>OX439483.1:31138083-31737608 GCA_949320155.1 Melangyna quadrimaculata
TATGCAATAAATAACAATTGAACCAGTGTACATTCAGTATACATGTATAGACAAACTATCATGTCAAATTTATATTTTGAGTAGTTTCAGAATGTAAGCAAAAGTGGATAGACTTATAAAAGCATTTAAAGTCAGGGTAAAGTATGAGAACCTATATTTTGAGTATATGTGTAGGTATAGTATATTATATCTTATAATCTTTTTACTTTGCAAAATATTTACACACCTTTTTATGGCCTAGGATTCAAGAAATTTGAAACAAATTTTACATAGAAATCAAAGAAATTTTTTTTAAATATTATTGTGTTATAATCTTAGTTATGTAAATGTAAAAATAAACTTTCCAAAGACATTGAAATATAACTACATATTTTGATTTTTTTTTTTAACTTTTCAGTGGCGTCAAAATAGAAGACATTTTTAGTTACAGATACTACGGAAACATCAGTTTACCCTTGAGCCCAACTTCGGGCTTAGTGTTAAGTACAAAGATTCCTTCTTTTGTCGCACTACGCAAATGCGTATTGCGATCCACAGATATTTAAAACCTATAAGCTCCGGTATCTCCTTTTAAATCCTCTCCAACCTACCTACCTTTCTTATATCTTTGGACTACAAATAAGACAAATCCTAAGTAAAATCAAGAAAAATGCGAATTAATGCTTAACTCAAGTTGACAAAAAAAAAAAATAGAAGCTGGACTTTGTTGTTGTATTTATGTTTCCCTGCTATTTTCTGATCTAGTTTTCTTCGCTAACACGCATTTCACCTAAAAAAATGGAAGTTTATTATTTATTTAACTCTAACAAGTACATTTGACTTTCATAGAATATCTTACAAACTAAACTTAAATCTAATTATTTAAATATTATTTACAAGTAGAGTCTTACATTCATTTCGACTTAAATTGAAATGAGTTTCTCGGTTTTCCTTCACCAAGTCCAAATTCAGAGGTTCAGCAGAGGATGTCTTGGAGAGGAAGAAATATTCAGACAGATGAAGGATTTTAAGTGGGGGAGGTGTTGAGAGCAAGGAATTACACTACTTAGACAGCACTGCAAAACACTATTTAATTGCCGTCCCTGGCAATGACCATCTACAACTACGGAAATAAAAGATAGATACATTGTGTGAAATACATATTCTATCTTATCTACTCTGGGGCTACTCACTTGTTAATTGGCTCCCTTTTGATAAAGTACGACTATTCTTGTGTTCTTAGATTTTAATAAAGTTATTTATAAAGAATAAATTATTTGTTTTCTTGTATGACCTAAAGTCATAACAATAGTGCTTATTTTATCAGTTGTGTAGCAGTTTAAGAAATATGTTTGTTCTCCAAGATTGAAGTTGAATGTTGTAGTGATTCAGAAATATTTACTTTTATGATCACGGGGATCCTTACACTATTTGTCCTGTCAATGTTAAAATCGTTGCGAGTTGTTAGTCACTAGGCCCTGGTTCTTCACGAGCAGTTGCGCCACCCAATTTATTTTATTTTTTATTTATTTATAAGCGGCAATCGGCCTTAAAATAAAATTAAAACTTCGGCATTGGCTCTGCTCTTAAGAAAAACGACAACCGTAATAGGGATGAAGGAAAGTTTTTTTTATCAAGATAAAGACTAATTCAATAAAGCTTCGTAAGTCTAGCTTCTCATATTCATAGCGAACCACCTCTACCACAATTTATCGCAACCGCATTTGTTTTAAAACAATTTATGAACAAATTTATGGCGTCGATGACCTAGTACACGGTAACATTTTGCCATAGTTTGAGATATTTTGAATTCTTGAAGTGATAAATGAAGGTTATAAAATTGTTTTAGACTCACGGTAACTTCTCAAAAATTTTAAAGCGCAAGCTTAAATACGGTGCGGTTTTAGTAAGCTTTAAATTAATCGTTTTTCTTTCGTCGTGTACCTTACATATGTTTAACTTTAAGAAAATCCTCAAATTTTAAAAAGAAAAACAATTGGCTTACATTGATTTTATATCTAACATCCAATCAAGCTTATCATGTGTGATGTGTATTTTCTTTATTTTCACAAAAAGAATAGTTTTCATTTCTTTTGTACATATTATTTTGTTTATGCCCAATTATTGAATTCATGTACTCAACAAATATGTGTACATACAAACATAGAGTACAACATATATTCGTTATTTATCAAATTAATTTAAACATTTCAATATTGAGAGCATCTCTACTTTGCTTAAATAATTTTGTTTGTTTCTCTGTCTAGAAGGGACAGTTATATTCTTTTTTTTAAAGTCAAGGAGCGCCAATGTAAATTGAATAATTTCATAAATACAGAACAGAGTTATACAATATGTTAGTAGATAACTGGAAAATATTAATGTTCGGCATTTTAAAAATTGTTGTTATTTTTTTAATAGCACTTCTTTTCCATTTTGCACATGTGAATTTCTACTTACATTTAAAAAACATAATTTTTTTCATTTCTTAAATATAGGACAACTATTAAATAATTTTATTTTTTTTTTCATTTCCTTTCTCATTTGTGCATGGCCTTTTTTGCTAGTTCCTAGTTTATTTTACGATTATTTTCTTTTTCACTTAAAACACATTATCAAAAACAAAAATTTGAAATTAATTTTTTTCCTGTTTTTGTCGAAAGCTTTTTTTTTTGTTGATCAATTTAGTTTACCAGTTGGATTTAATAAAGTTAATCAGGCCATTGGTTGAGCCATCATGAGATGATACTGGACTACCATCAGCTAGTTCGGGTTCAATTGCCTTAGCTAATTGTTTGCCCAATTCAACGCCCCATTGATCGAAGGAGTTGATGTCCCATATTACACCTTGTGTGAAGATCTTGTGTTCGTACATTGCTATAGAAGAAAAAAATAATTTTAAGTAAAGATACTATAAATAACTATTGCGATTGTCGATTTCTAAATTGATAAAAGCGTTAATTATAAATTGGCTGTTGGGGCTCAATTTATGCCTTTATTTATGGCTATCAGATTGACAACCGCAATAGAGGCACATTTTTATCTTACCAATAATTGCGCCAAGGGTGAAGGGTGTGACTTTCTTAACAACAATTGAATTGGTTGGACGATTTCCAATGAATGTCTTGTGTGGCAGTAATTTCTGGAGCTTCTCGCCGGACATACCAGATTTTTCAAGCTCGGCCTTGGCCTGTGCCTCAGATTTACCTGTCATCAAAGCTTCAGTCTGAGCCAAGAAATTGGCGAGTAAAATTTTATGATGGACACCACCAGCGATTGGATTTTGAGTGACTGCCGGCGCAATGAAGTCACAAGGAATGAGACGAGTGCCTTGGTGGATCAATTGATAGAAGGCGTGTTGACCATTGGTACCGGGTTCACCCCACACAATTGGTCCGGTATTGTAGTTTACAACTTCTGAGCTCTTGGTTACAAATTTTCCATTACTTTCCATATCACCCTGTTGGAAATAAGCCGCAAACCGATGTAAATATTGATCGTATGGCAGCAGAGCATGTGTCTCTGCATTATAAAAGTTAGAGTACCAGACTCCAAGAAGGGCTAGAATTACAGGGGCCTAATATAAACAAACAAATATATCTTAATACAAATTTGATTTAGCAAATTTTTAGTACTCTACATTAGCTTCCAATGGTGCTGTTTTAAAGTGTGAGTCCATGTAATAGGCTCCTTCTAATAGATTTTCAAAATTTTCAAAACCAATCGATAGGCAAATAGATAGACCAATAGCTGACCACAGGGAATAGCGTCCTCCAACCCAATCCCAGAAGCCGAACATGTTCTTGCTGTCAATTCCAAAAGCTGTCACCTTCTCCTTGTTTGTTGAAAGGGCAACAAAGTGTTTAGCTACGGCAGCGGGCTGGAACAAAATTGTTAAAAATAATTTTTTTCATAAATTAAGAAATTAACCATTTTCGCTTACATCCTTGGCATGTTCCAACAGCCATGATTTTGCTGATGTAGCATTAGTGATTGTTTCCTGAGTGGTGAAAGTCTTCGAGGCGATAATAAACAAAGTTGTTTCATAACTGACTTTCTTAAGAACCTCAGCCATGTGTGTACCATCAATATTTGACACAAAATGTGATCGCAGTCCTTTGCAGTAAGGCTTAAGAGCTTCGGTTACCATTAATGGGCCCAAGTCTGAGCCACCAATACCAATATTGACAACATCGACAATTTGTTTGCCAGTGCATCCGCGCCACACACCCGACAGCACCTGGTTGGTGAACTCTTTCATGTGTTGCAATACGGCACGAACTTCTGGCATAACATCTATACCATCGACCAGGACGGCATCGCTGGATCGATTACGTAATGCTGTATGTAGTACAGCACGATCTTCAGTGATGTTTATATGTACACCGGAGAACATAGCTTGGCGGGCTTCTTCAAGCTTACGAGATTTGGCCAGATCCAATAACAAAGCCCATACCTCAGGGGTAATGCGATTTTTCGAATAGTCCAAGAGAATATCACCATCGTTGGGAGTTTTTAAACGTAGGCTACAAAAAAATTTAAATACATTTATAAGTTCTATACGAGTACAATTTTGTTTAGTTTAAAAGTTGGGTAACAAAATTGGTAAATGCTTTAAGCGTTGTGCAATCGATGCATTCTACGATGTAATCGTGACAAGTGATAAGTGAAGATAGTGTTGCAAAGCGTTCAGCTGATTGTCATGTAGGTGAATCTGGTAACGATAATACACATACATAATGTAGGTATGTACATATGTTCACTGTGCGTCATCAGGTTAGAAGCAGGTAATTTTTAAAAGTTAACTTGAAATGTCTCCTGTTATAAACGAAACTAATCGAATTTTTATCTGCAATAGAAAAACCTGTTTTCCCTTTAAGAACAAAATTTAACGGCAGTTAAGGGAATAAATGTTGGATGAATCACTTTTTTATCGTTTCATAAGGTTCGAAGAACATACTAAGATATGAAGAACAATAGTTTTTTTTTTCTTTTTATTTTACTAGACTAATTTATAAGGTAAGTTTTTGTGATTGGAAATCAGTCATCTCGGTAATCCGAACGGCAAAGTTTATCGTTCCATAATAGGATATTTCTTCCTAAATTATATAGCCTCTTTCCTTGTTGATCTGACGGTTCAGATATCGCTCCTCTTTTCTCAACAAGAGAGGACGAATGAGATTTCTAAAGCGTCAGTACAACAGGGAAGGAGGCGTTATGATTCAGGAAGAAATATCTTATTATGGAACGATAAACTTTGAAGTTCAAAGCATAACGAGATAACTGGTTTTCATTCATCTTGGTACTACAAAGTGTTACTAGAATCAGTATTTCCACACTCTAAGTGGCCTTAAAACAATTTGAATAAAATCGTTCAATTCTTTTTGAAATTATTTGAACCTTATTGTAAAAGTCATATTACCATATAACGGCAATAATTCGAATATTTCAATTATAATTATTATTGAATGTTTGAATGGACATTAATTATTAATGGTGTGAAGGCTTCGCGTTTATACAAGGTACACAACAAATATAATGCTTACTATACAAAAACCTCTGATATTTAAAAAAATCAAAATCATTTGAATTTCGGACATCTTAAAAAAAAAACACTTCATGCTAACCAAAATGACAACAAAAAAGATTGTATTCTTTTTTGTGCGTAAACATAATATTATAATTCCTTCATATTTGGGTTTTTTCAACATTGGAAAAATACTGAGCTTTAAATTCAACCTTTCAATAATGTGTGTGATGGTGGTGTAATTGATTTCAAAATAATATTAGTCGATTTTTAACATGCCTATTGAATGAATAATATATGTCTGCGTTTAGGTTTGTATTTGTCATGCGTCTTATAAAATAAACAATTTGTGTACTTAAATTGGGCATTATGTGAGGCATGTAAATTTTATAGTTCATTATATCATGTTTTTTTTTTAATTTGTATCTATTTTTAGATAAGGCATATTTTCCAGACAATTTCCACTTTTATATAAAATTATTTTTTTTTTGTATAGGTTTTCTAATTATTTCTCCCTCAATTGGATTCTATTGATGTATTTTAATTAAAATAATGCATACAAATATAACAACATAGGGAGACCAAGTAAATATGGGGGTTATATGTATTTCGTTTACAAGAAAAAGAAATGTTCATTTTGTAATGGTAGGGAGTTGATTGACTAACATCGATTTCTTGTGTACTATAGTTTTGTTTAATTTTAACTACCTATCTATTGTTACAGATATTTCTAAAAATAAGTTTTTTTTGTTTGTATGCTTTGATGGGCTGGTAAGAAGACACAATTTATTGATTAGAAGTTTAGTATACCTAATGCTTATACAAGTGAAAATAAGTAACTGCTAATACATATTTAGTTATGAATGAAACGTAAAAGCTATTGACTGAATTATTTATTTAGATAAAGTCGTATTTTTGTATAAATATTAATATTTCGGGCTCGATAAACATTTTTATAAACTACATGTGATTGAATTAGCCCTACGAACATTAACAACGAAGAAAAGATTCCCTTTTTGGTGTTGCTAATTTCTATTTTCTTCACTCTGTTTCAATCAGTCACATTGAATTTATTTAATTTTTTTTAATGAACAAAAAAACAGAAAAAACCAATGGCAAAAAAAAAAAAAAAAAAAAAAAAACACTAACATTTTAAAGGAGAATAGGCAAAAATGTATAGAAGCTGCTTTAAGCCGCAACTATAATGCTCGGAGGGGAACTGAAGTGGTCGGACGAAAACAACCGAATACAAGGAAATCAAATGTTGCATCTATAATTGCGGTTTGTTGATTTTTGTTAAGTTTCGTTCACTCTTGCTTTCGGAGGGGAATAGTGCTCGGGAGCGCAAACAACTTAAGAAAAGCTGTTCTCATTTTGTATTCCTTCATCGAGAAGAATAGGCCTACTATGCCAGATCTGTTATTCTGCTAGAATTTTCTGTTATGAATTATAAAAGATATTCACCATAAAAGATATTTTATAATTGGTATTCAGGAGTTCGAACTTTTATGAAAGTCTATTATGGAACTTCCAAAAGGAAATTTTTATAGGAACAGGGTTCCTACTATGAAACTCGATTCTACTATTGATTCTATTTGAAAGTTATTTGCGATTCTACTTTCAAATGGTACTCTCTATGAAAGTAGAATCGAACGACAGTAATGCCAATCTATTTGCCAAGAAACTTCCGAATTTCGAACGATTCTCGCATTATGTTTGAAATAACTTAAACAAGTCTGACACTACGTTTAACATAACCAACAAAAAAAAAAAAACATAACAAATGACATAAACAAAAAAAAAACTTTGGAAACCGAATTAAACGTGAAACAATAAAACAATAACAAATAAACAGTGCCGCAATTTGGTTGGAGTTGGACGAAAATCCAGAACAAATTCAACAAATTGAACGAAGGCGGATTAGAGATAAAACTAACACAATGGAGCTCAGCGAGAAAAGGTTTACCAATTGAGCATTTATTTAAAGGCATTTTTAATCCAATAAAATAACTTTATTTCGGCTTTGTTAGAAACTTATGGTACATATATTTGTTATTAATGTGTATTTGTATATATGTGTTTTTAAATACCCCTTCGACAAATCTGGATGCTTGGTCTTTAATTGCACCATAATCTGGTACAAAAAACATACAAATCATACATGCATACATATTACTATGTTTATGAATTATTAGTTTATAACTGTTTTTTACTTGCATTCTGAAAAAAAAACTTCTTCGATCGACTTTCTCGAAAACACATTTGATGTAGAATGATTGTTTGCGAATTCAAACGAATTTGACATTAACTTAAGAGAAAACCGTAATACCAATTTTGCTCTTAGAAAACAAAAAGAAAAGTTGGCAGAAGTAGAGCTATTCGATTTACGATCTTAGAACTTACTTATAGAATAACAGTGTTCCGATTTTGCGAATTCGAACCGTTTCACTTTAGAATCGAGTTTCATAGTAGGGCCCCGACCTAAAATCTGCTATCATAAGTCAGCTGATCTGCTGTAGGTAAACGAACTGTTTCGTCACTGAAAGGAACCTGTGGATTGGTGGTCATTTTGTCTATGAATTCTGGCATTTAAATAATCAATTAATTAATAATTTAATTTTTGGAAATCGGGAACATCAAATTGACTATAACTACTTAATCTTTCTTCCATCGAAAGTGTCTTGTGCTTTCATGTAAAAAAAATAATTTCGTGGTCTATGCAAAAATAATTTGTGTACCTAAATATATATGTATTCTTATTATTATCTTATATTTGTCTCCCTTCATGATAATTTTTATTCTATTAATTGAATTTTTTTTCTTAAAAGTCACAAAAATTTTACTTTTATTCTTTTATGATTCATAAAAGATTCCATAACAGATTGTGTGATCTCGCCGAATAGGCCTAGTAATTTTGGTATTCGGCATGCCAAACTGTTATGAAATCTGCTGAGTGCTGTCAAAAGTTCGAAACTCTCAACAAATCTTTTACGAGCCGCATTTTTGGTATTCAGCATGCCACAATCTGTTATGGAATCTTTTATGAATCATAAAAGATACATTTTTGTGGCTTTTATGATGAAAGATTTCAATTAATAGAATAAAAATTGGTATTTATCTTTTATTTCGTCAATGAAATGTTCATAAAGGAAGACAAATATAAGATAATAATAAGAATACATATTTATTTAGGTACACAAATTATTTTTGTTTCTTGGCAAACATTTCTTTAAATTTATTTAACCTTTTTCATTCAAGCATACCGAACGGTGACCCTAACAACAGAAAATTTTGTATAAAACATACCCCAACGTCTCTTTACATTTGACAGAACAACAATTTCTGCCCAAAAAAAATATATTGGGCAGAATTTGTCAGGAGGGGAAATTGTTTTACTCTCTCGTGAGCGTTATCTTCTGCCCTGTGCCTTGTGAAGTGTGGGATAGCTTATTGGCAAAAATTCAAAGTGTACGGTAGTGCCCAGCCAAGTTCTGGCACTACACCCTTTTTACAGGATCAAACTCAGGCGGGTTTCGACCCCCCTCTTACTTCAGTTCCAATGGTCAGAAACTTAAAATTCACACCTTTTGTTAAACGCACAGGTTCAGGCAATTCACTTAATTTCAATTCCTTATCATAAGTGGTTCCTGGGATATAAGACTGCATAAATCGCAGAAAACCGTAACTGACTGACTGATGGATCATCAAAATTATGAAACACTTCCCGATACCGTAGAACATTGTTATTTCGTACGTCTTATAGTGTATAAAAAGTCAAAAATTGTAAACTTGAGGTTTACTATTCTGGATCTCAATTATATGCGGCAATTCCGATAGTCGCAGAATAATGAAACTTGGTAAAATAGCAGAGCTATAAGTGCAAGCAAAGGACAAACAAAATTAGTTTGAGATTTTTCATTCAGGGAGCATAGCATTCGCCCATGTTCTCAGAACTGATATCGTGAATGATTGTCGTAGAATAATGAAATTTGGTGAGCGATAGGGCTTGAAATGCAAGCAAAGGGAAAAATTGAGATTTTACATTCAGGGTGGGTGGCATCCACCCACAGAATTGACATAAATGATTGTTCAAAGGTGTTTTCTCTTGATAACACTTGCAGTTAGGCTGCATAGCTTTCGCTCCATCATATTAACATTGAAGGTTTTGAATGAACAATAAATAAATAAAAATAACTGATTGTTGTTTTTTTAATGATAACTGACTAAAACTTGGTAGGTTTACTTGGCACGTTTGCTTTTCACTAATAAATTCCTCAAGGGTTGAATTCAAAAAAAAAAACTTGACTAGTGAATCTACCAAACTATACTCAGTAATCATTAAATAGATAACATATTTTAATTATAATTTTGAAGTTTTTCGATATTACCTACGCTACTTTACCAATTTGATATTTAATATTCATAAACTAAGAACTTGGCGTACTTTTAGATCTCACTAAATTTCACGGTTAATTTGTTACACAATGCTTTTTGTATAAAAAAGAACTTGGCTCCTTTTTTGTTTTTTGTGTGATTATATGTAACATGCACCAAATCAAAATTTTTGTTAGCGATTTGAAATGAGTTGTCATAGTAAGTATTATTGTACTTAAAAATAACTTTCTAAGGCTAGGTATAATGTTTCGTCATTATTGGTCTCGTAGACATTTTTATTTGGTTCTCCTTTGATTCTGAGGAAATTCAAAATGAGGTCTTGTGAACTATTTTCTATTAAATACCTACAAATTAAGCAAGGCGGACGGCACCGGACTTCCTTCTGTCATCGTGCAAAAGCTAAGTGCTTCCAGCTTATTTTATAGTCAACTTAAACTACATGCTTCCCTACTGTGTAAACCTTATGACGCCATTGTGCTACACATTTTAAGAATAAGTAACAGTTTGTTAACTTTATTTACAAAATAACACACTTACTATTCAGTGCATAAGTACCTACACCCAGTATTATAACAAAAAATAATTATTAAGCACTTGCAAAAGCAAACCAGTGCACATGCACATGCACACGCAATCAATTGATAAAGTTCGAAATTCATTACAAAGCCGACTAATGACGTCACATACCTACAAATACGACTATACCCACATCAATTATTGTTTTAAATCTAATTAGACAAACAAAGAAAATCTTGGCATTTGTTTCAACTGTTTTGTTAAAAACTATCTTACTATTATTATCTTATTTAGTTTGTTAAAAACTATCTTACTATTTTATCTTATTGCTTCTATTGTTAATATGTTGTTTCTTTAAATAAATACAAATAAATAAATGAATACAACAAAAAAAAGTTTCTTTTAAGTAGGTACGCGTGCAAACAGAGATAGAGAACGGCATTGAAAAAGCCGGCTAAGGAAAAAAAACATAAATCATGAACCTTGATCTTGATCTTGATTCTCTCGACTTATTCGAAGCGTTACTCAAAAATAAACATGCTTACTTGGCCAGCACTAAATTAATTAGCTAGAGAATTAAATATCGTACACTAGGTACCTATAACAGGGTATACCTACAACATCTACAAGCTATAGGTTCACCGTAACGACAATGTCAGCTCTCAAGACTTGAATTTGGAAAACATGAAACGAATGTTGTTTAATTATCCTCATGTTTAATCTGCCCTGAGGGCAAGTGACAGAAGGTGAAGGTAGGTGCTGACGTGCTGTTGTGTTGTGCGAAATTCAAGGTTGAGCCAGTGACCTAGTTCAGCCAGATAAACCAATAACCTCTCAGAACATACCTAATCCTTTCACTTTCCCTATGCGATAAACTTTAAAAAAATGTTCAAACCTCAAGTGTAAAAAGAATGTTTTATTTATTCGTAATTTATGTAATATTAAAGAGTTGGGTTGGTAATAGGTGGGTGGAAAAGATAGTAAGCAGCACGGGGATGATTTTCAACCGATTTTTTTTAATGTGATGTATCTACTCTTCGTTCAATATTTGTGTATACACCGGAAATTTATAGGTATGTAGGTACATCTCCCACCTCGTCGAACGTCGAGTCGGGAGTTACTAGGTGGTAAGTTGTAGTTGTAAAGGACGACAAATTGTGGCTATTTTTAAACATTTTCTCTCCGTGGGGAGAGCGATTTTCGATTTCGTTATGTTAGATAAAAGAAGAAAAAAACAAATTTTACAGGTACATAGCTTATTTTTCTTAACAATAAAAGAAATTTAATTTCATCTCAAGTTATAGCTACAGAATCAAAGAGCTTACCTGAATTTATCAAAACGTCCAGCATCTTTAGAAAAGAGTTCATTGATATTAATTTTACTGCCATTCTCATTGTAGTATTGTTGCAATTTTTGATAAGCGGGTTCAGTTGTTAACAGTGGTAGGCCGGACATGATTTTTGTTAGTTTTTATTTTTGATTTCTAAAACGTTACACTTTGAATAAAATTTTTAATGTAAATAAATTCACTATAATGGTAGAGTGCACACGTATACGAATATATTTTCTTCAGTTATTTTTTTCTTCTTTTATTATAATGATGAAGAATTCTTGTCCAGTAGCGGTTTGGGCAGAAATATATTAATTTCGCTCTTTGGATTGGAACTGATATCAGCAATGTATATAAACCAACAGAATAGAACAGAGAATAGTCGTTTATGTGTTCAATGTCAAATGAAGAACGTGTCGGTAGGGTAGAATGGGCAATATTTAAGACATAAACCAGGGAAATTTGTGACGTTTGGTTCTGTTTGATTAACAATTCAAAAGTGTATAGGTCTGAGATGGCATTTTCTCTGTAGGTAATGTAGAGCTGAAAATATTCAAGAATGAGTGGAAAATACTCATACAAAGAAAGATAGAGTAGGAATATAAGAGCGAGAGTACTTTATACGTTATTGAAAGGAGTTCAAGTGAGAGAAAATATTAAAGTTTTTTGTATAGAATATAATAAGTAAAGGAAATAGAAAGAATAGGGATTTAACAGTAATTTTTTTTTGTCAAACTGGGGACATATGTTTGTTTTTTTTTCTTTTTACTATGGGAAGTGAATGTATGAGTGAGATGATAGATGTTTGTTTAGAAGTACCTATGTAATAATTCCCAACTAACTTTTGTTATTAGTTCTTCCCTCCAGGCAAATACGGTTTGTGTTCAAGTGCTTATTTTTAAAGTTGAAAGTTTTTTTTTTTAAACTAAACCTGCCTAAATAAGAATACCCACCATCAAAACCTTCAAATTTATTAAAAATGTGTGTGTACGTATATAGATGTGAAATTACCCCTTTGAATAGTTAAAAGTACCTTCCAAGAGGTACATAAAAAATAGACAATAAAAGCCATTAAAATTTAAAAATAAATATTTGTGTTACGTGAATACCTATTTCTGTTTGCATTTTTTTATAATTGAGGATTTTAACCCCCAAAGCGGCTTAACGAAAAGTGAAAGGGCTGTGTCGGGTTTTTCTTGCTTTAAGCCTAGTACGCAGATCGCGCTAAATTTTAGCTCCCATACAAAATTCTCTCAAAAATTTAGCTTGGGTAAAGAATTTTGTATGGGAGCTAAAATTTATCGCGATCTGCATATTTTGCAATTTTGTTTAACTTACATAGGTAAATTCATATAGGAAAATTGAAAAGTTTCAGTTTTTTTTGCTTTAGGATACAATTTTTTTTAAACTTAAATTCGTAGGGTGTTCCTTACTGCTTACCTTTTTTTTATTACATAAACATTTATAAAATAAAGTTAATAAGTGTACGTAAGCACAGAATATGTGTGCAACTTACAAATTTTATCGAAAATAAAAAACTATTATGTGAAGAACGATTAGGATTTAGGAGTGGTCATTCATGTGAGACTTCCATATGTTGGATCATAAATGAATGGAAGAAGGAAAAGGAAAATAGTAATATTGTATTGGCAGTTTTCTTAAGCCTTAACTACATAGACCTACTTTTGCACAAAAGTGAGAAATTAAAATGCTCACTAAAGAAACGTGCTTGCACAAAACCAAACGAAAATTGTTCTGACGCATTAATTAAACATCCATGCAAAATTTTCCATTGTTTTTTTTGCAAGCAGGTGTCTTCAGAATAGATATTTATTTCTCACTTTTGTACTTTTGTACAAAAGTAGGCCTATGTAGTTATGCCTTTAGACTTCAAAAGAGCATTTGAAACTATTGACAGAGATTTACTCATGAAAAAACTTTATAAATATGGCATTCGAGGAAAAGAGTTGAAGTGGTTCAAGAGTTTTTTTTAACTGATAGAACCCAGTGCGTTAAGGTAAATGATAGTACTTCTAGACCCGAAAAAGTACCCAGCAAACGTAGAACTACATAAATAACCGGTGAAATATGTATGTAATAGAAGTACTTCTTCCACTGAAGAAAGATAGGGGCTCGGGAAAAAACTCAGTTATATACCTCCTATACATGAGAATGCATGAAGCAGCTATCTCTTTCTAGCATGCGAAATGTAGTGAATTTCCCCTTCATCAAAGTACTGACAAAGGTACTTCAAATGTATATCAGCGAAGCACTACTGGAAGTACTTCTAATGTTTATTTGCCAGTAGTTTCTTAAACCATATTTTTTTGTTCTTAAACCATAGCGAAAGCACTAGAGCTTGTCCTTTAAAAGTACTTCTTATGCGTATACATTTCACCGATTATATCCGTACTACTACAATTACTGAGTTCTCGAATCTAGAAGTACGGATAAAACTGGTGAAACTTGTACGTAAAAGAAGTACTTAGTTTGTTTCTTCTGAAACATGAGCCTTTTGAAATTATATATGAAATAAATTTATATGATAAATTAAATTTTACGAATAGTTTTCGTCACCAGTTTATTGCTAGTTTTATCAAAATAAATAAAAAAAATTGTTCAGACTTTAGAGCCGTTCCAATAATTGAACAATTTGCTGTATAACAATCTCAAAACACACGACGATCGTCGACAATGGTTTCATTGACCCTGATGAATCTGAAATACAGGAATCACAATAAAGTATAAAACACTAATAAAAAAAATTGTATATTTTATTTAAATTTAATTACAATAATTAATAATAATTTGTTTCTTGTATAACAACAATTTATAACTCGCGCTCGCCTATAAAATAAAAGTTTTTGTTTGTCATGTTGTGCACATACGAAACATTGCACTCTTTCTTCCCTTTTACGATAGATGAGTTTTAGTTTTTGTTAGGAGAAACAAAAGTACTTTTTTTGAGGGGAGATTTTTTGGTAAATAATGAAACACATACATTTATAGAATGCGTTTTGTTTGTCGTTGGGTTTCAAGGGAAACTACTGAGTTTTGGTTTTCAGGGTATCTTTTGGTGTACCTCGAGGAGCTGAGCTTGGAGTGTAATTATTTGTACTATATATTAATAACTTTGGAAGGTGTTTAACGCGTTCTAAAGTATGCTTTTTTGCTGACGATACTCTTATTTATATATGTGGATCTACTTTAAAGTTCTGTGAGTAAAATATGCAAATCGAAATGAATGATGCGAACAATTGGTTGTGTAAAAACAAATTAAAGATCAATGTAAACAAAACTAACACCCGTATTCATAAAGAAAAAATAGTTATTTTAACTCCAGTGTTTAGGAAAACTACACCATGGAATACGAATTTTCTGGGCTCAAACTAAAGACAATTGGTTACTGCTCCATTTGAGTCTGGAGCATTCTTATTCCATGGTGTAGTTTTCCTAAACACGGGAGCTTAAATAACTTTTTTTTCTTTATGAATAAGTGTATGACTATAAATAGTATAGATGAATGAATGAATCAATTCGGGGTTTGATGAACTGCGACCTTTGATCTATTGTTCCCCCATCTAGAGCTAAAAGAGATCGCTCACTTAATAATAAGTAAAGGAAATAAATAATAAGTAAAGGAAATAGAAAGAATAGGGATTTAACAGTAATTTTTTTTTGTCAAACTGGGGACATATGTTTGTTTTTTTTTTCTTTTTACTATGGGAAGTGAATGTATGAGTGAGATGATAGATGTTTGTTTAGAAGTACCTATGTAATAATTCCCAACTAACTTTTGTTATTAGTTCTTCCCTCCAGGCAAATACGGTTTGTGTTCAAGTGCTTATTTTTAAAGTTGAAAGTTTTTTTTTTTAAACTAAACCTGCCTAAATAAGAATACCCACCATCAAAACCTTCAAATTTATTAAAAATGTGTGTGTACGTATATAGATGTGAAATTACCCCTTTGAATAGTTAAAAGTACCTTCCAAGAGGTACATAAAAAATAGACAATAAAAGCCATTAAAATTTAAAAATAAATATTTGTGTTACGTGAATACCTATTTCTGTTTGCATTTTTTTATAATTGAGGATTTTAACCCCCAAAGCGGCTTAACGAAAAGTGAAAGGGCTGTGTCGGGTTTTTCTTGCTTTAAGCCTAGTACGCAGATCGCGCTAAATTTTAGCTCCCATACAAAATTCTCTCAAAAATTTAGCTTGGGTAAAGAATTTTGTATGGGAGCTAAAATTTATCGCGATCTGCATATTTTGCAATTTTGTTTAACTTACATAGGTAAATTCATATAGGTAAATTGAAAAGTTTCAGTTTTTTTTGCTTTAGGATACAATTTTTTTTAAACTTAAATTCGTAGGGTGTTCCTTACTGCTTACCTTTTTTTTATTACATAAACATTTATAAAATAAAGTTAATAAGTGTACGTAAGCACAGAGTATGTGTGCAACTTACAAATTTTATCGAAAATAAAAAACTATTATGTGAAGAACGATTAGGATTTAGGAGTGGTCATTCATGTGAGACTTCCATATGTTGGATCATAAATGAATGGAAGAAGGAAAAGGAAAATAGTAATATTGTATTGGCAGTTTTCTTAAGCCTTAACTACATAGACCTACTTTTGCACAAAAGTGAGAAATTAAAATGCTCACTAAAGAAACGTGCTTGCACAAAACCAAACGAAAATTGTTCTGACGCATTAATTAAACCACCATGCAAAATTTTCCATTGTTTTTTTTGCAAGCAGGTGTCTTCAGAATAGATATTTATTTCTCACTTTTGTACTTTTGTACAAAAGTTGGCCTATGTAGTTATGCCTTTAGACTTCAAAAGAGCATTTGAAACTATTGACAGAGATTTACTCATGAAAAAACTTTATAAATATGGCATTCGAGGAAAAGAGTTGAAGTGGTTCAAGAGTTTTTTTTAACTGATAGAACCCAGTGCGTTAAGGTAAATGATAGTACTTCTAGACCCGAAAAAGTACCCAGCAAACGTAGAACTACATAAATAACCGGTGAAATATGTATGTAATAGAAGTACTTCTTCCACTGAAGAAAGATAGGGGCTCGGGAAAAAACTCAGTTATATACCTCCTATACATGAGAATGCATGAAGCAGCTATCTCTTTCTAGCATGCGAAATGTAGTGAATTTCCCCTTCATCAAAGTACTGACAAAGGTACTTCAAATGTATATCAGCGAAGCACTACTGGAAGTACTTCTAATGTTTATTTGCCAGTAGTTTCTTAAACCATATTTTTTTGTTCTTAAACCATAGCGAAAGCACTAGAGCTTGTCCTTTAAAAGTACTTCTTATGCGTATACATTTCACCGATTATATCCGTACTACTACAATTACTGAGTTCTCGAATCTAGAAGTACGGATAAAACTGGTGAAACTTGTACGTAAAAGAAGTACTTAGTTTGTTTCTTCTGAAACATGAGCCTTTTGAAATTATATATGAAATAAATTTATATGATAAATTAAATTTTACGAATAGTTTTCGTCACCAGTTTATTGCTAGTTTTATCAAAATAAATAAAAAAAATTGTTCAGACTTTAGAGCCGTTCCAATAATTGAACAATTTGCTGTATAACAATCTCAAAACACACGACGATCGTCGACAATGGTTTCATTGACCCTGATGAATCTGAAATACAGGAATCACAATAAAGTATAAAACACTAATAAAAAAAATTGTATATTTTATTTAAATTTAATTACAATAATTAATAATAATTTGTTTCTTGTATAACAACAATTTATAACTCGCGCTCGCCTATAAAATAAAAGTTTTTGTTTGTCATGTTGTGCACATACGAAACATTGCACTCTTTCTTCCCTTTTACGATAGATGAGTTTTAGTTTTTGTTAGGAGAAACAAAAGTACTTTTTTTGAGGGGAGATTTTTTGGTAAATAATGAAACACATACATTTATAGAATGCGTTTTGTTTGTCGTTGGGTTTCAAGGGAAACTACTGAGTTTTGGTTTTCAGGGTATCTTTTGGTGTACCTCGAGGAGCTGAGCTTGGAGTGTAATTATTTGTACTATATATTAATAACTTTGGAAGGTGTTTAACGCGTTCTAAAGTATGCTTTTTTGCTGACGATACTCTTATTTATATATGTGGATCTACTTTAAAGTTCTGTGAGTAAAATATGCAAATCGAAATGAATGATGCGAACAATTGGTTGTGTAAAAACAAATTAAAGATCAATGTAAACAAAACTAACACCCGTATTCATAAAGAAAAAATAGTTATTTTAACTCCAGTGTTTAGGAAAACTACACCATGGAATACGAATTTTCTGGGCTCAAACTAAAGACAATTGGTTACTGCTCCATTTGAGTCTGGAGCATTCTTATTCCATGGTGTAGTTTTCCTAAACACGGGAGCTTAAATAACTTTTTTTTCTTTATGAATAAGTGTATGACTATAAATAGTATAGATGAATGAATGAATCAATTCGGGGTTTGATGAACTGCGACCTTTGATCTATTGTTCCCCCATCTAGAGCTAAAAGAGATCGCTCACTTAAAGCTCATCCTCCAAATTTAGTTCTTTTATAAACTTAAGTACTTGGAGTATTTCCAGTGAGGGTAGGTCCCTCTCCTCTATCTGGTGATTTCCAAGATATCTGTGCCTTTGATGCACAAGTGCGTGGCATTTGCCTAATATGTGGTCAGGTGTTTCCTCCTGGATGTTGCAGAATCTACAAGTTGCACTGCTCGCTAAGCCGAGAATGCTGAGATGTCTCTTTAGCTTGCAGTGTCCAGTGAGTGAACCTGTTATTATTCTTAGGCTGTTCCTGCTGAGATTAATGCAGGCTTTGTAGCGTTCTTGGTTGTAGTTCCCAAGTAGTAATTTGGCCTGCCTCAGTTTTGGGAGTTCTTTCCAAATTTTGGATCATTTTCCCTCCTCTTCTGATTCGATCTTGTTTTTGATCACATTTTCACCTAATCCGCAATAGGGCTCAGGCCCTGTTAGGGGGGTTGTTGCTCCTATTTTGGCTAGGGAGTCTGCCTCTTCATTACCATCGATACCCACGTGACCCAGTACCCAATAGAGTGAGACATTGTTGTTTTTGTCCAGTTCATTTAACCTCCACAAGCATTCCCATACCAGTATAGTATATAGTATAGATGCAAATGTAAATCTTTCCATAAACGGTGAAATAATTGAAAATTTAAACACCGTCAAATATTTAGGAGTGTTCATTGACAATTAGTTTAAATTTGATTTAGATACGTTTTGTGCACAAAAATTTACAAAAATATATAATTACATACATGTTGCAATCCTTAGGGTGGCTAAATGTTGAACAACGTTTAAAATTTAACACATTAATTATGATTTCTAAAATCAAACATAACATCTATCCTGTGTATTTGCAGAGAAATGTGGAATACATCACCAACCAAAGGTACATACATGTTACGAAATATTGGCGACTTCAGGCTTCCGTTGTTCAGAAGGGCGCAAACGCAAAACAACTTGATATACAAAGGACTACAGCTGTTTAGTATTCTTCCTAGAGATGTGAAATTGATATCTATGTAGGATATAAAGAAATATAAACAGTTTTTATACACTATAATAGTTAATATATTGTCTTTATTAAACAGTCGTTTTGGTTTTTATTTACTTTACTTTTCTTTGACTTAATTTAAACAGAAATATACTTCAGACCGCCGTCGTCGTATCGCGCGTCGTTACCTTACTTCTTGTCGTCGTCGTAGCTATTCTTGAACTGCCTTCTGTGTTTTTTCGCCGTCGCTTAGACAAGATCCCATACCATCAACCTTCGCATGAGTCGATACCAGGCAAGAGCCCTGGTGGCCCAACTCCATAGGCAGCCAACCCCTACCACTCCTCCCAGTAGCAGCAGAATCTTGATGAATCGATTTGGTATGCTTGGCATTGTTTTTGTTTTGTTCTCCTCCTTACGATGTGCATGGCTATTTAAATGCATTGAATTAGCCCTTCAAGCAAGCGAGCTCGTTTTCGGTCCGCAAACGTATCAAACAACGTATGGACGACTTCGCATTCGGATCCAAATACGGATCGAAAAACTGCGTTTTGCGGCTCAAATTAGTATGGAAATTAGAATCACCACGGACCCTTTATGTGAATGTATTGTGAGAGAGAGTTTTTCAATTCACCATACTCGGAGAACCGAAACCAAATGGAATCTTAAACGGTTCCAAAAAAAATGAATGAATTGAGGCATACCCAACACAAATGTATTAAAAATAAACTTCCCATCTAGCCCAGTTTCTCCATTGCCTACAAAAATAAAACAAACAGATTTTTTTCATTTCAAGAGTTTTTTTTATTAATGATTCATAAAAGGTTTTCTAAAGACTATTTCGCACTAATAAACATGACATATTTCCACAAATATAAATTAACATTTAATAAATAGAAACTTGCATTTCTGATTGAAATTTTTTCAAAGTTTTAACAAGAAAAAAGAGATAAAATAGCAACCGTCTTCGCCACGCTACCTACAAAACTGAACTAAAAAAACAAGTGGTGGAAATTAAGGCAAAATGTTTGTATACTTCGCCTATACTATCTCTATTTCTCGTTGCTTAAAAAAATACACTCTTTCTTTTTACATGCGTTCACAGAAAATTTGTTATTGTGTGTGAGACACTCATTTTTTTTGGAGTCCCAAGTGAACCGAGAAATTTGGGTCAGTGATTTTGCTTGAAGGGAGGTCATGTTTCGTCGGTCGTTGTCATTGCTGGATATTTGGATCTGTTCAGTGCATTGACCGGTGGTGTATGTTTGCTGTTCCATTCTTATCTATCGTCGTGGGTGTATGGTTGCTATTCATCGCCGCGGTGGTGACAGGTCGTATTCCGTCCAGTGGAATGTGCTGATGTTTATTTTGCTTCTTGATCATGACGACGGTCTGAAAGTATAGTATCTGCGTTATCTAATATACAATAATATACTCTTATTAAATACTTAGCTTTATGTTATTACTCATCGATCCCACATTCGGCCATCCTGAAATTATCGACTGTCCTCAGGCGATGTCATCTTCATCTTCGGAGTCATCCTCGTCATCTTCCTCATCATCTTGTATCCATGGCTTCATGTAATCTGCCGATGTGCTAGTTATGTTGGGCCCCTCATGTTGACCCACTTTCTTCACTTCATATCTTTCATTTCTCTTTACTTTCGTTACCTCGTATGGTCCCAAGAAACTGGCATGTAGCTTCAGCCCAGTTCCAAACTGTGTTCTCTTGATGGCGACAAGATCGTTCACCTTATACTCATGTGCCGCCTTCCGCTTTTTGTTATATGTTCTTTGATTCTCAGCTTGAACTCTGCTTATCTCGTCCTTTGCTGCCTTTCTCATCTCGTCTCGATTCGTTTCGAAGTCATCCAATATAACGTCTTCTAGCAGCTTCCTTATCTCCAGATCCTCCGCTCGACGCATGGTTGCCCCAAACATCAATTGGAAAGGACTCCTCTTTGTACTTCGTGACACCGTTGAGTTGATGGCTCGCTGGACTTGTCCTACGTGTTGGAACCATTTCGTGGGGTCTGCTACTGCTACCTTTGACAGCACTTCAATAACTATTTTATTGATCCTCTCAACCTGCCCGTTGCCCCTTGGTACTCCAGTTGTTGTTAATACGTGATGAATCCCTCTTTCGTCACAATATTCCTTGAACGCGTTTGCCGTAAACGCGGCGCCTTTATCAGAAATCAGTCGGGTTGGGTTCCCGAATGTTTCACTCTGCAGGTCTAATCGTTTTATTGCCTCTTCGCACTTCGTTGTCTTCACTGGATATATCCACGTGAACTTCGTAAACGCATCCACCACCACAAACAGGTAGTTATAGAACTTGTGTGTTGATGGAAGCGGTCCAACGTGGTCAATATGTAGCGTGTGTAACGGTACGTCAATCTTCTCAATTGGGTGCAGGAACCCTTGCGCCCTTCCGCTTTTCTTTGCCGCCAATATACACGCCACGCAGTTTGCTAAAACGTTATCTATGCACCCCATAAGCTTCGGTATATAATAGTCTTGCTTTACTATGGCCTCCACTTTCTTCGCACTTATGTGCCCCTGTGCATGTGCGTTACGAATGATTTCCTTCTGAAGCGACTTGGGGACCACTAATAAATGACAACCCCCTTCGAACTTATATAGTAATCCGCTTCTTACTTCATAATCTTTATACGCACCCACAGCTGTAATTATATCAAAGATTAATTGGCAAAATTCGTCTTTACCTTGTGCGGATTTTATCCGGTGTATGATGCCATCTTCTATTCTCATTGCAACAGGATATCTACTAAGCGCATCCACGTGTCTCATTGACGTGCCCGCTCGGTGTATAACCTTCATGGTGTATTCTTGTAGCATGATCACCCATCTTGCTACTCGCGGACATAAGTCTCTCTTCTTCATCGTAGCCTCGAATGCTTTGCAGTCCGTCATAATTGTGAACTCCATCCCTAGGAGGTACACTCTCAGTTTTTCTAAACACTTCATTATCGCCAGTACCTCGAGTTCGTAGCTTGTAAATTTCCTCTCAGATCGGCTGGTCTTGAAACTCAGGAAGAACGTTGGGTGGAAATGTCCATCATCATGTTTCTGCAGCAGCGCCCCTCCATATCCTTCTATGCTGGCATCCGTATGGAGTTCTGTGGGCAAACATGGATTAAATAGTTTCAAAACTGGCTCACTGCAAAGACAAGATTTAAGTTCATTAAATGCAATCATTTCTTTTTCACCCATCCCAAATTTATTTTCTTTTCTTAAGAGATCTGACAAAGGTTTCGCTATCCTGGAGTAATTTAGGACGAATTTCCTAAAAAACCCAGTCAGTCCCAGAAAACTTTGTATCTGCTTTACGTTTCTCGGTACCGGAAACTTCTGTACTGCTTTTACCTTCTCCTCTGATGGCTTTATGCTTCCATTACCTATAACATGCCCTAAAAACTCTACTGACTGTGATAGGAAATTACATTTTTCCCATTTTATCTTCAATCCGTACTCCTCGGCCACCCTTAGCACAACCTTCAGTTTTTCCAATGCCTCGTCTTCGCTCTTTGCAAATATGATGATATCGTCCACATATATCAACAAATATTTTTGTAGCACAGCTCCCGGAAAATTTGGTTGACGAACCTCTGGAATGCAGCCGGTGAGTTACATAGCCCAAATGGTACCTTAAGAAATTCATATTGCCCATCTGGCGTTACGAATGCCGTATATTTTCTGCTGCCCTTTGCTACATCTACGTGGAAAAATCCATCTTTTAAATCTAAAGTGATAAATACCTTTGCATCATGAAGTGGTTCGAAAACTTCCTCCATGACCGTCATGGGGAACCTGTCCTTCATCATTTTCTTGTTTAGCTCCCGGTAATCGATGCATAGTCTATACTTTCCATCCTTCTTCTTCACTAGGACTATCGGGCTGGCATACTCTGATCGACTTGGAACTACGACTCCATCATCTATCCACTCTTTTACCTGTTTATTTACTGCATCTCTTTCTGGAATCGCTAGTCTTCGTGCCTTACGGAAAACTGGGATATCGTCTGTTAACACAATGTTCATCTCGATGCAGGACCTTGCGAGACTTTTCGGCCTATATGCATCTACGATATCGTTCACTGCTTGTCTGTACTCTTCGTTTCCTACTTTCCACTTTGAATCATCGTCTCTTTCCTGGCACCATTCGATTTGAAAAATGTCGTTCTCCTCCAGATTGTATCCTTCCTTCATACTTTTTTCCTCGTCTATCTTCTTGACTATCCTAATTTTTCCGCCGCTGATAACTAACTCAACATTTCTCAAAAAATCTCTTCCGAGCAGTATCTCATCTGGAATCCACCGATCTGGTACAACCTGAAATCGATTCAAATATTTTTCTGTTCCAACCTGCACTTCTAACACACATGAGCCTAGGGTTTTCCGAGGGCTGTCTCCAAACCCTTTCAACATCATTCCCGGTAACTGGGGTTCGGCTTCACTTATCTTCCCTTGGAATGACTTATGGATTATCGAAACGTCGCTTCCATTGTCCACGAAAGCGTAATATGTCTTAGTCCCGGTCTACATTGAACGATTTTTCCCGTGCTGAATGGAAAAATCGGCCGAAACTGGAAGGATCATGTCGGCTGTACCTCTCAATCGCACACGATTACAACAACAATTTTTTGTCGGCACTGAAAATATCGTTCAATGTAGACCGGGACTTACCTTTCACAATTATTGGAATGTGCCGCTCGTCTGATTCGATGCGATTTACATGACTAATCCCTCTTTAGGTCGAAGGTGTTTCATTCTTTACTGGGCAATTTGGTGATATATGCCCGAACTGGTTGCATTTGAAACAACGTGTTCCCTTCCCCTTATCTGGACAACTAGTAGCTATATGCGACTTCGACCCGCAGTTGTGGCACCGTCTCCCTTGTCCTGTTTGTCCTGTCTGTCCTTCTTTACCAGGAGGCGTCGATGATTTACCGCCACCACTATTGCTCTTGCTGAATCCTTGTTGCGTTGGCATAAATCTTTTCATTTGCTGGTAGTTCTCCATTTTTTTCTTCAGTTCTTCCAATGTTGTGGCTTCGTACAGGATCATTTTATTATAAATGGAATCTGTGATTCCATTTCGAATATACTCCAGCAGCGACTCCTCATCAATTTTTCCTTCACTTGCCAATTTCTGCATCGAGTACAGATACTCTAGGAGACTCTCTGTGGTTGTTTTCTTTCGCGCTTCCAGCGCTCTGTGCACCTCGATGGTGGTCTTGGTCTTTTGAAACTCTGTTACCAACACCTCCTTCAGTGCTGCATAACTTGTTAGTCCCGTCTTGGCCTCGACCGCAAGTCTGGCTGCCCCTCGTAACAGTCGCTTTGTGTATAGGAACTTTTGAATATCGTTCCACTGACATACTGTAGCAATGTCCTCGAAGTCTTTTAACCATACCGTCAAGTTTTTTCCCGCTTCACCCGAAAAGTGTTCCAGGGAGTCCTCCACATCCCTGAACACGAAATTGTTGGCCCTTTCATTAGCCATCGTAACTTCGTCCACGCCTTCTTCGTCTTCTTCTCGATCCGCTTTTGGAATTTCTTCTTTGTCCCCTTCTATCTCGTTATCTTCACCCTTCTCTATTACTATTCTGATTTCGCTTTCAGTAATGTTTTCGAATGCCTCTCTTATCCTGTCCACCAAGTCAGTTTTTAGGCGGTACCGGTACGACAAATTCTTTTGCTGTAAAAACTTCTGTAATTCGCGTGTGGTGAAGGCTTGAATTAATTCATCCATCCATATCCTTTACACGAGACAAAGTTCTTCACAGTTTTCTTAACAAATCCTATAACACAGTTCTTCACAATTTTCTTAACGAATTTTTCTTAACGAATTCTTTACAACTTAACCAATCTTAACAAATCTTAACACAGTTCTTCACAATTTTCTTAACGAATCCTAGGGGACTTCTTTACAACTTAACCAATCTTAACAAATCTTTACACAGTTCTTCTCTTCTTAACTCTTTTCGAATCTTATCAAAAACCATTAACACTTCTTTTACCTCAAAGTTGTTGGGATATGAAAATAAATTTCCCGTAGATCCCGGTTGAGCCCCCAAATGTAGGATATAAAGAAATATAAACAGTTTTTATACACTATAATAGTTAATATATTGTCTTTATTAAACAGTCGTTTTGGTTTTTATTTACTTTACTTTTCTTTGACTTAATTTAAACAGAAATATACTTCAGACCGCCGTCGTCGTATCGCGCGTCGTTACCTTACTTCTTGTCGTCGTCGTAGCTATTCTTGAACTGCCTTCTGTGTTTTTTCGCCGTCGCTTAGACAAGATCCCATACCATCAACCTTCGCATGAGTCGATACCAGGCAAGAGCCCTGGTGGCCCAACTCCATAGGCAGCCAACCCCTACCACTCCTCCCAGTAGCAGCAGAATCTTGATGAATCGATTTGGTATGCTTGGCATTGTTTTTGTTTTGTTCTCCTCCTTACGATGTGCATGGCTATTTAAATGCATTGAATTAGGTCATGTTTCGTCGGTCGTTGTCATTGCTGGATATTTGGATCTGTTCAGTGCATTGACCGGTGGTGTATGTTTGCTGTTCCATTCTTATCTATCGTCGTGGGTGTATGGTTGCTATTCATCGCCGCGGTGGTGACAGGTCGTATTCCGTCCAGTGGAATGTGCTGATGTTTATTTTGCTTCTTGATCATGACGACGGTCTGAATGTATAGTATCTGCGTTATCTAATATACAATAATATACTCTTATTAAATACTTAGCTTTATGTTATTACTCATCGATCCCACATCTATACTGAATGTTTTCAAATCAAAAATAATTTATCTTCTAAAAAATAACTCTATTTAAAGACTGAATTATTGTAAATTGAATTAAGAGTTTTTGAAAAACTTATAAATAATTTATTTATATTTTTTTTATATTAAGCGCGTGCAAAAGGGGTTGTGACTACCCTTAAGATGATATACACAGCACGAGCGATTAGGTATATTGGAGGGGATTTAAAAGGAGATACCGATGCACATTGGTTTTGAACGTCTGTAGATCGCAATGGGAGGGGAAAATTGAGCTGGGTAGAGCATTCCACATTCGAGTAGTGCGACTAAAGAAAGAATCTCTGTACTTAACAGTACGTCCGAAATTGGGCTCAAGGGTAAACTTATGGGCATTCCTAGAAGCGCGAGTATTACGGTTGAATTGTTTAAGGGGAGGAATGCAACTGGCTATTTCACTAAAGCATTGTTTATGGAAATAACGGTAAAATAACGAAAGACATGAAACATTTCGACGGTGCTCAAGAGATGAGAATGTTTCCGTTATAGTTCTTTCACCTTTCATTTTAAGAGCTCTCTTTTCAATTCTATCCAATAAACTCAAGTGGGTTATTGGAGCACCTGCCCAAATGTGAGAGTTAAACTCAAGTTTTGGACGAATAAAAGCTTTGTAGATCACAGCCAGATCAGAAGGGGAGAACAATTTCTTGCATCGACGGAGAAAACCTAAACACTTAGCAGCATTTTTGGCGATTTCGAATATGTGGTCGTTCCATAAAAGGTGGTCTGTGACACACATACCGAGGACTGAAAGCTTTTCGGTTTCATCAATGCAAGTGCCACTCATGGATAGTGGCATGGGGGGTGGGTTTCATTTTATTATGATTCGCTTAAATTAAAAATAGCCAAAAATTTTTTGTTTATTGAGTATTTGTGTGTTTTTTCCAAATTTAGGATTTATACCTCCGAAGCTGAAAATGCTGTGTAAGTTTTTTGTTTCGGGATTTTTTTTTTTGACTTCAATCCATAGGGTGTTCCTGCTAGGAAACAATATTTAAGGTATATTTTAAATTGAATTTAAACTAAATTGTTTATTTATCAACTTCCAATTATTTCATTTACTTATTTATATAACTATTTATATAATTATTGCTTGCTGTTTTGTAACTTACCTGTTACAATAAATTTTTATAAGATATTTACGATTACTGCTTACTTTTTTTACTTTCCTACTTATTTTTTTCTTTACTGCTTGCACAAATATTTATAAAGTATTTATAAAATATTTATACAATTACTACCTTAATTTTTTTACTTTACTGCTTGCATAAATATTTATAAAATATTTATACAATTACTGCTTACTTTTTTTACTTAACTGCTTGCATAAATATTTATAAAATATTTATACAGTTACTGCTTACTTTTTTTTCTTAACTGCTTGCATAAATATTTATAAAATATTTATAAAATTACTACCTACTTAAGTTTTTACTTAACTGCTTGCATAAATATTTATAAAATATTTATACAATCACTGCTTGCTCTACTTTACTTTATAAAATATTTATACTGCTTACATAAATATTTATAAAATCTTTATATTAACTTTTTACTTACCTTTCCTACATTAATATTTATAATTTTTTTTTTTAACTTTTTTACTAACCTCATTAATATTTATAAAACATTAATATCAACTTCCTTACTTATAATTAATGCATTACAATTTAATTCATCATGGTTAAGTGGTTAAGTTACTAAGGGTGCGGTCTGCAAAAAAAAATCTGCTAGGTTCTGTCTCTTTCTTCAAATTTGCTACCGACCACAGATGGCCAATTTGGATAAAACACGGACGTGTAACTGGGGATTTACTTAAAAATTGGCACATATGTGAAAAGCACTTTTTTATGCCAAAGACATTGTTCAAAGGTCAAAAGACAAACGTCTTAGTCCAAATACACTGCCAATATCATCAACAGATATTTGTAGTTGCACTGATGTTTCGAATGACTCGGTATGCCTTCGCCTGATGGAGGCATCGAGATCCAGCAAGCAGTCTACCTCTATAGTCAAACCTGAAAGTTCCCTTCGTCCTGCAGCTCCACGTTCATCTGCACGTCCGTGTCCACTTTTACGACCACATAGTCACACCTCAAAGTACCCTTACTTCTGCGCCTTCACATTCATCTCCACTTCAACGGCCACATCTACGTTCACGATCACTTTCGCCAACTTCCTTCCTTACTTGCAGCCCTACGAATAATTTGGCGGCAAGCTCTGCTGTAACCTATATAAAAGATTATTCACTACCACCTGTACTGCGAATATTTCACCCTCTCAATTTCCTTCCCCTGGACACCACTCATACAAAAGGGTGCCAAAAATAAATCGGCAGCGCTTTATACCCCGACGTATTTTTCGAACACCGCTTAAGTTAAGGAGAGACCCCCAGTATAAGCTTAAGGAAAATTTGGATTTACACATGCAAGATTATACGGAAGAGTTGCGCACATTTATTTTGGTGCAACTATTCCACAAGGCGAACGCAAGCTGGGGGCCTAAGGAGAAAGATTTATTTTTAAAATTTTTCTTTAAGTCTCCAGCGTGCTACAATTATATGCTAAGTGCAGGATTCAAACTGCCATCGGTAAGTACCATTTACCGATAAAAAAAAATCGGGTGGCACAACGGCGCATGAAGAACCAGGGCCTAGTGACTAACAACTCGTAACCATTCCTGTGTGCGCCTTTCGACAGGAATGGAAGGGACCTACAATTTTATGCCGAGTCCGAACGGCTAGACGAGAAGCACTTATTCGTGACAAGTGATACTCTTGGAGGATTTGTCAATTCCTCGCAAGAGGCAGTAGCCCTGAAAAAGAATGTTTTTAGTTTTTAGGTGAACGAGGCTGGGAAGCGATCCCAGACCTCCAGCGTGACAGTCGAACGCACTAACCATTACGCTACGGGCTACTACGATGGCATTCTGAAATAAGGCTGCCATCAGGATTTAGCAAAAGGATAACGGGAATGCTAACAGAGAAGGCAAAAGACATGACACCCATGGATCGGAAATGCGTACTCGTTTTCGACGAAATGTATATAAAACCAGAGCTAGAATTTAACAGAAAGGATGAAAATAATTATGGATATTGTGATTTAAGAGAACATGGAAAGACCAGCACGATAGCCACTACGGTAATAGTATTCACACTTAGAGGCTTCAAGAGGAATTGGAAGCAAACAGTCACTTATTATGTGGGATGTCCAAAAGGAGATTTACTATCGCAAATACTAGTCACTGTTATTAAAGGAGTTGTATCATGTGGACTGACATTGGTTGCAACAAGCTGTGACCAAGGAGCCAACAACGTAAGAGCGTATAGGAATCTGGGCCACCCGATTTCTTGGAGAATAAACCATACATCGAGATAGAGAATCAACGTATTTTCCTAATGCATGACTATGTCCATCTCTTCAAGAGCGTATGGAATATACTGCTCACCAATCAGATTCATATTGGTAATGATGTAGTTGATTGGCGTGTTCTGGAAAGGCTTTATGAAAAAGACACAAAAGGGAATAATTTTAGAGTTTTTTTTAAACTGACAAAGTCTTGCATAAAGCCAAATAGGTACGAAAAACTAAAAGTAAAGTTTGCCAAGCAAGTTTTTAGTGATACTGTATACACTGGAATCAAGTATGCCCTCACAACTAGCTGCTTTATAACAGATGAGGAAAGACGAATCGCTGAAGGAACAGCGACATTTATTAAAAAAATGAATAATTTATTCGACATATTCTATTCAGGTAAGCTTTATTCAAGAAATCCAAACACGTCTTGTTGGAATCGACAGAAACTTTGAACTCTTTGACTAATGCGAGAACCTGGGTGTTGACGTGGATTTCAAGCAACAAACGAAAACCACTTCCACCTTGCTTTAAAGGAATGAGGCAAACAAAACTGGCAGTCGTGCAAATGTGGGAATATTTGAGAAGTGATGAGCAGACCTATTTCTTACTCGCACATTTGAATATAGATGTAGCTGAAAACTTATTTTCCATGGTCCGTTGCAATAGAGGTTCCTACGAAAAAAACCCTTCGGTTTGGAGATTCGTTAGGAATCCCACGCAAATAATCTTCCAGCACTTAAGTTCGGCGGAACATTCTGGATATGCGGATTCTGGAGCAGAACCTTTGTTGCTTCGAACTGACTACGAGGGAGGATTGGAAAATGAAGCAGCAGATGACACCGATTATCAATTTGGTAGCTTGATCGAGGAGAAAATGTTGGAAAATAATTTGCAGTATGAAATAGATAAGCCCGTGGAAGAGAATAGGGAAGACCTGGACGATGACGACGATGAAGTTCACGAAAAGGTCGTGGACCCACCCACTACAACAGAATTATTGTTCTGAAGGAAGCTGGAAGCAGGAGCTGCTGCTTACTACGCTGGATTTGCAACCAACAAACTCAAAAAGAAGCTCAAGTGCGTGTCTTGCTCTCAGTTTATGATTAACGAGGACGAGATGAGCAAAGATAGAGAAAAGGCTATGTTAATTAAACTGAGAGCCTACGAGACTAAAACCACGCCTTCGGAGTTCGGTAAGCTAACAGTTCCTTCGATTCTGTTCGAAAGAGCTGTTAGAGCTATTCAAAAAAAGTTTGAAGCTGTTTTCATGTACAAGCAGCACGAAGAAAACGTGATTGACACATGTGTGGCTGAAATAATGAAGGATAACATTTTGAAATCAAACTGCACAACGGAACACGAGGAGCAAATAGCTAAATTTGTGCTGATCGGACTGATAATAATAACAAATAGGAACATCAATAAGGAAATCAAGATAAGGAAATAAAAACTTCAAATTTCAGTGCATAACAAATTATCGGTATGGTATCGGTTTCGTCGCAGTTTTTCTTGATTTTCGTATCGGTGTCGGATAATTAACTCTCGTCTCGCATAACCAAGTATCGGTTTCGACGGAATTTTCCATGATTTTTGTATCGGTGTCAGATAGTTAATTCTCGTCTCATAACCAAATATCGGTTTCGTCGCAGTTTTTCTTTTCTTGTATAAGTTGCGTTAAAAGTAGTTTAAAACTCGTGCCCAGCCATATCAAAAAAAAGTAAAAGAAGGAGATAAGGAAGGTCAGTTTGGATTGAGGGCAAGGTCCATTGCGCTGTTAGTGCCATTGAAAGTTTATATTAATACATATACATATATATATATATATATATATATATATATATATTATATTATTATATTCTTATAATTTTATATTAACACATATTTGTGATTATAATATTCCGATATATTCTTTTTATTATATTATTTTACTAACTTACATATATTTTCTTACTATATTCTTCTTGAACAATAATAGGACGAGGACTATGCCACTTGGGGCCACTTTCCCAAAATTTTAAAATGTATAGTTTTTTATTATGTAACATTTTTTAAAGCATGTGCATGTACAAAAACAAACAACAAAAACAAACAAAAAATTATCATATTTAATTTAATTTTTAATATTATGACTTAAACATTTTTGAATGCATGTGCAATAGTATAATAGTATTCAGTGGTAATAGAATGAGGAATAGGCCTACTGGGGAAATCTCCATGTTATCACAGGTAAGCGAGGATTTTAAATTTGGTTTTACAGGCATGTATTTCAAACTAGAATATTAAACAAATATTTTTTGGAAAGTTAATGAAATTTTTTTACAGGGTGCCCTGTAAGTAATGGATAACCCTAAATTGCCTTATAGTAGACTTTATGACCGTTATTTAACTTTGATTTTCAATGCAAAATGTGAAAGAAAATAATTTTTGAAAAAGTTAAATCATTTCTGCCTGTTCGTTGCCTGTTCTCATGATGTTGTGTTAATGATGAATCCAAGCTTTAAACTTCCAGGGCCGAGTGCAACATTACTAATAATGTCAACAAATTGCAAAAACCGGTTAAATTTTTGAAGTTGTTTTGAGTTATAACTCTTCAATTGGGCTTTAACAAAACCATCAAATATTTTTTTTGTTGCAATTAGTTTGTTTCTTATTATTTCCTAAACAAATAATTTCAGCCTATTCCATTCACCATTTTCACCTTTTTATGCTGATACTTCAAAAATTATTATTTTTTTTGAATAGGTACTTGTTAGTTTTTTTTTGTAAAAAAGTTCATTATTTTTTGTAAAAAAGTTAATTTATTTTTCCCAAAAACAAATAGAATAACTGTTATAGTTCCAGAGAAAAAAAAATACTGGACTTTTCACGCTACAAAATCGAAAGTCTCCACCAAAATTCTGCTTTGTCTGAGTTATATTTGAAAAAATATCTTAATTTTATCGATATACTTGAACAAAAATGTTTTATTTTTGATTTATTTTTAACCTGTTTTATTGGATTCAAACGGTTATAACTTTCCATCTGAGCATCGCTTTAGCAAGTTCTATTTTGGAAGTTAAAACCTGTATTGTGTCATACGATTTTTATTCATGGAGCTCTTAAGAAGATTGAGGTCAAAAATTAAGTTTGGTCAAAGTTCAAGTTTATCATTTAGTTTGTAGGCAAATGGTGATGTAAATGAACATTTTTTTATTCAGTCAAATAAGTTATTAAAAAACAAAAGTCAATTATGGACAGGGTGAGCAAAAAACTGGTTCAAAGTAAAGTTTTTTTTTAAATATTGAAAAATAGCCATTCGAAAACCGTATTCAGTTTGGACCATCTTTTACGGGACACCCTGTATAATAAGAAACTATACTTTCAAAAATTTTGGGAGGGTGTACCCAAGATGACGTAGTCCTGTCCTATTACTGTTTAAGAAAAATATAGTAAAAACATATACGTATGTATGTAAGCTAGTAAAATAATAAATATAATTAAAAAAATATATTAGATTATCATAATATAATATATATTTATATATATTTGTTAATATAAAATTATCAGCATATTATAATTTAAAATATAATATATAAATAAATGTATTAATATATAATTGCAAATGAACAATTAAAACGGCAATAACAGCTCAAATTGGACCTCGGCCTCAATCCAAACTGACCTTCCTTAGATATGCCTGGGCACGAGAATCATATATACATATATATATACATATATATATATACATATATATACATATATATATATACGTATATATATACATATATATATACATATATATACATAAAGGGTGGTCCAACCATTAATTGTGAATAAATAAATAAATCGGGTGGCACAACGGCTCATGAAGAACCAGGGCCTAGTGACTAACAACTCGCAACCATTCCTGTGTGCGCCTTTCAACAGGAATGGAAGGGACCTACAATTTTATGCCGAATCCGAACGGCTAGACGAGAAGCACTTATTCGTGACAAGTGATACTCTTGGAGGATTTGTCAATTCCTCGCAAGAGGCAGTAGCCCTGAAAAAAAACTTTTTAGTTTTTAGGTGGATGAGGCTGGGAAGCGATCCCAGACCTCCAGCGTGACAGTCGAACGCACTAACCATTATGCTACGGGCTACTACCCATTAATTGTGAGTCACACCTTAAAAGTGCCTGTCCACATTGGATTTTGAATTCTAGGTGCATGACGTGAGACAGGTAGATTTTATGTGAGTGAAAAAGAGATGGGTAGATTCCACCCAAATTGCACCAATGCGCCACTTTCAAACATTCTCGGATTCAACATAATAGATTTTTTATTGTGTGAGTGAAAGATAGATAGATTTCAAGGGTGGGAGATTGGGATGGGTAGATTGAACTGAGAGGATTTACTCTTCATCGTTTGGACACAACGAACATATTAACACCAAGCATTAAAAACCCAATGTGGACAGGCACTAACGTCAAAATTTTTGCCCAACTTTATTTGACATTTCTTTGTTTCAGTGTTTACAAATTCAACCATGGAGAGGTTCATAATGGAACACCGCGTTAAGTTTGTTGAAGCCTTTTACGAAAATGGGCATTCAAATCACTTCGCGATTTTTTTGGTCAGCAGAATCAAACCAAATGTGTTGTTAAAGTAGGAAACGACACTCACAAGTTCTTTTTTAAGACTCATGACTTGTCGAGTCATTCGACCGATCGAGTTCAGCCATCGATAATCTTCGGCACGTTTGAGTGCGCAGCACAATTCAATTATTAACTTATCGCATTTTCATTGACCCAGATATTGGTAAGATGATACCGTTTGGGCAGTCAAACTGCAACAAAGCAACTACTGAAATGCGTTGAGTTCAATGCACGATGATTTCCTCTGGTGGGTATGTACAACATCCCTCCCTTTCCCGAAAAAACCTAGCGATCAATCGAATAACTTTCGACAAGACCAAATATATATTATTAACAATTTATTTTCTTAAAAATATGTAACATTTTTTTTTAAATTTAAAAACAGTTTTATAAAATTTAAATATAATGTATTCAATTTTTATTTTGTTTTTAATTTTGGAAACAGTTTTATTGATTTTATATTTTTTAAACAGAAATATCAACACAAAAAGCAGTAAAATAAGGCTAAAATTCAATATCGATTCATATTTAGGTATTTATATAACATTTGTTTAATTATAATATTTTTGATTTGTTGTTATAAACTTTAAGTTTTGTTCTTAACATCTATAAATTTTATATTTTTAAAACACGAATTTAACGACAGATTTTGGCTCTCATTGTTTGACATAAATATTTATTTTTATTTTATTTGTAATGAATGAAGAAAGTTTTATTTTATTATATGTATGTGTGGTGGTATAGTTCATGCACATCAAATTAAACGTTAACATTGAATTACTTGAATATTAATAATACTTGTTCATATTAACTCTAGTTTTGAAATTCAAAAACATTGTATTTTGTTTTAAACGTTATTTGTAAAATTCTAAAATATTCTGAAAATTCTTAGATATTTTTCATTCAAGTTTTCTCTTATTTACTAATGAAAACTCGTTTGGCTTTAAATTTGTATTATTAATAAAATAAGTTATTCTGTTTTTGATAAAATAAAATTAGTTAAACTCGGGCAAACGTGACCCCTCTCGTCGATTTCCTCGTTGAAGCCTGTCGCGCCGGAAAGGTATTCATCTCGACGGGAACCTCCATCTCCACGGCATCAGATCTGCCGGGAACAACGTTTGCAATGTTCGTTGTGATTTGGTTTGGGCTGGCGGTGTTATTCAAATTGCCTGAGTGGTACCACTTGAACAACACAAATGCTATCACAATCAAGCTGATGGACATCAATTTCGACTCGCTGTCTGGCAACACTCTTTCTGCTTTCAATGTGGTTTGCCTCCAGTTTCCGATCGTCCAACGACTTCCTCCCATCCTCCAAGTTCGCGATCATGTCACTATGACTGCCTAGTGATAAAAGCGGTCATTTAAAAAGGGTCCTGATAGTAAGATTGCCGAATTTAGTCCGTAGTGCTTCAATCAAATCCGAATGGTTTACTCGCCGTTGATGGATCTTAAGGTTGGAATTCCAATTCTGCTCGTACGGTATCCGTAATTCCTTCGTACTTATGTCGCAGGGCCTTAATATTTGGAGGATTCCAAAACGCCTAAGTTCCGGAGCCTACATCTGTCCATCGCAATTGAAGCTTAGAATGACTGGTTCTCTTATATTGAACAGCCACTGATTTTTTGCTGTCATCTTTGTGATTGTCCCTTTCATAGATGGTGAAACGACATAGTTGCAGTTCAACTTGGACGTAGCTGAGTGTTGAAACAGCTCTACCAGGCACTCAGAGCTTCCACTGGTATGTATGGGTTTCTTGTGCCTACATACCTTTATCGTACTTGAAGAATTGTAGGCGATATCCGAACATAACATCAAATCCGTTTGGGACATGCTCACAAATAAGGCATGATCATCTCCTTCTGCAATGTATTCGGTTTTGATATCCAAAACCAAATCCCAATGTTCATCGAGTTTTGTTCGAACTGGGTACATTTTGTACAGAGAGAACATGGTGTTGTCCGGTAGCGGCACGGTGATCCTTAATACGATTGCCTCTTCTTGGAAGAATGTCATCAGCTGGACTGCTTGAAATAATGCGGCTGGGTATAGGACAACTTTATAGGTAGAACCCTTCAGCACTGAAGTTATATTATTCTCGTCCAAAATGAAAGGATGGAGCTTATTTTGGAACAAGTCATTAAAGATAGATAGTTCAGTTGATTGACGCTTCTGAACTTCTGTTAACTTGGCTGTTATTAATGATATCAACTCGTTAATCTTCCTATTTAATTTTATAACAGCGAGATCTTTGATTGTTGCCGAAGAAAAGTTCTCGTAAACTGTCGTCATAATGTCCAGGCTTTTCCCAATCTCTTCCACCTCCGCTGTTAAGACTTTAACTGGTTTACTGAGTCTATCAGAATTAGAGCTTGCCACAGTTATTTGTTTTTTTTTAACACGGTGAATGTTTCGTTCTCATCGCTATCCAAGGTCTTAAGTCGATTGTAGATGTTCTTGGAATCTTCATTGTCCATAATTCCAAAAGCCCAATGAAAAAAATTGCCAACTGTTTCTACGGCCCTTTTGTTTCTTCGGTGGGAAACCATATGCCTTAGTGATGACTTCCAACTCATTTGTCCTAATGTTGCAATTAGTTCGGAATGTTGTTTCCAATGGTTTGCACAACTTCTTGATTTTGGCGTCACACTTTTCGACGAAGTTTAACACTTCAGAGAAGTCCTCGTATGTGAAAAGGACACATCAGAACGAGCCATAATTGAAAATTATGTTCCACAAATATTCAGCACATTACAAAACATCAAAGAATTAATGGATCCAATGTATTAATCGACTATGCACTAGGTCTAATGGCCCAATAAAATTACAATCTTTCAAATTTCTAACAAAATGGTTGCATTTTTTAGTTCTTACGGAAAACATATTTTTTACTAATTTTTTATAATAAAAATCTTGTCGTCAACATTGGTCCTTCGAGCCTTTTTTAGAATCAGTTTTATAAACAGTTCGAACAATTTGAACAATAAACAATTATAATAAAGTGTGTGCAGTGTGTGCTCATAAATTAAAAAAAAAAGATCCAATCTACGATTGGTCAAACATAGTCACATGACTTAAATTTTACGTACATTTCAATTTAATCTGTGATTTTTTTTCCGGTTTAAATTGTTAAATTTACTTAAAGTAATTAAAATTAACTTAAAATTAAACTTAAAACTAACATTTTGAAACAAAATTTCAACCTGCAAAATCCAGCGAAGATTCCAGAATTCAACTTGGCAGCAGCAGCAGTATAAGCGTAAGTTTTGCTTGTTAAGTGTTGTTAAACTTGTCGAATATATCCAGTCTATATAATACAGAAAAATAGAGTTTATAACAAAATGGCAGATAATAAAAATTATAAATATGATGAGCTCCAAAAGGGCATCTTAAATAAAGTAATTAAAGATCTTACCAATTTTAAAAAGGCGCCAAAAGAACGCAAGAGCAGAGTCTATACTTCGGGGCGCTTAGCAAAATTGGAAGAAGATCTTCAAACTGCAAAATCATATCACGAGGCCATCGTTGGGGCAGGTTTTCTAGAGGAAACACTAAAAATGGACGAATTATTAGTGGTTTATGAACAAATAAATGAAATTTATTTTGAATACCGTGCGGACGTCATTGAAAAGGCCACGCCAAACAATACGGCGCCAATAAACACGGGTGCTCCGCACCTTTCCACGACTGCACCAGCATCGAATACGGGTATTCGACTTCCTCGCATTGATTTGCCAAAGTTTGACGGATCTTACACCACCTGGGGCGCAGTCCACGACAGATTTCAGGCCCTTGTGCACAACAATAAAAGCCTGGATGACATCGACAAGCTGCATTTTTTGCAATCGTGTTTGCAGGGCGATGCTCATCGTTTTCTGCAGAATTTGTCCGTGGAAGCAGCTAGTTATGGAGCTGCATGGGATCTTTTAAAAGAGCGGTCCGACCATAGGCGCATTCTGGTCCACATCCAAATGCAGACGCTGTTTGGCCAACCCTCTTTGGCTCGGGAAACTGCAACAGGCTTAAAAGATCTTCTATACACCTCAAGAGAATGTTTTCTAGCTCTCGAAAACATGTATGTACCAGTAGAAAGTTGGGACACCGTCCTGATTTGGTTTCTTTGCCAGATACTTCCTAATTCGTGTCAAAAACTGTGGGAAGAAAGATTAGGAAACAGGAAAGATTTACCAAAATTAAGTGAATTTACCGAGTTTTTGGAGACCCGTTTTCGTACTCTTGAGGTTGTAGGTCAGCAGGAGCAAGGATCAGCTTTCCGGACCAGAGAAGAGGCACCTGTCAACACAAAGCCACGAGTCCAAGCAGCCAAGGCAAAGGTTTTACATGCAAAGAAGGTAGTTAAGCAGCCATCAAAACCAGCAGCTACAATTAAAAATGTTGAGCAGTTAGCATGCAAATTATGCAATCAGGGCAAACATTCCTTGAGAAGGTGCCAACGTTTCCTGAACTTGGACATTACGGGGCGTAGAGAGAACGTTCGCAGGCTCCAAGTATGCGAAAACTGCCTCTCTTACGGCCACCTTCTTCAGGCATGTCTCAGCTTCAGCTCTTGTCATTTTTGCCAGCAACGACACCATTCGCTATTGCATGTGAACAACCAACAAATGAGCAACACACACGCACAACAACAACCTGTGGCAGGTACATCACAGCAGTCGAGGAATCCTGCTACGAATACTTTTCAGGCATCCGTGAACCCAAACGCGCCTGAGTTTCAGCCACTGGCACAACAACAACAACAGCTCCAGTCAAATGGACAAATTTTAAACTAACACCCGTCGCATGGTGATCGCAATTTTGCACATCAGGTGCTTCTAGCGACAGCAGTTGTCAAAGCAAGAGCTGCAGATGGGAAGATACGCCTCCTACGTGCTTTGATCGTCACAGGGTCAGAAACTTCGTTCATCACCGAAGCTGCTGCACAACTCTTGAAGCTGGAAAAGCGACGCACCATTGCCGAGGTATCTGGGTTAGGGTTGGTCAGCAGCGGCGCTACGCAACACTCCGTTGAAGTACGTTTTGCGTCCCGCCACTCATCGTTTGAGACTGCCGTCCAGGCTTTGGTTTTCAAGTCGCTGACTGCGCATCTCCCGATCCAACGAGTGATACCCGGCAAATGGAACCACCTGAAAGGTCTCTTGTTAGCAGATCCCCATTTCTACGAGCCTGCACCGATTGATTTACTTCTGGGAAGTGACGTTTGCGCCCAAATACTCCTTCCTGAGATAAGACACCCAGACGATGGCATCGGACCGATTGCGCAAAGACTGAGCTGGGGTGGATCGTGTTAGGGAAAGTTCCAGCGGGAATTCCCCGGCAAATTCGAAGCTTCGTCCATTTGACGTCACAGTTGGAGAAGTTTTGCACCATGGTAGAATCGCCGTTCCAGACACATGAAACCGAGGAGAATACCGCGTGCGACAAGCATTTTGAGCAGCACACAAGACGCTTACCTAACGGGCGTTATGAAGTGAAGCTGCCGTTCAAAGGTGAAGGTCTTTCAGCGAAGTGGATCGAGTCGACAAAGTACTTTTCGACGATTTTTCCTTCTCGAGAAGAGGCTTCTTGCAGATCCGAAACTTTGTGCGGATTACACAAAGTGTATAAAGGAGTATGAAGAACTGCATTTCCACTACAAAGCTGAGAGTAGTATTTGAAGCAGCAGCGACTGTTAAATGGTGGGTCCAAAATTGCAGTCGAGCATCATAGATCTTGTTCTAAAATGGCGGACTTACCGAGTCACTTTTACGGCAGACATCGAGAAGATGTATCGGCAAATTTTGGTTAGTTTCCCAGACCGATACTATCAGCTGATTATGTGGAGAGAGCAGAAGACATCACCTGTGAAAATTTTTAAAATGAATACAGTTTTTGTATATAAAAACTATAGTTCTATTATGGAATCAATTTTTCTGTTACTGGGAGTGTTCTTGTGAGGGCGCAAACATCGTACCACGTTGGTTTGGAAAGATGTGAATGAGGATAGGAAGAGGAATAAAAGCTGGTAGTAAGAAGGAGAGGAGTATATTTTGTTGATTCTGACAGTTGCTGACAACAATAACCTGGTGTGAGTGAGATAGTTTTTCGTCATGGCAACGAAGGGGATTATTCGCACAAAATGAAAAAAATGTTCTCGTTGTCATGGTGCATTGTACAACAGTATCGTTTTTTGTTTGAATGAATTTGCGAACAGATTTTTTTGTTGTTTTCTATCAAAGTCTATGATAGTACACAATATACATACATATGTCTATAGATAGGTTAATTATGATTTGATTTGCTTCGAATTTGTTGAAAATTTTCAATTTCAGCTGAAAATCATATTATCAAGACTACACCGTTGCTAATTTTCACAATTCTTAGGCAAACATAGTCTTACAACGATGCTATATTTCTTTATGAGGCTTTTAAGAACAAACATTTTTTCGAAAAAAAAAATCAAGAAATATTTTTTTGAAGTTTATTTTTTTGGAAAAAAAAAATAGAAAAAAAAACACTTTAAAAGTAATTTTTGTACAGGTAAATTTATCAAAAGTTTGCTTACTTTAAATGTAAACAAATTGATAAAAACAAAGAATTTGTTTTACTTACCTTTCAAAAAAATACTTTAACAGGAAAACTAATTTTGATAAAATTAAAAAAAAGTATTTTACATTTAAAAAACTCTTGATAAATTTAAGAAAAAAAAGGTTTAACTTTAAAAAATATACTTTTTATATTTTAAAGAAATTTTGATAAAATTTAAAAAAGGTTAACTTTTTACCTTAAAAAAAAAACTTTTTAAGGTAAACAAAATTCGAAAATATTCAAAAAAAAAAAAAACAATTTAGATAAAAATTTTGGGAAAATTTAAAAAAATAAATATTTTTTTACCTTTAAGAAATACCTACTTAAGATAAAAATTAAAAAAAAAACTATTTTACCTAAAAAAAAATATTTTTAAGAGTAGAGAAATTTAAAAAATAAATTAATAAATAAAAATGGAAAAAATTAAAAAAAAGTATTTAATTATAAAAAATTAAATCTTTTTACTTTTAAAAAATACTTAAGATAAAACAAATTGAAAACAAATTAAAAAAATCTATTTTACCTTTAAAAAAAAGTATTTTTAAGGGTAGAGACATTTTGGCGAAATTTAAAAAATAAATATCTTTTTATCTTTAAAAGAAAATAAGATAAAACCAATTGAAAAAATTAAAAAAAAAAAAATATTTTATCTATAAAAAAATGTTTTTAAAAGAGAAATTTTAGAAAAATTTAAAAAATAAATATCTTTTGTCTATTTAAGATAAGCACTTTGTTAATTTTTTAGTAAATTTTAATTTTACTTCTTAACGTTGTTAATTTTTTAACTTTGTAAAATTTTTACTTAACAAAATTCAAATTTCGTTTATGAAAATTGCATTAAGTAATTTTAATAAATTCGCATTCAAACTAAAGAAATTTTAGTTTAGAAAGTATTTTTTTTAGTTCACGTAAAAAAAAATCAATTTAGCTCACCTAGTTTAAAAATTCAAATTTCAACTTTATGAAATAATATTGAAAAATTCACGTGAAAAATTCAATTGTGAATATTTTAACAATAACTATTAGGCAATGTTCAAATTTCGGTTATGAAAATTGTATGAAATAATTTCAATAAATTCGCATTTTGTTAAGTGTTTGGAATGAAATTTGAACTTAATTAAGTAATTTTTAAAAAATTCACGTGAGAAAATCAAATGAAGTATTCTTTTTTCAAAATTCCCGTGAATATTTAGACACTTCTTACTCAACAAAAAAATTTCCAAATCTTGTTTTTTTAATTCCCGCGAAAAGTAGTGTGTGGAATTTTTAGTAGGTAGTTGGAAAATATGCAGATTAAATTTAATTTAAATCAAATTTTGTTTGTAAATTGTTATTTAGAGAACTTTTAAAAATTACTTATTAAATTCAAATTTAATTTTTGAAACTTTTTTTGCACGAATTTTCACTGGTGAACTATAAAATTTTTAAAAACGTTATAATCTAGGATATTTTAAAAAATAATCTCATAAAGTTAGAATTTCACTTCTGGAAATGTTATAATTTCCACGGAAAAATTCCCCGTGAATTTTTAAACATAGCTTGTTTCATTTTTGAAAACTTTATAGAAATTATTTATAATACTTTAAAAATTCATTCTTGGACATTTTAAAATGATTGTGAAAAATCGTTAATTTTTTTTAAGAAATTACACACAAAATTTAAAATTTCGCTTGAGAAAATGTTAAAATCATTTTTAAATTCGGGTTTCTTTCGAAAGAAATTTGCTTTTTCCTCGTCACCCAAATAAATGCATATAATTTTCTCATATTTTTCACGCCTAATAATTTTCATTTTTGTCAACGAAAAGTTCACTTCACTTGGATGTATATGAAGAACTTTAGTTAAACAGGTTTCGTACCGAAATTGTATAAATTATTAAATTTTATTTTGTTTACCATTTATATATATGTATATTTATAATAGATAATATAAAATAATAAGTACCTACCTACTAAATGGTGTTCACCATCTAATATCATATATTTGTCATATCTCCTTAAATATGCACGCAAATATCAACCTAATAATTTCTTCCTATCCCTACTTGATATAAGAAATTCTTGTACAACTTAAAGTGGCAACATTACTCAACTTGCTACAGCAAGTCCGTGAGGACATGTACGTGGATGACCTGATAAGTGCAGCAGATTCGATTGAAGAAGCAATGAGGAAACGTGACGAAGCAAAACAACTCTTGGCGTCAGCGGGATTCAACTTAAGGAAGTGGACGAGTATCATGAAGGAAACCATCGAAGACATTCCTTTTCAGGATCGTGAGTTGGATTTTGAATTTCCTTTTAACTCGGACACTCACATTAAGACGCTCGGCATCAAATGGTTTCCCATCGATGACTGCTTTTCCTACCAGAATCTGCAACCTGCAACCGAAGCAACAACAAAAAGATCGATGTTATCAACAATAGCTAAGTTGTTCGATCCCCTTGGTTGGATTTCACCATGCATCATCACGGCAAAATTAATGATGCAACAATTGTGGGAGGCTGGTTGTGGTTGGGACGAACCAATTCCTGCCGATTTGAAGAAAGACTGGGAAGCTTTTCACCGAGAACTTCCTCAGATCGAGCAACTTCGTATTCCACGGTAGACCCATTTAAGTAAGACCAACCAGGCGATCAAGTTGCATGGATTTTGCGATGCTTCAATGAAGGCTTACGGTGCAGCAATATACATCCGCGTTTTAGACAGCGAAGGAAAAACCCATTTAAATCTGCTTTTATCAAAAACAAAGGTCGCTCCAAATCAACGAACTATAACTCTACCTCGACTGGAGCTATGTGGTGCAGTCGTTTTGGCGCAATTATTGCAGTACACCAAGGAAGTCCTAGCAAGTCAAAACGCATGCATGGACGGATTCGATGATTGCATTAGCCTGGATATGTGCTACTCCCGCCAAATGGACCACATTCGTGTCCAACCGCGTTTCGGAGATCCAGCGGTTAGTAGGGATCGATTGCTGGGGACATGTCGGCACGCTTCATAACCCAGCCGATCTGGCGTCCAGGGGGGTATATCCATCAGAAATGAAGTCACTCGAAGCATGGTGGAACGGACCGGAATTTCTGCGGTGTCAATGGGAATTCGATCTCCCAGATCAACCCATTGAATTGCAAACTGATGAAGGGAAGCGAAAAATTAAAGTACTCAGCATACATGTAATTGACAACGACATTGTATTACAGTGAATATACAACTTTTCGAGTTTACTCAAAGTTATTCGAGTTGTCGCTACTTGCTGTCGCTTCACAGTCAAGTGTCGACCCAAACTGGGACCATTGGTGGGCCCACTTAGCCCAAAAGAATTGGAAGCAGCATACGTAATCGTAGTCAAAGCAGCACAAACGGAGATGTTTCGAGCTGAAATGGAGCAAATTCTCGCAAACTCTAAAATGCCCAAAACTCTACGTTCGTTAAACGCGTTCATTGACAAAGACGGGATCCTAAGAGTAGGTGGACGTTTAGAGAACTCCTTTCTCTCCTATGATGCTCAACACCCAATATTGCTACAAGGCAACCATCACTTTACGAGTTTGGTTGTAAGAGATGCGCACAAAAACACCCTTCATGGCGGCATACAACAGATGATCGGATATAAACGACGAAAATATTGGATCGGCCAAATACGACGTTGTGTTAAATACCAATTGTATAGATGCCCTTCTTGCTACCGGCAAAAGGCATCCGAAATGCAACAACAAATGGGAAATTTACCTGCGTCTAGAGTGCATATGTCTCGACCATTTAGTCATACCGACGTCGACTATTCAGAACCCATTGAGATAAAATCTTGGAAAGCTCGCGGTGCAAAAATCTTGAAGGCGTATTTTGCTATTTTTATCTGTTTGGCTACTATGGCAATACATTTGGAAGTGGTATCAGACCTGACAACCACTGCATTTTTAGCAGCCTTTCGACGGTTCACTGCCAGAAGAGGAGGCTGTCAGCAGATTTATAGCGACTGCGCTACCAATTTTGTGGGGGATAATAATGAATTAGCCAAGTTGTTGACGGAAGCAAAGCTTAACTGGAAAGAAATCGCGGAAGAACTAGCAAATCACGGAACGGATTGGCATTTTATGCCACCTGTTTCTCCACACTTCGGTGGATTATGGGAAGCAGGCGTGAAATCAGTCAAGCACCACTTGAAACGTGTTGTTGGAACCGAGAGGCTGACCTTCGAGGAGCTCGCGACGCTACTAGCTCAGCCAGAATTGAAAGCACGCATACTGGAGCGGATGGACTTGTGAGAGTTGTGACGGTGAAAACAAAAACCGGACAGATGAAACGCCCGATAGCAAAAATTTGCTTACTCCCATCCAATGAATCTTTCGAGAAAACCGCCATCGTATAAATTATCAAAATATAATAAAAATTCGAGAAAAACCGCCATTGTAAATTATCGAAATATAATAAGAATTAAGAAAACCACCATTATATAATTATTCGAAATTTCATTTAAAAAAAATCAATAATATTAATACATTTCAACATTCGATCAATGCAAATTCAACACCATAAACAAAATCAATATCCAATCAATTTGCAAGAAAATCATCGTCAACATTAACAAAAATAAAACAAATCATTTGTTTAAAAACACAGTTCAATTTATTGTAAACCAACAAAAAATCACACATAATATCAATAAAATAATAACATAATCAAAATATCTTATTTATGATAAATGAAACGCAAAATAACATTTTCATCATTTATTGAAAAAAAAAAAACTTTCTGTTCAGCAGCAACACCACTTCAGAAATTACAAATTATTTTCAAAAATATTCCATTTAAAAACTATACTGCTACAAGGCATATTGTTAAATTCACAGAATGAAATTAGCACTGTAACAACGCATGCAGAAATAAAATTATTCACGTAATCAAACAATATTAATTTATCACAAATTCACAATTTAATAAATATTTAATATAAACAAAACACAGTTTGGAATTCAGCAAAACACCATCCACAATTTTGTCACAGAATTCCAAAATAAACACATCAATTGTCAACCACATCATCGGTATAAAATTCAATCGAAGGAAAAACTATTATTTTTCACAACACCAAAGCACATCAAACGTCAAAAAACACAAATTTCATCACAATTAATTTCCGACAAGTTAAAACAACTTAAACCAATTTCCAATTATTTAAAACACCGAATCGAAACAAATAAACAACAAAAAATGTACAACCACGATCAACGTCACAAAATTATTTATCGAAAAACGAAACCAACGAATTTATTAAAATAAATTAATTAATGCACCGCACTGGTTTAATTAAATTATTTGATAAACAACTTACACAATTACCACTTATCACTGAAATCAATTATACAATTATTTCACTTAAATAACAACTATTTCTTCTTTTTTTATTTGTTTTGTACTTTATTTATCACTCGAGACTCACTCAAAGAAAAAGGTAAACAAACTTCAAGGGGAGTAAAATTGGAAGTCAAATATTTCCAACTGGAACATAACCTTCCCCACTTTGATACATAACGCTAATACATAATGCCAACTTATACATAATATATTAACTGCATTATTATAATTAACGGCATCAAAGCCAATTAATTAATTGAATAATATATATAAATTAACACCAAAATTATTTGAAATAATATGCAATTAATAAATTACACACACACAATTTTGCACACCGCGGTCGCGAAAACGAATTTAATATGCGCGCGCCAACTCAGCCCACTTCGTCAACACATCCATTAAAACAACAAGAACTCACCTGATAATCCAATTGAAACACTTAAGAACGATCGATTTATTAATAATTTAATTTATTTAAACAACTATAACAAATAAAAATTCACAAACCGAACCGCACACGCACGAGAAAAATTTACAAATTTACACATAATGGCGACGACACGAGTAGAACTAGATCAGTACGACACAAAATGAATGAACAAAAAAAAAAAGGTTTCATTGATATGACAAGCGAGAAAACAACACACATCTACGTTTCTGTTTGTCTCTGTAGTTCAGTCCTACTGACTCTGTCTATTGTATTTGTTTCTATGTCAAATAAAATTTATTAATATATCTTATCTCTTTTCATGTATACAAATGAGATAAGAAGGTGGTCGACGATTGATGACAGCTACAACCAGATAAGAGAGTCGATAATGCAGTGCCGAAATATCGACATTTTACAGTGATGCCATTTTGATGATCAAAAAACAGTGAAATTAACCATTAGTTCCGCTTTGACCCTCAATAACTTTGGAAGGAGTACATTAATTAGATATAAAGTGAAAACCTTTTTTGTAGAGCGTTCAATTTTCTAAAAAAAATGCTATGCTTTTATAAAGTTATAAATTTCCAAGTACAAAACTTGGTTTTGTCCCATACAAATCGTATGGAAAATAGAAAACAGCGATGAGCGACCTCTAAAAATTAATTTAAAAATCTGAATTTTTAACAGGCTTATTATTTTGCTCATATCTAAGTTATAAGCTAGTGGCATTGGAAATCGGAGACTTTTTTTTATTTTTGAATCAGTCTAATATATATATATATATATATATAAATGTATAATGTATAATGTTTATGTATATGTACGTACTTTAAATTGACTACAATATAGGTTAATCAATAGAGAACAATATTTAATATAATATAATATTTTATGAAATGATATACATACATATGTACAGTAGCGGATCTAGGATTTGGCTGTTGGAGGGGGGGGGGCTTGCAGTTTGGAGATCCATTTTAAAACCATAAGTAATAAAATTAGCTTGTCCCAAGATACATTTTATAATTTATAACAAATAATAGAGATTAGTTTAGGTTTAATGCAAGACCGTACTCAACTTCAGTCGAACTAATCTTCACGACAACGCGCCAAAATATTATTTTTTATGAAATTTAAGGAGCTATATCGCACTAAGCGGCAACTGAACTTCATACAAAAGTGTAGTTCCGATGCAGTGCAGTTCCGGCGAGTGCGGTCTAACCTTTAAGGCTCAAGTATTTTGTTTTCCTTTTCCTTTAATGATATCCGTTTTTTGTGTGCCTTTATATCCGCTCCTGTTGCGCTTCAAAATGTTTTCAATACAAAGTACAATAACAATTATTCATAATTGCTGTAGCGGAGATAGAAGCAAATTCAAAGGAGCACAATAATTTTTAGCCATATATGCTTGAACCACGTGTACAAATTCGTTTATTTATATTATATAAAAATTGATTAGGTACCTACATCATGTAGTTATATTTTTAAATTAGCTGTGGGTATGTTTTCAACTTCCCATCTTTGACAAGATTTGAAAACTGTTTTTAATTGGCAAGTTCTGAAAAATTATATTTAGTGTTCGTACTGGCAAAAGCTCATATATGTGCTTTGACACGGTATTAGTCCTCTAAGATCTCATTTTTCCTGAATTATCCAAATCAAAGAGAAACTATTTTGTTCAAACTGACACTTTACGACACAAGACAAAGCTGCTCTAAGAAATAACCCGCGGCCCAATTCTGCCAGCGTGAATGAGTTTTCGTGTATACGCTTTATAGGTATTCATGTTAAAAAAAATATGTCGACAAATTTGCACGTCACTCTAGAGTCTAGAGGGATTACAAATATTCATTTGCTTTTGCATGATTTTCTGAGCGCGCACAGAGAAAACTCACGCTTTTGAAATTTGGCTCCTTGACTAGAGAATTTCTATGTTTTGTATGTACAATTGCCTTGGACCTTTCAAATTTTGAAAACGTAGCCCCGAACATTTCTAAGCCCAGCCAAGGCCGTAAGAAACAATTCCTGTTGTATTAAACATACACTAAACTTGACATCCCGTTGTTCTTCAATGGTTTAAGCCTCAAATGCGTTTCTTTCGGTAAATTAGCTTTGTTTTTAGTATATACAGTTGGGGCATTTGACACGTTAATGTAAGGCCCCGACCATTTTTATCTATTTTTACTTATCTCTTCAAGCCTTAGCCCCAACTTCGGACTTTGACAGTCCCTAGACTTGAGCCCCCAAAACTCTCTGGAACAAGGTTAGTTTTTAGGACCTTATTGACCTTATTGAACCAAAGCTGTTCTTTTTCGTCCCAATTGTCTGGGTTTAATTTTTAGGGAAGGATTGTCGTTGCATTAAAAATATCCATATTCACAGCCCCCAACTTAGTTTTTGTCCAATTCGCTTCAGGCTTTAGCCCCAATCTTAGGGCTTAGAAAAAAAATTACATTACATTTATGCAAATAGTTCAGCCCCAACCACGTTATTTTGTCCATCAAATTTCATATCTTAACAATATTTTAGACAGAATATAAAATTCTACACGTTGTAATGTATTGCTTTCTATATTTCAAATTATTTTATGATTCGGCTGTGGGGGGGGGGCGGGCTTTAGCCCCTATAGCCACCCCCTGGATCCGCTACTGCATATGTATGTATAATATTTGAAATGAAATAAAATATTTAAATTGAATAAGACAAGAAAGAAACTGAAATACAAATCAATATTAGCAACTGCTTTTAAATTTCCACATCAAATTTAAATAAATAACACATACAATTTGTAAAAATTTAAAACAGAATGAGATTGTAATTAGAAGTGAAAAATACGTGTGCAAATTATCTCTACAGTTCTCAATAATAAAATCTTAACTGCTTTCTAGTCACTTTTACCATAAATAATTCTATTTACTTTTTTCTTTTTTGTTTTAGCTTTAAATTATTTATTATCAAATCAAAAGTAATACGAAATTAGAATGTTGGTCGTCTGAATAATCTGAAAATAGGAAAACAAATATTCTCGATTATTTAATTATTTATAAATTTTGCAATTTAATTAATTGTGATAACAATGTTTAAGCTGGTTTTTGTGTGCCCTTTTTGTTTTCCCACCTACTCTAATGTTAGTATTTACAGAGTCATTCACGGAGACCACCTCGTAGGGTCCCAACCAAATTGGCGAGAACTTATTTTTCCTAGTGGGAATTTTAAGCATTACCTTTTCTCCGACTGCAAACAAAACAGGGTTTGTCTGACGGTCGTATTGTTGTTTGGATTTTCGTTTTGCCATTTCCAAATTCTTCCTTGAAGTTTCGTGCGTTTTCTGTAGTTGGTGTTGAAGAAGTTTCGGATAAACCTCATCATTATACAGAGGTGTAGGTTGTTTTTTTAAATTTGTTGGCATTTCGAACTCAAAACCATACAAACTTTTCGTCGGTATCAGTTTAATATCTGTATGCACGGTGTTATTGTGGACATGCATCGCCTGTCTCAACCATTGGTCCCAGCTCCGATCGTCATTGTCAACGAAACTCCTTAGATATTCCGCTAAGGGTCTGTGACTGCGTTCAAGTGAACCGTTAGCTTGTGGATGGTAGGCGGTGATGTGAACCTTTTTAACTCCAAGAAGCTTACAAGTTTCAGAAAAAAGATTCGAAGTAAAATTGGTTTCTCGCTACCGTACATGCTCTCTACTTTACCCAAAACTTTGGAAAGTTTTTGGTTGTGTTGTTCAAGATTTTTACCTTAGACAACAATATCATCCAGATAAACAAAGCAATCAATACCATGCAACCCTGTCAGGATGTGATTCATTATCCTTTGAAATGTTGCCAGTTAGACCAAAAGCACCAGTTAGACCAAAAGGCATTCTATTGAATTCGTAATGCCCTGTGCTGGTACTAAGCGCAGTTTTTTCTCTATCGGTTGGATCGATCAACACCTGATGGTAGCCGCTTGCCAAATCCAATGTAGTGAACAATTGACAGTGTCCCAATTGGTCGAGGATTTCCTCAATTCTCGGTAGAGGAAATGCGTCTTTGATTGTGACTTCATTTAGTTTTCTAAAGTCTACAACCACCCTCCACCTTTTTTGGCCTTCAACCGTTTTATTGGGTACAATAAGCAATGGTGAATTCCAAGGAGTTTTACTTTCTGAAATTATGTCTTGGTCAAGCATTTCTTTCACTTGCCTTTCAATTTCCTTTTTATGAACCTCGGGAGTTCTGTATTGCCTAGTGTTAATCGGGGCTCGGGAGTTCTGTATTGCCTAGTGTTAATCGGGGCTTGGTCAGATTTGGTGGGTAGTTTGTGCATTAACACTTTAGTAGGAAGACGTCATTAAACTCAATGCATAACTGCTCTACGGATTGTTGCTCTTCCTTGGTTAAATTTTTGTCTAATTTAATTGAGTTAATAAGGCTTCTTATTTGTTCAGTTTTAGTTTCCTTTTGAACATTTGTTAATATTCTCCCATCCGAAGTGTTTTCAACAATTTTATAATTTTTGAAATTTGAATGGGTTGGTACGAAATTTGTATCCATGAAATAGTCCTCTGTTGTGCAGTTTAAAACAGGGACATGGACGTAACCATTGTCTGCCTTTACAATTGTGTTTCCTAAATAAATTCCATTATCAATTTCCTGTGAGTGTATTAACAGTTCATTTGATTTTGAATTAGGAATTTCATCCAAAAATGTAACTTTTTTGGAAACTGCGTCGATGATCGTATGATTCCAAAGGATATCACCACCAACTATACCATCAGCTGGTACATCGTCTAGTCCGTCGACAACATTCCATTTAGTCCAAAATTTTCTAGGGGAAAACAAATTGGTCTTAATTGTACCCACGGTTACACCTACACTGCCAAAGACACCACCCAGTTGTTTTGTTTCTCGGGTGTTTATATTGATACCATTTTGAAGAGAACTTCGTTTAATTAAGCTCGAGTCTGCCCCTGTATCTACAAGTAGAAGTACCTTTCCGTACTTAGCTATTGAAGTAGGCAGTTTGACGAACACATCGTGCTTTCGAATGTTCTTAAATGTATACAATATTTTCTTTTTAATCCCCGGTGCTGTAAGCGGAGGCAAATACTTACAATAAACTGTAGAAGTAAATTTCTTAGACGTATTTGCCAAAAAGAAAACACATTCAGTAAGCTTTCCGCGACACTTACTTACAATCAAGCAAATATTCGTAATAAGTAACCAGAGATAATATTGACCTAGGACAAATTTTGCCCCAGATACTCGTGGCCTTGATTTACGTTTCGTTTTACGAACCGTCTCAAAAGTAAAGAAATTGGACTCCTTCGAGTCAACGTTGTTTTTTTTTTTTCTTAAGTCTTTGAGGCTCGTTTACTAAATGCGCTGCTGTCTTTTTTTTTTCTTTACTTTTAAAAGTTTCTTCATCTTTATTTGAAGAGGCAGCTTTTGGTGAAATTTTGTGGGGCACAGTTTAATGATTTAAAGTGGCCCCCGTGCCGTTTCCCAATTGTTCCTTAAGGTAATTCCTCTTAGAGAAATAATCGTCCTCCACATGCCCCACCCTAGAACACCACTTGCATTTGACTCTGGGCTTTTGACTTGTTGTCTGCGTGACTCGAATTTGTGAGCGGGGACAACTGTTTCGACTATGCCCATAGTCTTCGCAAGTGTCGCAGTATGGCGTTTTTTGTTTCTAATAGTACAATCAACATAGGTGTGGTTTAATTTACCACAGAATCCACAGGTTTTAAATTGATTTGTGGATTTAGTTGACTGCCTATTTTCGGAGTGGGGGGAGTCTTAAAATTGAGTGGTGAATTGTGGTGTAGGTATTTGATTATATGCAGACTGCATGTGAGAATTACTGTAATGTGACAAGTGTGTTTGTATTGGTATGCTAGTTGTCATTTGAGGTTGCTGGGGCAGATGTGGGTATGTGTTGTAAATACTAGTGGATTGCGGTTGGGGCAGGGAAGATAAAGATTGGTATGAATTGATAAGGCTATTGTTCAATGGGGCTTGATAATTATGGACAGGACTTTGGTACGTTCCAGCCCCCATGCAGCCCATTGCGTTTGGCTGGATAAGCACGGATGTTTTCAGCACTTCCTCTGCTATTTCATTCAGGTCGCTACTTTTGCTGCCCAGCATAAACTGGCAAAAAGCTGGATCGACGAGTCCCATTTTAAACGTTGTCAAAACCGTGTTGGCAACCTCCTTTTTCAGGCCAACCGACTCATCTGCCCTATATCTAGAGTCAATTATTTCATATGACGTAGCCTGAAGTTTGGCTAGACGCCTCGCGAATGCTTTCACATCTTCTCCTAGCAATTGGTGACATTGTTTTAACTCGGTCAGTACATTGTCTAATGTTTTTGGCACTAAATAACTGTCTTTAAACAGTTTTGCCAACTCCGACATTTTCTTGACCGAGTTTGAACGAATTAGTTCAAACGCATCACCTAATAGTCGCGTGGAAATAAGAGACACTAGAATCTCTTCCTTCTCTGACTTAACCATTTTTGATGCCAGATTGCAGGCAGAACTGATGAACTCTACGCGAGAGTTCATGATTCCGTTCCCCTGAGAAAATGGGTATCAACCTTGACACTATCTTACTAATATTTTCAAATGACATCTTCACTAACCCTTTTTGTGATTCTGTTTGTATTGACTTATTTGATTCGTTGGTGGTTCTACCTATCTCTACCGCTGTGGTTTGTACTGCTGTGTGTACAAGATTTCTGTCCACTGATGATTTTGGTGTGAGGGGTACAGAGCAGCTGGAGTAAGTTTTTCGAACTCCCCGCTGAAGGTGTTATTGAACCTTTTTCCTTTAGCTCCCTTTGAGTTGTTAAACTTTTGTTCAACTCAATTGTTAGCTGGTCTATTTCCTGTCAGCTTCTTCTGCCGCTTGCAGAAGTCGTTTTTCAGCGTTTTTAAGAATAAATTCGCTTTTTTCAAGCTGTTTTTTAAGTTCTTCGGTCTCTCTAGAGTGGGTATGTATATTTACTTAATATATTCCGTAAGAATTGCGTCTGTAGTTTTTACACGCGTAAACTATTCCCACTGAGAGCTGAACTGAAAACTGACCAGTCTATAAACCTCAGGGTTAAAAATTTCCTTCAGCTCTGAAAGAAGAGAATCGTTCAACGATTTTAGCTGCCGTTGCTGTTCTTTCTTTTCTTTTTTCAGACACTCTGTCTCCTCAATCAGATCATTAAGTAAGTTCGACCTCAACTTGCCTTTTGGCCATTAACTAGACACCAACAAAAATTACACACAGAATTTCAAAAACGCAACCTACCTCAATAAAAATTTACAAACAAAAATGTACCTTTTAAAACTAAACCTTAAACATTTGTAGTAACTAAGTAATTTTATTTTTTTGTAGGTATGTAGATACGTATGTATATACTCATCCGAATCTTTGGCTTCGTTATTTTTTGTTGCACTTTGTTTTTATTTTTTTTTATATTTAATTTTACTTCTGATATCACAACACTTTCTTTTTTTTTAGTTATTATTTTGATTTTGGTTCACGAACCGGCTGCGCCAATGTTAAAGTAGGAAACGACACTCACAAGTTCTTTTTTAAGACTCATGGCTTGTCGGGTCATCCGACCGATCGAAAGCCTGAGTTCAGCCATCGATAATCGTCGGCACGTTCGAGTACGCAGCACAATTCAATTATTAACTATATACCGTTTGGGCAGTCAAACTGCAACAAAGCAACTACTGAAATGCGTTGAGTTCAATGCACGACGATTTCCTCTGGTGGGTTAAGTATGTATGTACAACAGTGTCCACAATTGAATTGAATTGTGGAATTGTGCTCAAATTTCAGCAAACCGGATCTGTAGAAAATGTGAAAACACCTGTGCATGCTCGCCCAGTATTACGGAAAACATGTTGTTCTCGATAGTGTGACAGAAGAGCCGTCAACCTCGACTCGTCGTCATGCCCAACAATTGAACATCTCGCGAACATCACTGATGCGAATTTTGAATAAAGATTTGAATTTACACGCGTACAAGGTTCAATTGACTCAAGAGCTGAAGCGTCGTCAATAAGCCGAATGTTTCGTTGAACAAACAGAAGTGAATGGTGCTTTACAAAGAAAATCATCTTCAGCGACGAGGCACACTTTCACCTCAGTGGATTCGTTAACAAGCAGAATTGTCGCGTTTGGGCAAATGAGAATCCACGAGTGATTGTTGAAAAGATGATGCATCCACAAAGAGTGACTGTTTGGAGTGGTTTATGGAATTGCGGCGTCATCTGGTCGAACTCCTTCGAAAATGAGGTCACCCATAAGCAGTTACCGTGAATGGTACTCGCTATCGCGAGATGATAACGGACTTCTTGTGGCCAGAATTTGAGGATATGGACCTGGACGATTGTGCTTCCAACAGGATATGGTGCCACTTGCCACACAACCAACGAAACAATGGCTCTTTTGCGCGAGAAATTCAATGGCCGTGTTATCTCACGTCGTGACGATGTTAATTGGCAGCCACGATCATGTACGTCAATAAGCCAAGAATAATTCAAGATCTAAAGGATGGGATAATTTGGCACATTAATGACATTGAACTCCAATTATGTCTCAGAGTCATTGAAAATATGGACCATCGGATAGAGGTATGCCACCGAATTTGGCCGATATTTTGTTTCACACATAATTGTCATAGATTCTTCTATCATTACATAAAATATTAATATACTTCTCTGAAAACTTTTTGTTTTATTTAAAATAAACATCGTGCGTTTTCATTGGACCACCCTTTATAAGTTAGTAAAATATTAAAGTTAAAAAAATATATCAGAATGTTATAAATATAATATAAATATCAGATTATTATAATACAAAATATATACAATATAATTGTATTAATATAAAATTGCAAATGAACAGTTACAAATGGCACTAACAGCTCAATGGACCTTGGCCTCAATCCAAACTGACCTTCCTTATGTCCTTATCATTTTCTTTTTTTCGATATGGCTGGACAAGAGACAAGACAGGTTTTAAATCTACCTTCAAAACAACTTATATAAGAAAAGAAAAACTACGGCGAAACCGGATACTTGGTTATGAGACCAATTAACTATCCGACACCGATACAAAAATCAAGAAATACTCCGGTGAAATCGAAACTTGGTTATGCGAGACAAAATTACCGATACGAAAATGCAACGAAAAAATTATCCTGAAAAAAAAATTCTAAATTTGAGAAAAAACACAAACACAAATACCTATTCACTAAACACAAAAATTTACTTGGGTAAACTTTTTGGGGCATATTCATAGTCACAGATAGACCCAGGTTTAACTAAATTACAGTTTAAGACATTTTTGGCTCAATGAATACAGACTGATTTTAATTACAAATTGCTACTTTTATATTATTATAAGAAAATTAACTTGGTATACTACACAAATAGCTTCAAATATTTAGAAATGATAAACTTAAAAACATAGAATCAACGCCCGAAAATTCAACCAAACCTATGTTCAACTTAGACCCATCTCTAAAATGACTATGAATACGCCTCATTAACTTTATTTTATTTATGTAACTAAAGCCTGATCCACATCTGTGTCATGTGTTGTGTTGTGGAGTCGTGTGTCGCTGTCATTCCATATATTTTATGCGCCACACTGCAACACAACACACGAGACAAATATGGTTCTACGCATATGAAATACATAGTAGCGATAGCGTCACACGACTCCACAACACAACACACGACACAGATGTGGATCAGGCTAAACAAAGGAAGTAAGTACGGAACAGCCTATGAAATTAAGCTTAATGCGTGAAACAGATTGACCCAGCAACAGCACCAGCAACGTCAACAGCAAACAGCACGCTGACCAGCAAATCTTTTTCAAACACATTACCAACAGCACCAGCATCAGCAACAAACATCAAAATACGGCTCAGCGAGAACAATTTTTTTTTCCAGTCTGGTGCAACTAAATATCGTAGTGGGAAAGTTGACAGCAATACACCAGCAACAGCACATTTAGGACTTTGGCCTAACGACGCTGTTGTCGTTGCTGGTGCTAGTCTAATGTGTGCTGCGCCATTAGAATACATTGTTTCTAAAATAATGGCGGCTGCTGTTGCTGGTGACGGTGCTGGTGCTGGTTTAATCTGTTTCACGCATAACAAACAAATTTGTTTCTAAAGGTAAGACGGCACTAGGCGGAACTGCACTGCAGCGGAACTGCTATTCACGATAATTTGTATGAAATTTTATGAAGTTCAGTTGCCGCTTAGTGCGATATAGCTCACACAATTTCATACAAATAATATTTTGCCGTGTCGTGGAGTGTAGTTCCGCTGCAGTTGTGTGCGGTCTAACCTTAAAGCAAAAAACTGACGCAGCACTTTCACTTTTTGCTTACCCTGAGGTTACACGCACGGTTGCCACTTGGAAATAAATTTTGTGACCAAAATTGAAAATAAAAAGGACCAAAACGAGTAAAAAGTGACCAAAATAATTAAAATCTGAAAACTTCATAGCACACAGAAAATTAAAGTTAGCCATATGTTTCTCATTTATGTATTATCATAAATAATTAATTAGAAATTAACAAAAATAAATAAACAAAAAGGTACAACATAATTCACAAAATTACTTAAAGGGCAATGTGATCACCCCTTCTTCATAATAAAGGTTAGACCGCACAAGGTGAAACTGCACTGCAGCGAAACTGCGATTCACGGAGACGCTTAAGCTTAGACCGCACTAGGGGGAACTGCACTGCAGCGGAACTGCGGTTCACAATAATTTGTATGAAATTTTATGAAGTTCAGATGCCGCTTAGTGCGATATAGCTCATATAATTTCATACAAACAATGTTTTGCCACGTCGTGAAGTGTAGTTCCGCTGCAGTTGTGTGCGGTCTAACTTTTAAACCCAAAAATATTTCAATCTTTCCATCTTTCAATAAATTGTCAAATGAAGTGGTCGTGGATGGGTTATGCAGTGCGTTCAATTTAATACATGCAACGTTTACATAGGAGATGAAAAAAAAATTGCACTTCATTTTGAGAAAACGAAAATTAAAAGTCGAGTTTTTTTTTCATAATTCTTCTTCAAAAAAAGTGACCAGATGGATAACAAAATGACAAAGTGACAAAGTGTAAAAAAAATGACCAAAAATGGTCACAAATGACAAACGTGGCAACCGTGGTTGCACGAGCCAGTACTGGCTTACAAGTTACAATACATTTAAATTTTCTTACTAACACATACAAACCTGAGCAACTTGCTCGTCAACTGGCTTGCCATTTTTGAAGCCAGTTGAGAAGCCAGTAAAGAAGACAGTGGCCTCGTTCAGACTTGTATGTAAAGCTATATGGATAGCTTTTCGTTGGAAATTTAATGCAAAATTAAATATTCTTTCTACCACAACCAAGAATTTTAAACATTTCCAAAATAGGCAACTGTCAAATATGATTGAAGGATGGCTATGATTATGATGAAATATAAAAATCTCTTAAAAATCCTAATTTTTTGAAAGTATATTTTTTTCTTGGGAAAAATGAGAGTTTTTGGGATTTCGGTGACATTTGGAACATTCTGTTACCGATTTGTCAAGCTATAGGCTGTCAAATTAAATTGAAAGATTGCTACGGGAATGATGCATTGAAAAACTAAAGATATCTGAATTTTTTTGAGATTAAATTTTTTGCGCGGGAAAAGGCGATTTTAGCGCCTTTACGTGACATTTTGGAACGAAATATTCCCAGTAAGATGTAATTTAGTTTCTTACCTATCTGTCAACGCTTGAACTGTCAACTTCCATTAAAGGATGGCTTCGATGATGATGGATTAAAAAACCTCAAAAAATCAATTTTTTTTAAAAATTATTTAAAAAAAAATCGAAATTTTTGAATTATGAAAATCAATCCATGTTAATTTGACGCGACAGAAAAGTCTGTGTATTGTAACTTGTACGCCAGTACTGGCTCGTGTAACCTCAGGGTGAAAGCAACTTGCTTACAAGTTGCCTGCCGCCTACGTCACAGCATGTTCACGTATACGAACTTGACAGTCAATCTATGCAGCCAACTGGCTTGCCAGAACTGGCTCGTGAAGCCTCAGGGTTAACAGCTTTGGGGGTAAACATCCTTAATTGTAAAAAAACACAAACACAAATATTCACTTAACCCAAAAAACTGCAAGGGGTTTTATTGGCTATTTTTAACTGTAGGGGATAGTTTAATTTATGAATTTAAGCTTAAAAAAAATGTATCCTTAAGCAAAAAACTGACACAGCACTTTCACTTTTTGCTTAGCAGCTTTGGGGGTAATCATCCTGAACTAAAAAAAAAAAAAAACAAACAAATATTCACTTTACATAAATATGTATTTACTTTTTAATTTTAAGGGCTCTTTAGTTTTAAGGGATTTTATGTCTGTTTTGTGTGTACCTTGGTAGGTCCTTTTTTCTATTTTAGGGGTAATAATTAACCACTATCCGTATGTTGAAGGGTACACTTTTTTAATAAATTAGAAGCTTTTGATAATGGTTTAATTTAAAAAAAACTTTCAACTCTAAAATTAATCACCTTTACCAGACCGTATCTAACTGAGCAAAAGCGAAGTAACGAATTTGAAGCACAAAAATTTGTTTGCACTACCCTGCAAACCAAAACTCAATAGTTCTAGTTTGCCTTAAAACACAACCACAAACAAAACGCATTCTATAAATGTATGTGTTTCTTTATTTACCAAAAACTCTCCCCTCAAAAATAGTACTCTTATTATTTCTTATTTCTCCTAAACAAAAATTAAACTCTTCTATCGTAAAAGGGAAGAAAGTGTGCGATGTATACGATGGACCACGTTGCACAAAGCTTTGTCTCATTTCGTATGTGCACAACATGACAAACGAAAAAGTTATTTTATCGGCGAGCGCGAGTTATAAATGGTTGTTTTTTGTTTGTTGTTTTTATAAGAAACAAAGAAATTATATCGATTTATTGTACCTAATTAAATTTAAATAAAAAATACAAATGGTTTTATTAGTGTTTTATACTTTATTGTTATTACTGCATTTCAGATTCATCAGGGTCAAGGAAACCATTTCAGACGATCATCGTGTATTTTGATATTGTACAGCAAATTGTTCAATTATTGGAACGGCTCTAAAGTCTGAACAATTTTTTTATTTATTTTGATAAAACAAGCAATAAACTGGTGACGAAAACTATTCGTAAAATTCAATTTATCATATATATTATTTCATATAGATAATTTCAAAAGGCTCAGTTTCAGAAGAAACAAATTACTTCTTTTACGTACAAGTTTCACCAGTAATATCCGTACTTCTAGATTCGAGAACTTAGTATGTAGTAGTACGATAAAACCAGAGAAATGTATATGCATAGAAAGTACTTTTAAAGGACAAGTTTCAGTGCTTTCGCTAAGGTATAAGAAACTACTGGGGAATAAACATTAGAAGTACTTCTAGTAGTGCTTCGCTGATATACATTTGAAGTACCTTGGTCAGTACTTTAATGAAGGGGAAATTCCCTACATTTCGCATGCTAGAAAGAGATAGCTGCTTCATGTATTCTCATGTATAGGATGTATATAACTGAGTTTTTTCCCGAGCCCCTATCTTTTTTCAGTGGAAAAGAAGTACTCCTATTACGTACATATTTCACCGGTTATTTATGTAGTTCTTCGTTTGCTGGGTAGTTACAAAAGTCAGTTGAGAATTATTACATAGGTACTTTCATCTATCTCACTCATACATTCACTTCCCATTGTAATTAGAAACAATCAAACATTACGTCCCCAGTTTGACAACAAAAAATTACTGTTAAATCTCTATTATTTCTATTTCCTTTAATTATTATATTCTATCTATCTATCTTTAATTCTAAATTTGAGAAAAAACACAAACACAAATACCTATTCACTAAACACAAAAATTTACTTGGGTAAACTTTTTGGGGCATATTCATAGTCACAGATAGACCCAGGTTTAACTAAATTACAGTTTAAGACATTTTTGGCTCAATGAATACAGACTGATTTTAATTACAAATTGTTACTTTTATATTATTATAAGAAAATTAACTTGGTATACTACACAAATAGCTTCAAATATTTAGAAATGATAAACTTAAAAACATAGAATCAACGCCCGAAAATTCAACCAAACCTATGTTCAACTTAGACCCATCTCTAAAATGACTATGAATACGCCTCATTAACTTTATTTTATTTATGTAACTAAAGCCTGATCCACATCTGTGTCATGTGTTGTGTTGTGGAGTCGTGTGTCGCTGTCATTCCATATATTTTATGCGCCACACTGCAACACAACACACGAGACAAATATGGTTCTACGCATATGAAATACATAGTAGCGATAGCGCCACACGACTCCACAACAGAACACACGACACAGATGTGGATCAGGCTAAACAAAGGAAGTAAGTACGGAACAGCCTATGAAATTAAGCTTAATGCGTGAAACAGATTGACCCAGCAACAGCACCAGCAACGTCAACAGCAAACAGCACGCTGACCAGCAAATCTTTTTCAAACACATTACCAACAGCACCAGCATCAGCAACAAACATCAAAATACGGCTCAGCGAGAACAATTTTTTTTTCCAGTCTGGTGCAACTGAATATCGTAGTGGGAAAGTTGACAGCAATACACCAGCAACAGCACATTTAGGACTTTGGCCTAACGACGCTGTTGTCGTTGCTGGTGCTAGTCTAATGTGTGCTGCGCCATTAGAATACATTGTTTCTAAAATAATGGCGGCTGCTGTTGCTGGTGACGGTGCTGGTGCTGGTTTAATCTGTTTCACGCATAACAAACAAATTTGTTTCTAAAGGTAAGACGGCACTAGGCGGAACTGCACTGCAGCGGAACTGCTATTCACGATAATTTGTATGAAATTTTATGAAGTTCAGTTGCCGCTTAGTGCGATATAGCTCACACAATTTCATACAAATAATATTTTGCCGTGTCGTGGAGTGTAGTTCCGCTGCAGTTGTGTGCGGTCTAACCTTAAAGCAAAAAACTGACGCAGCACTTTCACTTTTTGCTTACCCTGAGGTTACACGCACGGTTGCCACTTGGAAATAAATTTTGTGACCAAAATTGAAAATAAAAAGGACCAAAACGAGTAAAAAGTGACCAAAATAATTAAAATCTGAAAACTTCATAGCACACAGAAAATTAAAGTTAGCCATATGTTTCTCATTTATGTATTATCATAAATAATTAATTAGAAATTAACAAAAATAAATAAACAAAAAGGTACAACATAATTCACAAAATTACTTAAAGGGCAATGTGATCACCCCTTCTTCATAATAAAGGTTAGACCGCACAAGGTGAAACTGCACTGCAGCGAAACTGCGATTCACGGAGACGCTTAAGCTTAGACCGCACTAGGGGGAACTGCACTGCAGCGGAACTGCGGTTCACAATAATTTGTATGAAATTTTATGAAGTTCAGATGCCGCTTAGTGCGATATAGCTCATATAATTTCATACAAACAATGTTTTGCCACGTCGTGAAGTGTAGTTCCGCTGCAGTTGTGTGCGGTCTAACTTTTAAACCCAAAAATATTTCAATCTTTCCATCTTTCAATAAATTGTCAAATGAAGTGGTCGTGGATGGGTTATGCAGTGCGTTCAATTTAATACATGCAACGTTTACATAGGAGATGAAAAAAAAATTGCACTTCATTTTGAGAAAACGAAAATTAAAAGTCGAGTTTTTTTTTCATAATTCTTCTTCAAAAAAAGTGACCAGATGGATAACAAAATGACAAAGTGACAAAGTGTAAAAAAAATGACCAAAAATGGTCACAAATGACAAACGTGGCAACCGTGGTTGCACGAGCCAGTACTGGCTTACAAGTTACAATACATTTAAATTTTCTTACTAACACATACAAACCTGAGCAACTTGCTCGTCAACTGGCTTGCCATTTTTGAAGCCAGTTGAGAAGCCAGTATAGAAGACAGTGGCCTCGTTCAGACTTGTATGTAAAGCTATATGGATAGCTTTTCGTTGGAAATTTAATGCAAAATTAAATATTCTTTCTACCACAACCAAGAATTTTAAACATTTCCAAAATAGGCAACTGTCAAATATGATTGAAGGATGGCTATGATTATGATGAAATATAAAAATCTCTTAAAAATCCTAATTTTTTGAAAGTATATTTTTTTCTTGGGAAAAATGAGAGTTTTTGGGATTTCGGTGACATTTGGAACATTCTGTTACCGATTTGTCAAGCTATAGGCTGTCAAATTAAATTGAAAGATTGCTACGGAAATGATGCATTGAAAAACTAAAGATATCTGAATTTTTTTGAGATTAAATTTTTTGCGCGGGAAAAGGCGATTTTAGCGCCTTTACGTGACATTTTGGAACGAAATATTCCCAGTAAGATGTAATTTAGTTTCTTACCTATCTGTCAACGCTTGAACTGTCAACTTCCATTAAAGGATGGCTTCGATGATGATGGATTAAAAAACCTCAAAAAATCAATTTTTTTTTTAAATTATTTAAAAAAAATCGAAATTTTTGAATTATGAAAATCAATCCATGTTAATTTGACGCGACAGAAAAGTCTGTGTATTGTAACTTGTACGCCAGTACTGGCTCGTGTAACCTCAGGGTGAAAGCAACTTGCTTACAAGTTGCCTGCCGCCTACGTCACAGCATGTTCACGTATACGAACTTGACAGTCAATCTATGCAGCCAAGTGGCTTGCCAGTACTGGCTCGTGAAGCCTCAGGGTTAACAGCTTTGGGGGTAAACATCCTTAATTGTAAAAAAACACAAACACAAATATTCACTTAACCCAAAAAACTGCAAGGGGTTTTATTGGCTATTTTTAACTGTAGGGGATAGTTTAATTTATGAATTTAAGCTTAAAAAAAATGTATCCTTAAGCAAAAAACTGACACAGCACTTTCACTTTTTGCTTAGCAGCTTTGGGGGTAATCATCCTGAACTAAAAAAAAAAAAAAACAAACAAATATTCACTTTACATAAATATGTATTTACTTTTTAATTTTAAGGGCTCTTTAGTTTTAAGGGATTTTATGTCTGTTTTGTGTGTACCTTGGTAGGTCCTTTTTTCTATTTTAGGGGTAATAATTAACCACTATCCGTATGTTGAAGGGTACACTTTTTTAATAAATTAGAAGCTTTTGATAATGGTTTAATTTAAAAAAAACTTTCAACTCTAAAATTAATCACCTTTACCAGACCGTATCTAACTGAGCAAAAGCGAAGTAACGAATTTGAAGCACAAAAATTTGTTTGCACTACCCTGCAAACCAAAACTCAATAGTTCTAGTTTGCCTTAAAACACAACCACAAACAAAACGCAATCTATAAATGTATGTGTTTCTTTATTTACCAAAAACTCTCCCCTCAAAAATAGTACTCTTATTATTTCTTATTTCTCCTAAACAAAAATTAAACTCTTCTATCGTAAAAGGGAAGAAAGTGTGCGATGTATACGATGGACCACGTTGCACAAAGCTTTGTCTCATTTCGTATGTGCACAACATGACAAACGAAAAAGTTATTTTATCGGCGAGCGCGAGTTATAAATGGTTGTTTTTTGTTTGTTGTTTTTATAAGAAACAAAGAAATTATATCGATTTATTGTACCTAATTAAATTTAAATAAAAAATACAAATGGTTTTATTAGTGTTTTATACTTTATTGTTATTACTGCATTTCAGATTCATCAGGGTCAAGGAAACCATTTCAGACGATCATCGTGTATTTTGATATTGTACAGCAAATTGTTCAATTATTGGAACGGCTCTAAAGTCTGAACAATTTTTTTATTTATTTTGATAAAACAAGCAATAAACTGGTGACGAAAACTATTCGTAAAATTCAATTTATCATATATATTATTTCATATAGATAATTTCAAAAGGCTCAGTTTCAGAAGAAACAAATTACTTCTTTTACGTACAAGTTTCACCAGTTATATCCGTACTTCTAGATTCGAGAACTTAGTATGTAGTAGTACGATAAAACCAGAGAAATGTATATGCATAGAAAGTACTTTTAAAGGACAAGTTTCAGTGCTTTCGCTAAGGTATAAGAAACTACTGGGGAATAAACATTAGAAGTACTTCTAGTAGTGCTTCGCTGATATACATTTGAAGTACCTTGGTCAGTACTTTAATGAAGGGGAAATTCCCTACATTTCGCATGCTAGAAAGAGATAGCTGCTTCATGTATTCTCATGTATAGGATGTATATAACTGAGTTTTTTCCCGAGCCCCTATCTTTTTTCAATGGAAAAGAAGTACTCCTATTACGTACATATTTCACCGGTTATTTATGTAGTTCTTCGTTTGCTGGGTAGTTACAAAAGTCAGTTGAGAATTATTACATAGGTACTTTCATCTATCTCACTCATACATTCACTTCCCATTGTAATTAGAAACAATCAAACATTACGTCCCCAGTTTGACAACAAAAAATTACTGTTAAATCTCTATTATTTCTATTTCCTTTAATTATTATATTCTATCTATCTTTAATATTTTTTCTCCCTCAAACTCTTTTTAATATCTTTAAGCTTTACCTACGTAGACCTACTTTTGTACAAAAGTGAGAAATTAAAATGCTCGCTAAGGAAACATGCTTGCAAAAAAAACATACGAAAATTGTTCCGATACATAAATTAAACCACCATGCACAATTTTCCATTGTTTTTTTGCAAGCAGGTGTCTTCAGAATAGATATTTATTTTTCACTTTTGTACTTTTGTACAAAAGTAGGCCTATGTAGTTAAGCCTTAAGGCATGGTGCGTGGTGGTTTAATTTATGTGTCAGAATAATTTTCGTATGTTATTTTGCAAGCATGTATCTTTAGCGAGCATTTTAACTTTTCACTTTTGTACAAAAGTAGGTCTATGTAGTTAAGGCTTTATAATTTACTCGCTCTCTCTTATATTCCTACTCTATCTTTCTCTCTATGAGTATTTTCCACTCATTCTTGAGCATTTTTAACTCTACATTATCTACAGAGTAAATGACCTCCCAGGCCTGTGGCACCGCCACCGTCGCGTCGGTACGCAAACAAAAAAAAAAACAAAACAAAATATGAAATCAATCTTCTACTATTCCACACAAACATCGCTACAATCGTTAAGTAGCTAAAATGTATTCTCCTTATATTCCAAGATGGCGTTTTGTTAAGCTTGTGTTAAAGTGTAATTAAGAAGTCACAACTCTTGTTTCTTGCGTATTTCCAATTCACCAGCGTTTATTCCCTCACTTAAAACATAAAATCAAATTGGTTAAACAAAATTGTAAAATGTTTAAGTAAATGAAAAATCAATTAAGTGGATCTATACATCACAAAAATAGAAGAAGGAAAAGTAACATACAAAAAAAAACAAACATGAAGCCAACAAAACGAATGCATAATAAAAATGACATTTGAAAGAAAAGTGACATTTTGCTACTAGAAAGGTAAATATTTGTCACACAATTCTAAAAAGAAAAACAAATTTTCAATGAATTCAAACTCAAAATAATGCAATTTTCATTAAAAACCAATAGAAAATCCAAAAAGCCTGCAAACATTTCCCCAGAGTGCATCAATTCGCACGCTTTTTACACGTAACCTTGTGGGTGCGTATTTCGGTAGCACCTTTGTCAGTGGAAAGAAATTCTTGTCTCGGTCACCCATCTTGTTGTTTGGAATCTCGTGAAATCTCGTGAATTTGGGATTTTCTTGTAAAAATATAATTCAAACTTAGTTTAAAAATGTTTTGAGAATCCGTTTTGTTGAATATTAGCTACTATAGAATCACTTTAAAATTTTCTTGGCACCAAGGTGAGTTGGAGTTTGAAAAAAAAAAATCCAATAGTGAACAGTAGCTGATTTCCTACAGCTCTCAACAGGTGGTCTTCCACACGCCTCGATGCCAAGCATTTCGGAGAATTTCCATTTGAAATGTCGTGGTCTTGTTGGATGAGTTCACATCAAAATAATTTGCAATTCCAATATTGAGTACAAATTCAACTTAAGTTTCTTATGTGCAATTTTGTCGTCTTCACTGTGAGTGGGCAGGCATGTCGCTAGGAGCTCCTGGTCTTAACCTGAGTCACATCCATATTTTATTTTTAAACTCGATATAGATTGCGATTTTACTTGACTCACATTTGCAAAGAGGTAGTGTGAACGTCGTTGAACATTTAATTGTGGTTTTAAAACGAGAATAAGGTGAAATAGTGTGTTTTTTATGTGAGATGGTTTATTGAAACAATTTTTAAAATTGATTTTGAATATTCTTTGTTAAAGTCAGGAAATGCACTCTTTTGGTGAAATAATTAAAAAAAAAGTTAAATAAATCTGTTGTCCTTTTGTGTTGTAAATATGAATAGTGTCTATTAAAAAAAACTCCTTTTATCATCTGATTATTTCTAAATTGGATTAGGCAGCACACTTGACAGCCTGGCTCTCCTTAAAAAAGAAAACTTACAGACGGACTTTACCCGATTTTCAAGCGTATACTCCAATTTATAAACAAATTATCGATATTTTTTTTTTGGGGCTATTTCTGTTGTGAGTTTCAAATGGTTGTGTCTACAGGGTGTCCCTTAATTTCTCAATAGTATTTTAGGGCATGATTCTTAGGTATATTCTAAGAAAAAAGTCGTTCTACAGTAAGGGAATATCTTCAATTTTGATAACATTTATAAGGGATTTAAGAAAAGTCTTACTTTGGTGTACCCTGAACCATTTTAACTGTAATTGCGGTGTTAGTACTAATAACAGAAACTTTGTTTAATCCTTTATTTTAGAAAATACCAGGCTTTGTAACTACGTTTAAATAAAAATCAGCATGAGCAGGAAAAAATGGAACAGGCTAAAAACTGAATAGGTATTTTAAGACCGAGAAAAGATATCAAATTTATTTTAACGTAGTTACGAAGGCTTATATTTCTTCTAAAAATAAAGGCTTAAACGAAGTTTCTATCATTAGTACTAACATCGCAATTACCGTTAATATGTGTCAGGGTACACCAAAGTAAGATTTTTCTTAAGTCCCCGATAGATGATATCAAAATTGGAGAAAGGCCCTTACAGTAGAATATTTTTTTTTTTAATATAACCAAGCATCATGCCCTAAGATACTGTTGACGAATTAAGTGACACCCTATATAATAGTTTTCCTAACAGCTATTTATTTAACACCTATTTTTGTACTTGGGGCTTCCTTTGCGTTTCATGTATGTGAATGATTGTAAGTGCAATATTAAGAATACCTTTTGACGATCGTTTGAAAATGGTCCCACTTCAATGAAATAGTACAAACTCCTATTGAATTGATCTCTGAGCATTATACAGTTACATATATTAACTGGATTTGATATTTTAAAGTTCTGGTGTTTTATAGAAACTGCTCCAAAAACAACAATTCAAAATAATAAAATAATTATTATTTTTATGTTAAATAACGAATATGAAGAAATTTAGAAACTAAAATTAATTCTGTCAGGTGGTAAATGATTGAATATAATTCATTTAAAGTAACACAATCTACCAAATAGCATCTAAGGGGCCAGTTATAGCTATCATTGAAAACCATCATTGAAAAAGTTGGCTGTTGATTTTGAGACCATTCGAAAGTTTAATCATTGAATATTTTAATGCAGAAATATAGCTTACGACTTTTAAATTATTTCACCTTCAAAAAAAAGGTAGTTCATCATTGAAAAATTAAAAGTTACGTTATGGGGAAGATATGGGTCAAAATTAATTTTTTTTTGAAGGAGAAATAATTTTGATGTCGTAAGCTATAGTTCTGCATTAAAATATTCAATGATTAAACTTTCGAACGGTCTCAAAATCAACAGCCAACTTTTTCAATGATGGTTTTCAATGATAGCTATAACTGGCCCCTAACCCAGATAAAACTGGGCTCTACACCAAAATTTAGAAGGGTACTTTTAATTTAATTATTTTTTTTTAGAAATTTCAGATGTTTGATTTCTAAAAAAAAAATTTAAGAAAAGGAGTCAAGTTCTTTAAGTTCTATGTAAAAAAAAAAATGAAACACATGGAAAATGAAACAACATTTTATTCAAATATACTTTAAATAACAATAATTATGTATACAAAAGACATCAGCCACTGATTTATCAAACTTACCGTCAGACGTTGCATGGAGCCACTGCTCCTACGGGCCTGGAGGAGGAATGATTTACCAGGTGGGTGTAAAGGAGAGGTTCACGCCCTAAAAAGACTATGGTGGGCTGGCCTCTCCTTTACCCGGTGATTGTGCCGACGGACACTCCTTCAATCTGATCTAACTGGGCAGTCGCTGGCACCAAGCACTGATATATCAAACCCAACCCCAGACGTTGCATGGAGCCACTGCTCCAACGGGTCTGGTGTAGTGTTGACCAATCCAGTGGGGGTAACAGAAAGGGATACGCCCTTAAAATAACCGAAGCGGCTGACATTCCTTCAATAAATTTGAAAACGACTTTCCCAAAGCTTTAGCTTGTTAGAACTTTATTGACGCCCTTTACGGGCCATTTCATAGGATTTATCATAGATTTATTTTATGAGGATTAAATCCCCTGGGTATCACAATGGATCTACACTGATCTAAGTGTGACGGTTACAAGATCAACTGTCAGCCCACTTACCTAACCCAACCTAAATAAAAATGATATAAACCATTCTCATGACTTTTTTGATATAACTCAGGACTCATGTTCTGTAAATTGCTGCCAAATTGCAAACTCATTGGAATATCGCCCAACAAAACTTTGTGACTTGAATTTGTACCTCAATATTAACTCTATCAACCGCGCTACTTATCAAGTCAATTTTCACTTTGAGCGAAAGTATCGAACCTACTAATAAACCGTTAAAAAAACGGTAAAAAAAACTTCGCTATTTGTCACGTAATTGGAATTCAAACTTTTTGGTGCGGTCATTGTTTTGTAAGCTTTTTGTATAATATTGTAAAAACTAAGTAAAAGTTTTTTCAAAATTGTTTTGGCATTTTCGTATAACAGTGGTGGTCCAGTATAACGAATGCCGATATAACGAATGATCGATATAACGAACACGTTTTTTAAGTCCATTAGGTATTCTGTATAACGAACAAATAACGAATTTCAGAAAATGAAAAAAAAAAATGATTGTAAATGTTTTAATATCTACTTACATGTACATATGTTCATGATAATATTGGAAGATACACAATTTTTTTTTTCGCTTGCTTAGTTTTGTCATACGTATTCGTTTTCGTGTAAACAGTTGCTCCGTTCGCTATGCACAAAACTGTAACGGATTTTTAGTCCCATTTTTTGTTGTTTTACGGTTTTTGGCGTCTGCAATATTTGACATGGTTTCTCAGTTTCATGTCTGATGCTGAATAAGAAAGTTACTCCAAGATGTCGTCGCTCAAACGTCTTACAATGGAAGCAAATATTAAAATCATTGACGAATATAAAAGAGGAGTTTCGCTTTCCGACATTTCAAAGAAGTTTGGAATTCCAAAGTCTAGCATATGAACTATCAAGAAAAATGAGAGCAAGGTTGCCAAAAATCTGAGAAATACAAACAGTGGATCTTTTCTCCGACGATCATTAAACAAGGATGAATATCCAAAAATGGAAACCGCATTGTACAAATGGTTTATTGTCCAACGTTAGAGTCACGTTCCTATTCCTGAAATGTTCTGTTATATGTAAATGAAGTTAAATATATTTATTTTTTGTATTCTATTAAGTGAAGTATGTATTTATTTTTTGTATGAAGTATGAAATAAAATAATGAAAAAGACAATAATTGTAAAAAATTATTGTACTTTCTATTTACCTAAAGATTTGTGTATAAAAAACGTTTCGATATAACGAATGGACTCTGGACATTATATCGTTCGTTATACTGGACCACCACTGTACTTTTAATAAGCAATAAGTAATACCTATGCAAACCACCTTTTTTGCTTAAAAAATGGAAATCAAAATATTTGTAAACGCTATTACATATTTATTTTACGTCATAACTAAGAAAAAAACACAAAGAAATATTTTAAATGTGTGCCGTATCAAAGCGTGACTGAAAGAGTTAAGATAATGTAAATGTAAATGCTCGTGCGACAATGTAAACAGCAAAGCTTTGTAACGTAAACTCTAAAAACATTTATAACATTTGGCATTGTTGTGACTTTCTTACAAACTAAATAATTAAATCGTCTGTTATCACTTTTATGCCAGGTTTCCACTTGTCATTGAAAGACGCAAATTCACGCACCATACCAGGGTGGCTTTTACCAACACAAAAAGCTAAGCAAATGGTAGTAGAGAGCAAATATAACTCGCGCTGTTGTTTTAAACTGGCCCATTCATTTACAAGTGTAAAGCTAGCATTAAATTATAAACTATTAATTAATCAGTTCAAACAACTATTAGCTAATAAATTTCAGTCCTTCCGTGTGAGCTATTTTTTTTAGTAACTTACACATATAATTGTTGGTACTGTCCACGAAATTTCAGCTTTTTAATAAAAATTTATGGAAAATGGGTAATTTTTTCGAATTTGCACTGCAATTTACTCTGTTAAATTCATTTAATTCAAATCAGTAGCCATGAAATACCTATAACTAATTTGTATTTACTTCCCTGATTTTGTCAATCACTTAAATAGTCTTTCTAGGGCAACAGGTTTCACAAATATCGCCACACACAAAGAGTGCAATATGGCTGCGTTTTTTCAAGATTGTTGTCTCACGCCAACGCGGGCTGCAAAGGAACTTTTCACATATGATTAAGGACACTGTTCTAAACATGGCCACAAAAAAATATACCTGTTAAAAATTTTGTCCAGGTCAAAGTCTAATTTGACTGGACTATATGGAATAGGTTTAAAGTGACCTTTTAATTCAATCATAGCTCCAACTATTGACTACAATAAAGTGACTATAAATTGTAAACATTATATGAAATATCTAATACATACGGTTGGTATTATATTATGTACATTACATACATATTTATATGTACTTTGTACATATTTGATCTATTTAAAAAAAAAATTGACTCAAAGTTTGTATCGGTCCTTGTATGGTTTAATCAAGTGTCACAATTATCTCCATCAACATCTTGCAAAATGCGATTCTTTAGATTCAAAAAGTATGTTTATAGGCTTCCCTTAAACAGACGCGGAACATTGGTCGACGTTTTTTTTTTTTGTTGTTATTATTAAGCATTGTGGGACTGTCATTTTTTGTACGATTGCGAATGTTTCACTCCAATTACGCGTTGGTTTAGTTTAATATTATTATTTTCGTCTATATATTTTGATACTTTTGAAAAAATCCTCTTATTTAATATTTCCTTTAGAAATAAACAAGGACTTCTCAACAAGAACAATTATGATTTATTAATAATATTAACTTAATTTTCACAAAAAATTAAAAAGAAAATTTACTTGAAAACTAAATCTAAAAACAAAGTATAATTATCTCAAAGTATTGCACAGTCTGAGAGCGCAGTTTCAACAGATCTGATAAATCTGATGCGTATTCCTCACAATTGTCATTGGAATGCTACTGAGTTCCTTAAGGAGGTATTGAACTAAGCTCTTTTCGCTTTGCATAACAAAGTTGTGAACTTGAGTATAAAATCCGAAACTAATCCTTATTACAGGAAATTCAACCAATTAACAACTTTGTGGTTGGATAGGACTTGATATCATTTTTTTCGAAATCAGAAATATAAACCAAAAACGAATGTGAGATGTTTTCTTTGGTAAAAGCTAATTATTTCACAAGACTTTTATTATTTCTTTATTACGTACAACAGGCTTTTCAAATGCCTTCCTCTGTCCTTTTCCTTATCCACATCAAAATGGATCCTCAGCATCATTCGTCCTATTTATCAAGACAAATCCATCCGTTTTTTTAATTTTTGTAATCACCCCTAACTTGGAACAGAACGAGTCAATAATCATAAATCAGAACGAGTCATTGAGCATTAATCTAAAAAACTAAATTACAATCTATTCAAGTAAAGCCCAGAATTTTTCTGTGCAAGTGATAATGTATTCGTTATAAAGCGCATCTCTTTATACCTAAGAGAAGTAATATTGAAACTTCCATATTTGTATAATTGGTTCTAAAAAAAAATACAGCGCACGAAAGGCTCTAACATCATTAAGAACATAACGTTACAAACAAATCTTAAAGTTCAACAATTTAATATTAACCTCTTAGTACGTAAGGTATCAATCTATCTAAATAATTTCCAGTCACAGTAATTATAAAGCTGAAAGATGAATTAACTTTATTTTTTTATTTAATTAAGTTCAGTGATAAGTTTAATTTAAAAACAAAAAATCCTTAACTTAAAAACAAAACATTTACTTACAGAAAAATAAAAAGACCTCGATTCGAGCTGCCAGACAAATTTACACATAACTGAATTTAATGGTCTTACGTAAAGAGCGTCCACCCAGTGCGGGATCCTCAAAATCGACAACAACAATGCCCAATGAGCAGCCAGTGACAAAACGTCAACGAATAGAAAATCGCAGCAATAACAATGCAGACAACACCGCCTATCAACCCTCCTCATCCACGACGACGGCGACAGCTTCCTCATTTTCAGCCCCACCTTCGCCTACGTCAACAACAAAACCAAACACGACGCGTAGTTTGGGATTGGGCTCACCGCCAGATATACTTGCCACTGCATCTGAACTTCCCATATCATCATCATCCTCTTCCAATCGCAGTAGTAGCAGTTCATCGACGTCTTTAGCTAGCGAAGATCTGCACCATCACTTGTATTCCAATTCCAATCGTCATAATCATCATCATCACAGTGGCAGTACATCAAGTCTGGCAAGTTGCAGTAGTAGCTCTCTAGCCTCGACTGCGACGATAGGCATTGATGAAGTCGATAAGATGACAACACCTCATCGAAATCATATTATCACCGCCGCTGCTTCCACCTCGCAGACTATGCCAGACCTAGTGCCAAGAACAAATGCTACCCCAACAATAGTGAGCATTACAAACGAAATGGGTGAATTCGAGGAGTACCTAACCAAACAGTGCCTCTGTGGCATAAGCGAACGAACACTGCGCCGACCCTTTCAAAGTCACTACCACCAAGATTCAAATGGGGTTAAACGAGTGGCCACGCTACATGAGTGGCCGACAAATAAGCTGCTACAGTTCCTATCGAATCTACAGTTGCTCTTCGACGTGTACCTTAAACAGAACAGCAAGGGCTTCATCTGTAGTCGAATAATGGACGTCTGTGACGCTCTTATACGCAACGATCACAATCTCATTGACGAGATAATAGTTTTAGCCAATTTCAACAACAAATATGTGCAATTTCTGTCCGGCCGAGTCTTGGCCAGCTTTTTAGTTATCGCGAAGCACAACATGGACGATGATTGGCTTAAAAAACTGGTGGACAATTTGTTTCAATTCGAGCGTTTGGATTTTGTAGCAATTCAAAAGATTCATTTCAGCCTGGAAATTATTAAAAGAATCGTGGAATGGAAAGATATAGATTTGCATCCTTTAGAGGATGAGATTGAGGCAAGAAATGCAGGCATTTCATCGGAGCAAGCATCGATGGAAAGCGGAGGAGGTCCATCGACATCTGGATCGTCGAGCAGCCATGTCTATCCCTCGTTGGAAACTAACTATTTTGCCGTGCATTTCAGAGACTCTGAGGATATCTTAGACGACACCAACGACGAAAATAGACAAAATCCAACAACATCACAAGAAAGGCACCTAAGTCATTTGCAAACTGAAGATGGCTGTCATGTTGTAGCGCTTACGGATTCGGAGAGCTTCGATACAACACACCTTAAGTGCATTACGATAAAAATCCTAGAGAATAAATGGCCAGCCCTAGTAAAGAACATGAGCAATTTAATATCGAATCACATAGAACTTGAGAACGCTGAGAATTGTGTGCTGACATTTCTTCATCTCTGGGAGAATATCATAAGCGTGAAAGCCAATCTCTCAATAGTTGAGACGTTGCCATTTTATGCCCAACTGGACAAATTCGAACTACTCCTAAATCAAAATTTATCATGTACAATTTATAAGCAAATGTTGAGTCTTTTCAACGAGGCGTTGTGCTATGGAAGCACTCTAGCTTTGCAAGATCTGCTGCCTGAGGAGACTTGTATGCTGGCACATCAGATTGTTCGGCATGTTAAGGACTTTCGTATTTTAGAATCGCTGCCGAGACGACAGCCAGAAAATATGGTGAGCTTACTGGGTTTCAAGGGACGTTTGATATCTTTCGAATCTGGAACAATGCAGAGATTTGCTTCAACGCCAAATCACGATGAAGATGCTATTGAAATGGACAAAACAATACTTCAAAAGATGGTCCTGTTGGTTCTGAAGTCCATTGCAGTAACTGTTAAAGAAATTCGAAGTGATTCGTCGGACAGTTCGATTGATAGCACGGATTACGATGCGTTCCAGGACATGGTTCTTATAGAAAGGTCAATCAGAGATGTCCTACGTAAGCTGGAATCTTTCATTAAAAACACCCTAGAGTTCCATCCAGAATGTCACTTTAGCAAAATACTAATTCACCTTTTCGACGACCAAGATGATCATCTGATCGAAGCTATGGTGTGCACGCTGGACGTAACAGCTGGTATTTCGTTTCGCAACAATGCCTTTCCCGAACTTGTATCAATGCTAAATCCCGTCTACACATTCCTAGAGTTTCTTAAGATGATCGCAAATAGCTCGGACCTGCTGCTGGACTTACTCGTCAGCAACGAGACCTGCTTTCTGCTGTATTTGCTTAGGTTTCTCAAGTATATTCGACTGAATTGGTCAATGTTCGTGACAAGTTGTCATGACTTTGGCATGGGCACCAACACTCTCGACGAAGCCATGGGTGTTTTGATTCGTCTGCGACTGCAAATAAGCCGACTTGTCTCGAGATCACTGTATCCATATGATATTTCTCCAGTTTTGCGATTGTTAGATAGTTGTGAGAGTCTCTACGAAGGGAATGAGTTGAGTTAGAATGGTCACGGGTCACAATGTAATAAAGCACAAATAAATATTAAAATAAGAAAAAGGCTTAGGAGCATTAAAATTTAAGACAACCAAACCTGTGTCGCACTGTACAAGATAAAAAAAAAATGTTGCCTTATTTTCCCCACAGAAACACATACATATAGACTAACTTAATTTTATTTTATGTTTAAATTTAAGAAATTAGTTTTTAAGATTGTTTTAAATCTTGCCTTAATGTATTTTATTTCCCTCCCGAGACGACAATGTACGTAATTAAAATTTTATATTTCATTGTAAATGTTAAGTTTCTTTTTTCTTTTACCATTCTACAAAACAAAAAAAAAAAAAAAAAATATGCATGTAGGAAATGAAGAAGGGAATAATGTTTTATATTATAAATATATATATATACATATATATTTTTTTAAATTATAAGTTTGAAAGATTGAAGAGAAAAATTCGATCAAGCATACGCTTTGTACATATCGATTTATTTAAATAAAATATCTTCTTTTTTATGACAAAAAACAAAAGACTATTTTAAGTGTTTTTTTTTATTTTAAACGGAGTGGTAATGGTTTTAACACTACAGATTCTAACATCTAAAATTGCGTCAAAACTCAGAAGTGAAAGCTAAATTACGAGATATCACTTTAAATAATTTTACTTTCGAAAGCGAAACTCTCTAATTGGCAAATAATTTTTATTTTCAACTGTGAAAACTTATCGCATTCCAAAGCATTAAAATGTTCTTTTCATTTGCTGTAAAATATAGTTGGTTGCAAGGTTTATAAAATGGCAAATTTAGTGTCAGATGCAAAATTTTGATTATGAGTGTAAGAATTTTTCGAATTAAATACAATTTTAAAAAGTTGTTTTTGGCAACATTTTGATTTAAATCTTTTAAGCTTTTAAAAATCGCAAAATTACATAACAAATAAATGGTATTGGTATATCATTGTTCTCAAGATATTTGAGTTGAAAAACATTTTATAGAGTTTTAGTAGTCTCTCTCTAAAAAACAACGGTGTATGGAGCTTTTTTTTTTTGAAAAAAAAAAACACCAGTTGTCGACTACGTCATTATATGGAGAAAAAATATAGACTGAGTTTGAAATCATTATTTGTTCTTGAAATATTTGAGACGAAAAAAAAATGTTTACCAAATCTGTATTACGTTATGATCTATACAGTAAAATTAACCCGAGTGACATTTTACAGATCCTTTTTTAAATTGTAAGAAAACCTTTTCAGCACGTTATGACAATATTATCTGTAAAATAAAATTCATCCGAAGTCGATATCTATATTCGTTCTCCAGATATGGTGGACGAAAAAAGTACTCCGAACTTACGTATGTACATACACACATCTTGCTGAAAACTACGGATTCTGGTTCTACAGACCTCAAAACGTGAAGATATGTTAAAATCTTCAATTCGACAAATCGAAGAAATTAAAATAACTTCCAATGGGAAGTTAGTGTATTTTTTTTATTTGTTTAAACAAAAATAATTTAATTTTAAATATTAGCGAATATTAAGATTTTTTTTTTTATTTTTTTTTTTTTGTTGATTGATCAACTTGTGTATGCTCATTTGAAGATTTTACGGCTCTGGTTTTTTTTCGGGATAATTAAGAAAAAGTGTAAATTCCAAAAGAAAACAATTTACTTAAAATAACTAACTTCTTACTTTTTTGTTTAAACAAACAATACTATTTGTATAGCAATCAATAGGTCAGCTTTCTACTTTTTGACTGTGCGATATACTGAAGCTAATTTTTATGAATATCATTTGTAAAAAAAAATATTTTAGGTAGTGCGAAATGAGTTTTAATATTATTTTCCATACCGATCCATGAAAAAAACCGACCCTGCATCTGATCACTGTGTCAAATGGCGGGTTGCCTATGCTAGTTAATCAAAATCACAGGATCGCTTCCAAGAAATTAACGACTATTATGTATGTATCTTAATTTTTGGAAGAAGAAAATCCTTTTTAGCATTTACAAACAAACATTCATCTATAGAAAATTGATTTTATTTTTTCCTTTTCGATATCGAGTTAAATACCTTCGTAAACAAATTTAACTCGATATCGAAAACGAAAAAAAAAATCAATTTTCTATAGATGTATGTTTGTAAATGCAACCACTACTAAAAAATATTTTCTTCCTCCAAAAATTAAGAAATAGTCTTGTCATACATAACTCGTGTCCGTTAGAATTGTAGGCCCTTATTGCGAGTGTCGTTCAGCGTTCGATTCGACAAAAGTCGAACGTACCAAAACTGGCCAAAAACTATTGAGATAGATTTATATTATTGTGATCATTTGTAAAACTAAGATGCTGAGATCTGATGCACCCATAGATTAAGATATTTCGAATTTCAGACGATCCACTTTCGACTAAAGTTGTTCATCAATAAACAAACGAGGCTCGCAATAAGGGCCTTATACATTATCACAAATTGGATATAACATAATTATGTTGTTGTTTTTCATGATGTTTTCATCGAGTTTATAAGGCCCCAATGGTGTCATTAGATTGAGTTAACAAATATTAAAAAAAAATAGTGTTCTCAGTTTTCAAAACAACATTCGTTCGTGTCTTAAACGAAAAATAAAATATGAATAATTCTCGACTGAAAAGGTAAAGTATCTTAAGTCAACTTAAGATATTTCGCGTTTTTTTGTTGAACCTCAGTGCCATTCTAAAGGACTACAGTTCTGTCTTATCGGCATCCTTCTATCTCACTCCTTTGCTCATTTATAGACAAACACAATTTCATCTTATGTTCAAAAGACACATCTCTACACGAGGTTAAATATCTTAAGTCCACATAAGATTGTGTGTTCTGCTTAATTTTAAAATCTAAAATAGACTTAAGATTATATTGGCTTAAAACTTTTTTATTATTGTGAAATTGTAAATCATATTAAGTTGACTTAAGACATTTTCGTGCGTGGAAACAGAAACAAAAGTCATCCTTAAGTCGACATAAGATAAAATTCTTAAAATAATTCCGAAAAAGTGTGAAAAGGCAAATCATCTTATGTCAACATAATATGATTCTTAGAATTAAAAACTAAAAATTTTCTGTCCCTACCGTAAGTAGATATAGGATATTTTACCGTTTGCAAACCTAAAGAAATTCCCGAAACAACAAGAACATAAGATATTGTTTAGCGTAGTTTCGTTCTGGATTTCCTTTAGTGCGAACGTGTTTCTTTTAGTGAATGAGTAAATAATTCAGTTCTTTTTTCATTTAGGGTTTCAGTTAGTGTTTCAGATAGTATTGTTTTATACGGGTTGGCTACGAAATCTAGAAAATTAAAATCTCGCAATTACAGAAACCCGCTTTTTATACTCTCGCATTTACAATAACCCGCAAACTAAAATCTCGAAAACTTAAATCTCGTTTCACAGCTCTTTTGAGTATAAAATTAATCTTTTGATTAGTTATACTTGTAGAAAATAAAGCTTTAAAGTATGTAATATAATAGGTACATTTATAAAAACTAATATCGCCCACTGGCCGAAATTCGTCCACCCAAAACTCAAATTCTCAATCTAGAGTCAAACTATTTGTTTGTAAATTAAATCACAAAATATTTTTTGTAGTTATAATTTTTTTTAATAGGTCGCACAGTGATCGGCAGTGCAAAACCAAAAATGGCCCACACTGTGTTAATGCGTGTCTCAGGTATATTCTGCACATCTCCGCACCTATGGCTTTTAAACCATATACAATTTATCGAAATCGGTGGATACTTTTTGGATAAATGGTACCACAAACTTTTTTTAAGGCTATTTATATATAGATGTACATAGGTTCAAAGCACTTTTAGTGTTAAGTTTTGTTGTGAAATTTGAGGTTGGTTTCCATACATGTGCCTGGTAACCGTCCAATAACGTTACGACTTTGCTGAAAGGATACTACTTACTCTTATCACATTTAGGCAATTTCTGGTTTTCGTTTTGATCAAATTTTCATTTGAAAAGACTCGTAGCACTGCTGTGTGATAAAGCAAGTAAGGAACCAATAAAAATATTCATTTAAGTAATAATGGAAATGAATGATGCAAAGTAGTATGTAATATGAAAAAGTAATTTAGAAAAAAGCAGTACTTTGGCCGTTTTGGCAGTACGACAGTACGGAGTTTCAAAAAGCAGTATAAGTACTGCAATTGCAGTACTTCGGCAGCCCTGGTGATGTCTTAATGCTAGATTTTAGTTGAAATTTGCGAGATTTTTGGTTGTGAAATGTAAATGCGAGATTGTTAAAAGCGAGATTTTGTTATTGCGAGTTTATGAAAAGCGGGTTTAATAGTTTGCGAGATTTCGAATATCGAGATTTATAAAAAAAATGCGAGATTTCGTTATTCGAGATTTTAGGGTGCGAGATATCCTAGTGCTCCCGTTTTATACGCGATTGAAAAATTATTACAAAAAAATTTAGGTATGTATGTACCTACTTCTTACTTATTATTATTCTGCGAATGGTAATTTCAAAAAGAAAATAGGCAACCAGTTAAATTCACAAGAGACAGAGACTCCTTCAAAAAGCGGCGTAAAACAATGAAACAATAAAAAATGAAATCGTTTTAAATTTTTTCCAGTGAATTTATAATTTGGTTTATTTCCTTTTTATTAATTTTAAGTTTGTATTGACTTTAAAAACAAAGTTAAATAAATAAACTGTTCTTTTTTTAATTAATTTTTTTCTGTAAATCAAATGTGATTTTATATATTTTTTTTTTTTTAATTCAAGTCTTTGTTTTTTTAAAGTTTTTTTTTCATTATTAAAGTTTAGCTCTATAGAACAAATGTGATTTTTTTATTTTAAAGACTTAAAGTTTTAAAAATAAAAACCTGAAAATAGCATCTTAAATATCTTTTTTTTCCACTTTTGCACACGCAAATCATCTTAAATGGACATAAGAATTGAAAACGTCCTCCGAAAAAACGAGACAAAATATCTTATCTCAAATTAAGATTTTGGAAATTAATATAAAATACAATTTAAGAAAAGCCAAACTATCTTAAGTCATATTTTTCCTTATAACGAGCGAAAAATTGAAAATATTTTTTTGAAATAAATTAAAAAAAAAAAGATCATAAAATTTGACATCTAAATGCTTTGCTCAATAAAGTCTACACTTGAAACATTTTTTGGGAGGCAGCTTTGAAGTGTCCTGAAAAATCATCAAAATTGACTTAAGATACTTTACCTTTTCAGTCAAGAATTAATAAACACACTTCAACACTACCGTGAGCTTACGCATCATTATAATGGTCTTAAGAAGCAAGATTCGTTGTTATAATGATTTCTTAATTAAAGCTATTAGCTGATCCCTCTTTGCTCGTTTCTGTGAAGTTATAACCGATTTAAGAGGCAACGGCTATTATTTACCGAAGCAAACTTATCCTGATCACATTCAACGAACATTTTTGTTTTAAATCTAAAGTTGAAAAAATGATCGAGCGTTTTTTTTTTACAAAAAAGGTTATTTATTATATTAAGATTACAGGTCATAGTTCTAGTTAGCCACAGACAAATTGTGGAATGAATTATAATATTTTTTCTTATATTCAATCTTTTACAACACAAAATTTATGTTTACCTATTTGTATTTAGCCCAAAATTGGGTAGAAGTAAAAAATTCTAAACAAACTATGTAATTACTTAAAAACGGAAAAAAATGAATGAAAATAAGAAAAACTGTCGACGTCATCTAATTAAAGATTATTTCATTTTACTTAAGAACGATTGTATTTTCCCCAAATGTGGAGCATGAACACTGAAGCGATAAAAAGCAGCGACATCACGAGAACTGGAACTGGTCCACTGAAATAAAATAAAATTCAATATTTATTTATTGTTAATTAGTTATTATAGAATATCTTACACTTTGATACCGGGAGAATCGTCGGTATAGAATCGCCACATACCACCTGATCCAGCTCCACCTGTGGTGCGACTTCTCGCAGCAGTGGTTGTAGTTTTCCTTTGTTTTACATTGCTACCACCAGCGCCACTACTTCTTGGGGCAGAAAGTTTGCTTGGCGAACGGCTTCCAGTTCCAACGGAAGTTGAACTAGCAGGAGCAGGCTACAATAAAGTGAAAGGTTTTTTTTTTTTGTTCGGTGAGTGAAAAAGTTGGCCAAGCAAATTACATCTATTTTTTAGTTATAATCGAACTTATTTTTGTAAAATTGTATTATAATATCAATTAGTTACCATTTTATAGGTTTATTTTAATTGAAAAACAAAACTTTCTTTAATTATTTTTGGAAATGTTAACTTTTCCAAACCACACACGACCACTTTAGAGAGTAAAATAAAATGACAGTTCTTCCACGTAGACCAGGTAAAAGTGAAGTTTGTGTAGAACGTTGTCGATAAAAAATACCCACGTAGGTGAACGTCATCAACCTTTGGGATCAAAAGGGATTTTTTTTCTTAAGTTTGGGTGTGTTTTCATCGGCCCCTTTCACACGAGGAAACTAGTTGCTGTAGAAAATAAAACGGACGGTGTTCACATTCGATTGGATCTTCCTCCTTTTTTTTTGACTTTACAAAAGAAACAAAAATCCTCAAATTTAAAAAAAAAACTAAATTTTCATGGATTCTTGTTATCGTTTTCTTTTGTGAACTCAAAAAATTCGAAAATTCAGTCGAATGTCAACACCATCATGGATCTGAGTGAAAAATTTACCACGTTTAGTCAGCTTTCACACAAGCAAACCATTTGCTGGAGATTTTTTGACGTTTTCCTTTGATTGCCCTTCAAGCAAGCGAGCTCGTTTTCGGTCCGCAAACGTATCAAACAACGTATGGACGACTTCGCATTCGGATCCAAATACGGATCAAAAAACTGCGTTTTGTGGCTCAAATTAGTATGGAAATTAGAATCACCACGAGGCCATTATGTGAATGTATTGTGAGAGAGAGAGTTTTTCAATTCACCATACTCGGAGAACCGAAACCAAATGGAATCTAAAACGGTTCCACAAAAAATGAATGAATTGAGGCATACCCAAAACCCATGAATGAAAGAATACAAGATTACGACACTTCGAATTTTTCGCTTTGTTTATGTAATTTTCAACACGCTTCGTGACTCAAGTAGAGACAAAAAAGACTATAAACTTTGGTATAATTTGTATGAGATATAGGGTTGCGAAAACTTTAAGTTACTTGAACTTGTTATTAAAGTGATTTTTTACCATTATTTTTTTTAATGTTGTGAGCTATATTTTGATGATATAAAACCAACAATAAAAATAATAATTCAAGACTGGAATATATCTGATATTTAAAATTTTTTCATCGCACTCTCTATTTTTACTTCATATTTTGACTATTAACATAATTTAAAACAATTGAATAACAATTAAAAACATTTTTCGGTAATATTTTGTGCGTTTTTAGAATGAAAAACAACATATAATAATTCGCGAACAAAAAATCATCTCTGTACAAATTTTCTTGGCTGTCACATCTGTTGTTACGTTTTGTCTCCAAAAGCGTAGGAAGTGTCGTAATCTTGTATTCTTTCATTCATGCCCAAACCCCAACCCAAATGTATCAAACAAAACTTCCCATCTAGTCCAGTTTCTCCATTGCCTACAAAAATAAAACAAATAGAATTTTTTCAATTCAAGAGTTATTTATCATTCATAAAAGGTTTTCTAAAGACTATTTCGCACTAATAAACATGACATATTTCCACAAATATAAATTAACATTTAATAAATAGAAACTTGCATTTCTGATCAGAAATTTTTCAAAGTTTTAACAAGAAAAAAGAGATACAAAAGCAACCGTCTTCGCCACGCTACCTACAAAACTGAACTAAAAAAAAATGATGGAAATTAAGGCAAAATGATTGTATACTTCGCCTATACTCTCTCTATTTCTCGATGCTTAAAAAAAAATACTCTCGATTCTCGTTCTTTTTACATGCGTACACAGAAAATTTGTTAATATGTGTGAGACACTCATTTTTTTTGGAGTCGCAAGTGAGCCGAGAAATTTGGGTCCGTGATTTTGCATGAAGGGTGCCTTGTACCTTTTACATAAAGAAACTCAGTTCCCTTGTGCTTCCACTGACGATGAACGATGTCTATATTCCAAACTACAATCCAATCCACAATCTGATTTCTATGGATATGTCACATGATGGACATGGATTTTTGCGACTCCATTTAATTTTTTCTAGTCATGTTCATAATCCTGCCATCGTTCATGGCTAGTGTAGGCGACATGATACAAGAAGTATCGAAAGACTGCTTTCACACAAGGAAACTGAGTTGCCGGCAACTGGGAGTTTGTTGGCGAGAAGGACAAGAAGTAAGGTGAATGAAAAAAATCTCCCCGGTCAACGTTTGAGCAGATTTTTATCACTTTCCTTCTCATACTGTCCGTAATGTGCGTTCAGCCAATAGACTTTCTACGAAATAATCAAAAATCTACGGCAATTGGGTTTCCTTGTTAGAAAGGTTCAAGGCAATTAAGGGAAAACGTCAAAAAAATCTCCAGCAACTGGTTTCCCTGTGTGAAAGGGGACAAAGTTCGTTTTAGATAAGGGTAGGATCTTACAACTTTAAGGTGAACATAAACGAGAGAGCCAATTGGGTTGCGGGAAAGTGTATTGTAACTCAATAACTGTATAGCTGCACTGTACAATAGGGTGTTTGCAATGTATCTTAAAACCCCGACTCCACAGGCCATGAACGATGTCCATAATCCAATCTACGATCCAATCCACATTCTGATTTGTATGGATATGTCACTTTTTGGACATGGATTTTTTTTTAGACATGTTCCATAGTCCGGCCATCGTTCATGGCCTGTGTTGGCGTCATGTTACGAAAGACTTCTCAAAAGTTAAGGACCAGTTTCACAGTAAAGGCTTAACTACATAGACGTTCTTTTGTACAAAAGTGAGAAATTACACACATTACCGTCATCTGCTTGCGAAAAATTGTGTTTAATGCTGAGTTTTAAACATTTATCAAAAATAGAAAGCAATTGTTACGCTAGGTATTCGATTTTTATTATGAAAAATATCTATTTTAATTTGTCTTTCTTTAAAATAAAATCGTCCTAATCTATCTGAACAATAAAGCCAACTTTTCGGGAGTGTACTTTATTTTGCTTAGTTGTACTGTCTATTATGTTCGGGGTTCCAGCGCAGATGTACCAGGAAAGTACTTTGTTGACCTCACACAAATCCCACTTACTTACTTAGCTCCTCGGACCTATTACGTCCGTGATGTTTCCCTTATGGGACATAGGGCCTCCACTACACCTACGCGCCATCGTGTACGATTTCTTGAAATATATTTCAGCTCTCTCCAACTTTTCCCCAGTCGTGCCGATTCCTGTTCGACCGTTCTTCGCCATGTACTTCTGGGCCGGCCCACTTGTCTTCCCTCCTGTGTGAGCGGGGTCCACTGCATTGCTTGAGATGCAATGCACCGATCGCCTTTTCGAAGCGTATGGCCAATCCACTGCCACTTTCTTCTTCGTATAATGGAGTCTATGGGCTCCTGACCCGTTCTCGCATGAAGTTCGGCATTGGAGATACGGTTGGGCCAGAAAATCCTCAAAATGTTTCGTAGACATCTATTAACGAGGGTTTGCAGCTTTCTAGTGACAATTTCAGTGACTTTCCAAGTGCTGCAGCCGTAAAGCAGAACGGATTCAACATTGGAGCGGAACAGTCGTAGCTTGGTCTTTAAGCTAAAAGAGTTGTTTCTCCATATTTTGGACAGCATTCCGAACGCAGCCTTTGCTTTTCTGATTCGGCTGTTTACGTCCAGTTCAGTTCCGCCACCCGTAGAGATAATACTCCCAAGATATTGGAAATCCTCTACCATCTCTACCGGTTGTCCAGAAATATTTACTTGGATTGATGAGGAAGTTCCAAGGCTGATCCTTTTAGTTTTTGCCGAGTTGATCTTAAGCCCTACGATTTCTGCTTCTCTCTCCACCCTTGTTGTCATTTGATGGAGATCCATGATCCTATGAGAGAGTAAGCATACGTCGTCCGCGTAGTCCAGATGTTTGAGGTGAGATTGCAGAGTCCACTGAATTCCTCCATTTCCATTTGACAAAGCTGCGTGCAGTACGTCACTTATCACCAACAGGAACAGTATTGGTGACAGTATACAGCCTTGCCTAACTCCACTTTGGATTTCAAACTCCTCTGACAGCCTACCTTTGTGCAAAACGTGACACCTGGATCCATCATATGTAGCCTTGATAATAGCAATCAATTTATCTGGGATGCCCCTCCTGTGCAAAGCAAGCCAAATAAATTCTCTATTGACACTGTCGAACGCCTTTTCAAAATCGATGAACAGCAGGTGAAGTGGTGATCGATATTCAACGCACTGTTCGATGATGATCCTCAAGGTGTTGATGTGATCAACACAGGAAGATCCAGTGCGGAAACCTGCTTGTTCGGCGTCGAGTGTGTCTTCGAGGTGGTCTTTAATTCGGTCCAATATTATCCTTGTTATTATCTTGGCTACTGCAGGCAGAACGCATATTCCTCTCCAGTTTTTGCACTGTGTGAGATCTCCTTTCTTTGGGAGCTTGACAATCATTCCTTTTTTCCACTCTTCAGGAAAGCTCTCTGCTTCCCAAGCTCTCTTAATAAGTGGGTGCAGTAGCTCGCTCGATGTCGTTGGGGCTGCTCCTAAGAGCTCTGCAGGAATACCGTCAAGTCCAACCGCTTTGTTGTTCTTCAGTGCTTTGATGGCGGTGATAATTTCTTCTTTACTGGGGGGTACGGTGCGTATTCGGGAAATTGTTACTTCGGGTAGCTCAGTGGGAATAGGGTTCACTTCACTTGCGAAAACGTGGTTTAAAACCGCAGAAAAGTGTTCCCTCCACCTTATGAGCTGGTCCTCATCCGAAATTAGCAGGGATCCGTTTGTGTCTTTAACCAGGTGTTGTTTAGAGCAAATCCCAGAATCATTAATATTAATTATATCTTTATTATATTAAAATACAGGCTATTTCCAATATGCTTATGAAAATCACACATTCGCCTCCACAAAAATGAACAACCATGACATTTACTAGCTGCAAGCTCTCCAAATTAAGATGTTCGTCAAACATTCGATGTGATCCAAGGAAGGCACATGATATAATTACAAAATATGATGCACTTCATAATAAAAAAGAGTTCATTAAATTTGAGATACGATAAAGGATTGGTTGGAAAAAGACAAAACATTTTTTTTCACTTTTGTACGAAAGTGTGTTGAATGTAGTTAATGCTTAGTAGTAGTGTCACTTTAGTGCGAAATATAGGATACAAAATACCAATTTTTGCAGTGCACACTTACCTGAATAAGTGTTGGGCACTTAAGTGTCACTAACTCGGACTGCAAACAGTACCATTATGCAAAACTTAATTGCAACTTATTTCGGTGAAATTGGCTTTAAATTACGGGAACATAACAAAATAATGAAACAAAATGGGCCCTACCAATAATCAAATTTAGTAACGACTTAAATATTTAAGTAAAATGGACCATAATTGTATGGGCTCTAAATAATAAACCATGGTTGGTTGGTATGACTTTAATATTTAGGTGGACCCTAAATAATGAATATTACATGGTATGGAGTCTAAAATATGACACATAACATGTATGTTTCATTCGTTACAGTCCATACCATTATGGTCGCCTTTCCTTAAATATTTAAGTCGTTATTAAATTTGATTATTGGTAGGGCCCAATGAAATTGAAATTCGGAAAAATAAGTATTTTTGTCAATTATTTTTTGTATTTCTTATATTTTTTCTTACAGCAGTTTGAACTCCTTTAAATATTTAACTTTTGCTTATTTGAAAATTTAAATTCCTTTTTTATGTTTTCTTATCGATTTATCGATAATATTGTAATATTGATGTTCAAAAGGGTAGTTATGTGCATTCAAGAGGACACAAGCGTCCACAGGTTTTTCTCAAAATCCACCTCTGTCTACCAACTCCTACTCTCACCTCCACGTGGTGAACATCGGGTGTCTAGTACCTCAGCTGGAGACGGGGTTTAAATCCCCGTGGAAAGCTGTTGGGGACAGCCAACGAGAGAGGGGGGGGGGGAGGAGTGTTCCCACTAAGGCACTTCTCCTTTCATCGAGGCGGCAGCGGACAAATTCTCTAGATGGCATCAACGGTGGCGTCTACAGTTCCAGTTAGGTTGAACTACTTAGTGAACACCTTATATGGGCTACTACGACATATTTGTAGCTCAGGCCTATAAGGAGCGGTTTATCCGGCTCCCTACCCTTGGAGTTATACGAAGGGTCTGGTCCTCCGGGTCGGGGGTTGTGCGTCGGGGTAACTTCCCTACCACGTAAAAAAAAGTTGTTCCGAAACAACAAGAAGCCTCGGATATGGATGATTTTAAAGTTGACGACCCCAGCAAACGAAACAAGGACAATGAATTTCGGATCTGCACGTGGAACGTCCTGTCCTTATACAGAACACGTGCAGCCGAACAATTAGTGGAGAACCTGGACAGGCTAAAGGCTGACGTAACAGCCATCCAGGAAGTGCGATGGGATGGAGAGGGCGTACGGAGACTGAAAACGTGTGACATCTACTACGACGGGTGCTTGAAGGAACAGGGTCAGCGGCTCTTTGGTTGTGGTTTTGTGATAAGGGGAAGACTTAGGCAAGAAGTCTTGGGCTTCCGAAGTGTAAGCGAGCGCCTGGTCACAATCCGCATCAAAGGCAAATTTAAGAACATTTCGCTGATTTGTGTTCACGCCCCCCATGAAAGGAGAGAAGACTCAACCAAAGAAGCATTCTACGATCTCTTGGAGACAACGTATGATATGTGCCCGAAGTACGACGTGAAGATCATTCTTGGTGACTTCAACGCAAGATTCGGAAAGGAGGGCATCTTTGGTTCGATAGACGGAGGACACAGCCTACACGACGAAACTTCCGGCAACGGACACAGGCTGGCAGACTTTGCAGCGGGGCGAAATGTCATCATCTCAAGCACCTACTTCCTCCACCTCAATATACACAAGGGGACTTGGCGGTCGCGTGATCAAGTAACCGTCAACCAAATCGACCACGTTGCGATAGACGCGAGACATGCTTCCAGTATCTTGGACGTCCGAACGTTCCGAGGGGCCAACATTGACTCGGATCACTACCTGGTGGTAGCTAGACTACGTATGCGGATATCCATGACGCGACAACGCAGAGCAGATGCTGTGAAAAGATTCGATGTCGAGAAGCTTAAATCGCAAGAGACTGCCAGAACTTTTGCAGACCACGTAACTCTTAATCTCTCAGGAGGTCCGCTACCAGCATCAAGTGCAGAGGACCAGTGGGAACACTGTCAACAAGCCATTAGAAGTGCCGCCTCTGATGTGCTGGGTTTCACTAGGCGAATACAACGAAACCCCTGGTTCGATGAGGAGTGCCGGCTAGCGCATGCAGCTAAGGACGAGGCCTACCAGGCAATGCTGCAGACTCGAACAAGAGTTGCTGAGAGAGTGGCCCGGGAGCTCTACGGGCTGTAACGAAAAGAGGAACGCCGACTTCTCAGGAGGAAAAAGAGAGAGCACGAGAAGCGGGCGGTAGAGTCTATTGAGGGTTGTAGCGGTAGGGGAGATGTTCGAAAATTTTATCAGAGGGTGAAGCGATCCACCCAAGGATTCAAGGCTAGAACGGAAGCCTGCCGAGATGAGAGTGGGAATATGGTAGTAGACACACAGTCAGTGCTGAGGATCTGGAAAGAACACTTCTCTAGACTGCTTAATGGCGAAGACAGCCAAGATGCCGCTAATAGGCAGAACGCTCCATTCAACTTGGACGATGATGGCCAAGAGTTCCGTCCACCCGACCTAACCGAAGTTCGGCTGGCGATATCCAAACTTAAGTCGTACAAGGCTGCAGGTGCGGATGGCTTACAAGCCGAACTATTTAAATCAGCGGGAGATGAATTGGCTAGGAGCATACACCAGCTCATCTGCAAAATTTGGTCGGAGGAAAGTATGCCCGATGAATGGAACCTCGGTATAGTGTGCCCCATAAAAAGGGAGATGTTCTGAAATGTACCAACTACAGAGGAATTAGTCTCCTAAACGTCGCTTATAAAATCTTGTCGGCCATCCTGTGTGACCGCCTAAAACCTTTTGTCAACGATCTGATCGGCCCTTATCAGTGCGGTTTTAGGCCAGGCAAGTCAACCGTCGATCAAATGTTCACACTCCGACAGATTTTAGAAAAATCCCGGGAATTCCAGATCGATACACACCACCTTTTTATCGATTTTAAAGTCGCGTATGATAGCGTGAAAAGGGACGAATTATACAGAGCCATGTCGAGTCTCGGCATCCCTGCCAAACTCGTCCGCTTGTGCAGGATGACGATGGAGAAATCTCGCTGCTCCGTCAAAATTGGTAAGAACACCACCGATTCCTTTGATGTTGAGAAAGGATTGAGGCAAGGCGACGCGTTATCATGCAACCTATTCAACATCGTTCTTGAAGCCATTGTACGCAACGCACATGTCAACACCAGCGGTACAATCTATCAAAAGTCCGTTCAATTGCTTGCATATGCGGATGACATAGACATTGTCGGCAGAACGAAGCGAGCTGTGGCAGGGGCATTTGCGAGCATTGAATCGGAGGCGGCTAGAATGGGATTGGCGGTTAATGAGGACAAGACGAAGTATATGCTGTCATCGAGAGAGGAATCTCAACATCGTCGACTCGGGCAAAATATCACGATGGACAGATATAACTTCGAAGTTGTCAAGGACTTTGTCTACCTGGGCTCCACTATTACATCGCAGAATGACATCAGTGCAGAGATCAAGCGAAGAATTACTCTTGCCAACCGCTGTTTCTTCGGTCTAAGAAGGCATTTAAGTAGTAAGGCCCTGTCTCAGAGAACCAAGGAGACTTTATACAAAACCCTAATCATCCCGGTCCTGCTTTATGGGTCAGAAGCATGGACACTGAAAGATTCGGATAAAAATCTGCTAGGGTGCTTTGAGAGGAAGATTCTTCGTGTGATTTTCGGTCCGGTGTGTATCGAAGGAGTATGGAGGAGAAGATTCAACGACGAGCTATACGGGCTATACAGCGACGTTGACCTGGTCAAAAAGCTGAAAATACAGCGGCTTAGGTGGCTGGGGCACGTGGAGCGTATGGACAGCAACGCACCTGCCCGACGAGTCTTCGAATCCAACCCGATGGGGTACGCAGCAGAGGAAGAACCCGTAACAGGTGGCGCAATCAAGTGAATGACGACATCAAAGCACTCGGTGTGCGCAACTGGAAGCGGCTAGCTAGGGACAGAGCTGGCTGGAGGGGCTTGTTAGTTGAGGCCGAAGCCCATCCTGGGCTGTGAGCGCCATCAAAAGTAAAGTAAGTAATGAAATTGAAATTTGGAAAAATAAGTATTTTTGTCAATTATTTTTTGTATTTCTTATATTTTTTCTTACAGCAGTTTGAACTCCTTTAAATATTTAACTTTTGCTTATTTGAAAATTTAAATGCCTTTTTTATGTTTTCTTATCGATTTATCGATAATATTGTAAAAAAAATAACGGCGCGTCCAAAAATGGGGCGGGGTGTTCAAAAAATGGGTGTCCGAAAGAACAACGGGTCGTCGAAAAAAGAGACGGGATCCCAAAAATTTACATATGGCGTCTGAAAAGGGCCCAAGAAAGGGACAGGGTTTTGGACTTCCTTACTGTCTTAATTAAATTAAGCGTCTTAAATTAATACAATTCGAGAATTCAATTTAAGTTAAATTCTTGTCTTCGTTTTTGTTTGAACATTTAATCTTAGGCTTTTCCAAACCAACGTGAAGTCAACCGAAAAAGTGCGTTTTCTACCCGTTGCCACCTGAAAAACCTTGTCCGACCAGCGGTTTTGTTAATGTTAAAACTGCACCTACGAGTTTGCATCATTCTTTTCCGAAGCCGCGAGGAGATAGGTAAACCAATGGTCGCCTCCCCCACTATCAGAACGAAATAGTTACAACAGAAAAATGATATACACAGAACTTAATAACAACAAAAAACTGTCGTCAGCGATTGTTTCGAATCCGTTTTTAAACAAAGAGTCACAGTTGTAAAAGCTCCCCAAGCCCAAAGCGATATGTCGGGTGCGAATATGAAATTTTTAACAGTCGTTTGTGGTTTAATATGGCGATTTGCCGCGTCAGTGTGAGTGCTCTCGTTTTTAGCCATGTAAATTAGCTTTCACAGGCGAAATTGTCATTGTCACTCCGTTTCCCTCGAAATCCGAGCTAAACATTCGCAACGGTATAAAATAATCGGTGCGGCAGCAAAACTTTCGCCTGTCAAATATAATTTACACAAATTAAGCGGTGTCATGTTATCCCTACAATTGACGATAAAAGACTCGTCCAACACCAACGCAAAACTTTCGTTGCGACAATGAGATTTTTGTCGGTCGTCGGTTTTAATATGGCGAGTTACATCACGTCGGCCAGGATGCTCTCGTTTATGGAGTTGTAAATATATTTTAACAAGCAAAAGTTTCGTTGTCGTTCCGAATGTTTCACGTTGGTTTGGGAGAGCCTTAAGCTGGAACCACATACCGTATGTCACAACACACGAGACAATTGTGGTTCTACGGATATGAAATAATTTGTAGCGATAGCAACACAATACTACACAAGGGACAAGTGTGGTTCCGGATTTAAAAACGTTGTCAACAGCAAAAGTTTCACGTTGCTTTTTGTGATTCTTTTGAAACGATTCTTTTCTCAATTAATGGCTTCAATACCTTAACAATCGCACAATATTTAATATACTTACATTAATTATAAGACAATTGTCATTCTGAACTGTATTGTTTTATTTTCGTGGGATGATCTTCAAGGATCATTAGTGATAAATAAAATACGACATATAGTCTATCTATCTAGGAATAGGTGAAAATATTGTCCTGATCCAGAAACTTTGGCTCGCAAAATCCATGGCTAGGGGACTCAAGGGTAAAATTAAACTGTTTTGGATAGGCCGACGCCAAAAGATTATCATTTTTTTTACTTTTGTTTTTAAATAGGTATAATCTCTAAAAAAAAATCGGTAGTAGTTTTTAAAGAATTTCCCATTACAATTATGTTTTTTTCTATCATCGTCTAAAGATACTTCTTTTGAATGCTTTAAATGCGATTTCACTTTAAACAGAAAATAATAACAAAAAATGAGTGTGAGCTTTGACGTGATAGAAATACCCAGAAATGATGGCGAATTGGGTGTATCAAATTACCAAACCTTTTTCTGCTGTTTATCTTGGGGGGAAGGGACGTTTTATTGCGAAAGTTTTCGGCCAACTTTTCGAAGAGCTCTCGTAACTTATGACTGGTCGAGACCACTCATAACTTTTGCGAGCGCTCGTAGGGTAGAGTTGCCAGTAGCCGGCCCCTTAACGAAATTTTCCGACAAAACTTATGATTAAGCCTTGAATTTTTAACTTTTTGATATTGTTTTATTTACCAAATTGTTCATTAGAGATTTCTTAAGAGTTATACAAACATCAAACAATAATATTTTAACGTAAAACAATATATTTCATTGTTTTTTCTGAAAAAACTCACATTTTCCTGTTGTCGGCCCCTTGGATCCTGATTCCGGCCTTTGGGTTTCCTATACTCAGCCCCCTCAGTAAAAAGGCTATAGTAACGAATTCAACTATTTGATTTTGTTTCCTTATAACTAAACAACATACCTACCTACTTTCGTTTTTAGTTATATTAGAAAAACAAGTATTAAACATAAAAAAATACATTTTATGAGTTTCTTGTCTCCAAGTTATGTTCATTATAAATGTTTATTCTTTAAACAAATTTCACATTAATAAATTAAATACAAAATTCAAATTATTTTTCTAATTTTAGTTCTAATTTTAATTTTATGGGTACATAGGTATATTAAAACTTAATATCCCGATAGCCCAAGGATGGAGTAGCACTCCGAAACACGTCGCATAGTTATATTTAAAATCAAAAGTTGTGATATGAAGTTTTAATATATAAAATTAAAATAAAAATTAAAATAAAAAATTAAAATAAATTAGGAAATGATTTTTGGGTATATTCTAAGAACAAAATCGTTGTACAGTAATGGTCTATCTCTAACTGTTACATCTTTTATCGGGGATTTAAGAAAAGGCTTACTTTGGTGTTTGCTTAGCCATGTTAACAGAAATTTCTCTGTTAATACTATTGAAAGAAACTTCGTTTAGGCTTTTATTTGTAGAGGAAATACCAGCCTTTGCAATTGCGTTTAAATAAATTTGATTTCGTTTTTGAGTCTTGAGATATCCTGTTTGTAGCCTGTACCATTTTTCTTTTTGACTTTAAGGTCAATTTTTATCCAGAAAATAGGCTTTTTCTTTTTTAGCTCAGAAAAGAGTTCTGAGCAGAGTCCGAGCATATCGAGAATGCTCTGAACATCCTCTGCTAAGCGTGTTCTGACTTCTGAGCGCTCAGAATTATTTTCGAAACACACCTAAACACTTAGCTGTCACTATTTTATTTTACTAAAGAAATCAAAAGGACAGTCATATTTCTCGTCCAGTTCAAGCCTCCTGAAATAAAAACCAAGCCTTAAAAAAATTTTGCTCTTTCTGAGGTTTAAGTACCTGCTAACTGACTGCTTAACTGACTATTGAAAAATTGGCCTTAAAGCCTAATTTATTCAATCCCCATTTAATTTAAACCCATCATTAAAAAAAGGGATTGCTTAAAATTTTCATACAAATTTGATTAATTTCCCATTTTTAATAGCAAATTTAAGTTTAATGTAGAGTGAATAAGTTAGGACCTAATTTATAATAAAATAATTAAATATAATAAAATTGTGGTATTTTTCCTTTTGTTTTTAAAGGGGCCGAAATAAGGAGACAGACAAAAAATAATGTTTCCTATCTTCGGCCGGGGTGGCCCAATATAAGCAACAGAGGTTTTTTGTGTGTCCTATTGCCGGCCCGCTTAAAAAAATCGTAAAAAATACTTTTTTTTCGCTTTTTAAAGTAGATTTGACTAAAATATAACATAATAATTAAATATAAATGCATAAAAGACATTTACTTCCAAATATTTCAAAATAAACGCTTATTTTGGAACAATGTCCAACCAACGTTTTTGACAACAAAACATAATAAAATCGTGTGCCGGCGAGATCGCACAACTACAGATGTAAAAACTGAGCTAGTATACTTGTATAATGGAACGAAAAAAGTTGCAATTAGTAGGAGAGAGATGACAGACCCTTTAAAAACTCTAACCACAGAAGTATCACTACTATTTCACTAATTACGAGCCATTTTTAGGTAGGCGGCCGGCTACTGGAGACGGCCGGAATAAGGCAACTCTACCCTAAATGTTCACTAATATTGCTTGGCAAAAAGGTTTATGAGGCTCTTAAGTTATGAGCGCTTGGTGAATACCAGCCTTAATGCTTCAGATAAAAGTGAACTAGATCCTTCCATCTTGTGATATGTAGCATTAAATAAATGTATATATTTTATATTTTCTCCCTGATTTTAGCGATCGAAATATAATACCGTTGGTGCCAAGACTAAAAGCGGCCAAAAGATCCTAATGGCTAAGTGTCGGCTTATCTTGTACATGACAACCAAGGCCCTCATCCCGGCCATACACAGGAGAGACTCATGACTGCAGTAGAATTAACAGAAATCAGTCCATTAATTGGTAAGACTTGCTAACGCTCATTGTACACTATGTGGTAGTATAGACATCAACGATACAGGTAAGTAAGGTAGGAAATGGCAAATGACGCCAAGAGGCCTTGTCAGTTAGAACCTGTTGTTACCTTTCTAAGACGTAAGATTTTAGTCGAGGGCTACAGACACAAATACAATTTACAGGATTAATACAATGCAACAGTATTAAAATCACATCAGAAAGTTCCGTTAGCCTGATATCCGACAATATCGGGTAAGCTCGTATATTTACATTTAAATATCTTTCTTTTTCAATCTTCTACTAAAGTTTATCAGACTTCATTTTCATTGAAAAAAAAGTTAAATCTCAGATAGTAGGTACTTATTTTTCCGATAAAGCAACAATTTGTTCTTGTTGCCATAGTGATTATTCCTCTGATATCTTAAGTGATTATTGACAAATCGGCTGTAAATGAACTCTTACTAATTAAAATAAAAAATGAATAAAAACTAATTTATTTCTATTTTTAATGCTTTATTAGAAATCTAAAATCATTTTGAATATTTCCCATTGTAATTATAAAAATTGTTATACTATAATAACAATCATAAGCAATTAATTTATGATTCATATTAATAGTAATAATTTTGTAAAAAAAAATATTCTATGTTTTTTTAAGATCGAAACGTATTTTTAATTCTTGAATCGTTCAATATTGAATTTAAACTGGAATGTAATAGAAAATTAAAGCTTAAGAGCATTAATTTCCTACTTATACAAAGAACATTTCAAGAATTTCGAAAACACATTTACAAAATAAAAATAATTTTGAAGACAATAATTGAAAGAAAGTTCTTCAAGATCTTTTTTTTTTGTTTAAATATATCTGTTTATCCTTGTACCCATAGTTCTATGTATATAATATTTTAATATTATTTGTCTATATAATTTTTACTTTTATTCGCTTGAGATTGCTACAATTCAGTATATGCATAATTTTTTGATAATGTTGAAAAGTGTCTGGTGTAAAGAGTGTAAAGTTGGATAAAGTGTTATTGACCTTTTTTGTCTAAGCAATTATAGGATAATTCTAAGCTTAACGGTCTACTCCTTTGAAAGGGGTCGGTGATAAATTGGTATATGCGCTTCTTCAATGTGAAATAGTTTTGCAAAATTGGTGTGTTATTGTTTGTCCTACTTTTCCAAAAACAAAACTGTATTTTTACGAAGTGTTTGAATAGTTTTTACATATTTTATTTAGTGTGATTATGGACTTGCGAATAATCTTTGGTTATACCTCTACTGACTGACCATAGATATTTGAAAAAGAAAAACCTCTAAAAAGAATAAAGATTGTGGGTGTATTATGTATAATATTGCCCTAAACGAAACGTGAAAAAAAACAACATAAAAGGGTTTAAAATAAAAATTGTGTTTTATGGAATTTAAGTTTTTAATTTTTTTTGTATTTTTATATGATTTTTACTATATTCTAATAGACTAAACGAAAAATAAATTTGACAAAAGCATTTAATATCTTTTTAATGGAATTTGTAAATGAAAACGTGTTGACTATTATATCCTCTACGAAATGATGACTAACGGTTTTCAGTGTTAATTAATTGTCCGCTGACATTGAATTGATGTCATCGTTGATAGCTAGTACTTGTTTGATGAAATCTTGATCTGTAACGGCTTCAGCTAATGATCTGCAAAGTTCAAGAAGATCAGAATACTTCATATTCAACTGGGGTGCCAATTTTTCCAAATGCAACAAAACATATTCGGGAATCTGAAAATAAGATGAATTGATATAAATAACTCTGTATATTTCACCTTTTGTGGTTAAGCAATTATAAATATTAAAATCGAAATTCAAGGAAAATCTAATTCTGTTTCATAGCCTTACAGTCTAATAAATGAGAACACTCTTAAAATCTTAGCGAAATTGAGCCATCAGACATTAATGTTACGTACGGCTTTTAAGCCCTAAAACTGTGTTTTAAATTTCAAAAAATTACCTTAGTTGAATTCTTGAAAACGTTAAACATAAATTTAACTTTGATGCGTTGATCATTTGGCCCATCGTAGAACATCGTAAACTGGGCCTCAGTAGCATTTGGCATTAACGGTAAATATATTCCAGCTAAAACTTTACCTTTGGCGTCACGTGCCAACAATGAACGAAAATTGTAGACTAAGTTTCTTCGTACTGTCACATCAATTGCTGTCAAATATGGATGCTCAACATAGACCAATGATGTCTTATAGGTCTGCTGAGTATTACGTGTTTCTCGTTCCATCCAGTCAATGTATTTGTTGCTGTGCTTGCTAAAGTTATAGCAGTACTCACGCTGACAATGCTGTTCGGTGGATTGTGTGAACCAACCTGTAATCAAAATTAATAATGATAATATAGTAACGAAATTTCAAAAAAAAACTTTTTAATTGTCTTACCTGTGTGAGGATACATTTGATCTTCCATCACTGTGACTGCTCGGGCAACATGGTAGCCAGGATCTAAGATCATTATGCCTTGACGTCCTCCAATTGATATGCGCATAGCTACCATGGCATGTTCTTTCTCAACATTTGATTCTGCTGAGTTAAGGCCACACTCTTCGCTTGTTTCAATGTAGTCACGCAAAGCTGCGACATCCTCCTCACAGGATACAATGTACATGTACTTTGCCAGAATAGGAAAGATCTCTATAATTTTTGTCATGATCTCCATGGCTAAGCTTACGCACATGTGATGGCGGCGATTTATTGGAACATCGTAGAACTGGAAGAATGACTTTAAATCAGATCGTCGGGTTTTCTTGAAAGCATTAAAGAAGTCCACAAACAAATGAACTGTGTCGTAGTGTGTTTCTTCAAGCAAATGATGGAGTTTAGCTTCAATCAATGCATTTAGATCTTCATACTGCCAAACGTTGTCGAAATTAATAGTTCCCTTAATTTCTGACGACCAGTTTGGTAATGGCAATGGATGTTCCAATGGCCACACTCCATTACTTTGATTAAAAGCATTTAAATTGTAACTATCATCGTCAGACCACCATTTTTCTGTCTCTTCGTTCTGTTTTTTTGGCTGCTGTTCTTCGAGGAGCTTAATGATGCTTCTGCACCTATCTGCATCGCCGAACGATGATGCTCCATCAGATGTCACATTTTCAATGGTTTTATTGGTATTATATGATGTTTGTCTGGATGCTGCACCGCAAATATCCTGATCGGAATTATTTTTAACATCTGCCTCGTCGTCTTCATCGTCTTCATCTTCGTCATCATCATCTTCATCATAATCATTATCATCATAATCGTTGTCCACGATTTTTCGACCATTTTGGACAGTTGTCCTGTTTTGATCGCGTGATAAATTACATGTTGTCTCCGGATCGGCGGAAATCGATTCAGTAGTGGCTGTAGTCAATCCAACTGATCCGACAACCGATCCAATAAAATGACTTCCCAAGCTGGCTTCGGCGAGTCAACTTGGCCATTCGGCGCCCCAACGTCCAACCGTCGGCACATAGCCCCTTTCGCAATCATTTAATGTAGCGTCTAAATTAATGTTGGTTGTTCTTAATGAAGGAATGAGTGGAGAAGGTTTAGCAGAGGCAGCGGCAAATGCTTGATGGGCAAAACCGTTGCTTGAGTTTAGACCAATCCGGCCCTGTGTTCCTTTGAACAGGTCCGGCTCGTCTCCTAGTGTCGATGAGTTTTTAGAACGCTCTGCAAAAAAAAACACGATATTCTCATAAGTACCTATCTACAATGTACAGTACAGTACAGTAAAATCAAAATTATAGTATTTAACCAGTTAATGTTTATCAGATTTTACAGATTTTCAATATTCAATAGTCACCTTGATAAGAAGAGGATAACAAACCTGGGAAGGGTTTCAGTTATTTGAATGCAAAAGTGAGAAATTCTGAGGTCTCAGAAACATTAACTGGATAATTTATTTAATCAGCTAATAAAAAACCGAAATAAAAAAAATATATTTATATTCTTCGAAACGATTTAAAACCCGAAAACCTATCAAACCACCCAACAAATTCATTTCTAACCTCTAGATACAGTATAAAGAATGTGAGCAAGTAAAATAACTCAAATAAATACCATTATCTTAAAATATCAACAAAAAAACTACAAAAACAAAGTAAAATGGAAAATATAAATTTCTATGAACTTGAACACGTGCGATGTGTCTGAGAAAAGTAAAATTGTTGATTTTGCTATAACGATTACGAACTTAATAATAACACGTTTTAAAATAATTTATTTCAAAAACAACAAAAATGCTTATCTTTGGCAACAACAAAAAAAAAATTAATTCATTGATTTTAAAGTGTATATGAAAAAATATAATTGGAAAGAAATCGAAACCATTTTATAATTGCATAACAATGGAAACAAATTCAAATTTCGTTAAAAAAAAAAATTGTAGAGTAGGTAGTTAATTGGGTTACTATGAGGTCCCAAACTGGGCGCCACTTACCTAAACGCTAAAAGTAGCTGTGTAAACAAATCCAGTACATGAAATACTACTCTTTAAGGTATTCCAATTCAAAAAAATCAAAATATCGTTGGAAAACGTAAGAAGTATCTCTATCTTAAAACTAACACAGAGATATACTTCTGGTTTAATACTTCAAAGTAAACCGACATGATATATAAACAAATTTAGTGACGCATCAGCTTGTGGTAACCATTCTTGTGTGTATGTTGTTAGTCAGAAAGGATAAAGGGGATCTACAATTTTCCTGCTGATTACAAACGGGTAAGATGGGAAGCACTTTTTATGACAAGAGATACTATTGAAGGATTTTCTCTTAAAAAATCAGTACCCGTGTGATATTTAACATTTTAGTCTTAAGTGGAATAAGTTGCGATACACATACCCATGGCGTGACAGTACAATGACATGGGAAATGAAATGAGTCATCATAAACAAAAACGCAAATACAATTTCCTTATGTTCACGTAGTAATTTTAATTTCTAAGAATAAACTATTCTACGTCTCGCATTCTTTTATGACGAAGTAAAAAATCTCCCCACATTATTATATACATAAATACATACATGTGTACATACATTATAAGGTTACTACTTGACTGTATATAGAAACAAATCTACAAATTTATATGAATTCACAAGTAGTTGTTTATGACTCCAATTTGGGTGTTTCCTTCTGGTTTTGTTAACGTGATTTATTTGTTTGAATGAATCAGCAATAACTGGAGAAGTAAGTTATAGTTACAGTTATTTTATTTCAATATTGTACCTATTAATTATTATTTGCATTGTGACTCATCTTTTGAACGCATGATTTTATCATATTTTTCATATTTGGAGAATGTATCAATGTGTATTGGTGTCAGTGTCATGAACTCATATCAAATTAAAGCCTGATCCACATCTGTGTCGTGTGTTGTGTTGTGGAGTCGTGTGTCGCTGTCATTCCATATATTTTATGCACCACACTGCAACACAACACACGAGACAAATATGGTTCTACGCATTCGAATTACATTGTAGCGATAGCGACACATGACTCCACAACACAACACATGACACAGATGTGGATCAGGCTTAAAGGTCGCGGTTACTTTGGTCATGTATTTATTATATCTGTTTCTAATATTAATGGTTATACTTTCCATGCCTATGTAAAATATATTATCCACCGATTTCAGAAGGTAATGCTAAGTATGTAGCTTGCGGAAGCGCCCATAATCTTCGTGTAAATTACAAAATTGAAGATTCTTATTTTTCATGGCGTGAAAAACTACAAGTTTTATCTTAAAAAAAAAAAACAATGAAAACGATTCCACTGCTGACACCAGGAATTCTGTTTATATGTATAAAATGTAGTTGTACAAACAGAATTGTCAAAAATGGAGAGTGGTTGTGTGTTTTATTGAATCAATTAATCAATCAATCAATCAATTTTTGCAACAACAAACTGTTTTATAAGAAGTTGATTAAAATCTGTAGAAAGTTTTGCTGCAATAAAAACTTATTTCATGTGTGATAACATGTGAACTTTGTGTTTCCCTAAGCAATACGTGCTGTGTATATAAATGCTCAATATCATTAAAAATATCTCTATCTTTCTTCAATTTGATAGCAGCGGTTGTTGTTGTTGTTGGTATTGGGTGTTCCAAAGGTAGCTGTTTCTTTATTCCTTTTCATTCTAAAGACATTTCGAATGGCAATTGTTTTTTGGTCGTAATTTTGTAAGATAACACATTCGAATTAATTTTTTTCCTTTTGTCCGAACTTAAATCTTAAGTATACATATACTAGATTTTTAAGGAAAAAAAACTTCCTAGCAAACGTAGCACTAGGTATTTAATATTTATTTTACTTCTTTAAAAATAAAAGAATCCAAAACAACAAAATATCAAAATAAGCATGTTTTCAATAAAACCAGATGCGGGTATCTCAAAAGTAATACAAGTCATTTCACAACAAGTCCATATGACTGAACTTCACCTCACTTTATCTTTGTAAACAAGTTTTTTTTTGTCACCAATTGAAGAAAACAAAAAAATAGACTATATACCTGATAAAGCGAATTACAATCAAAAAATAATTGAACTAAGTAAAATATTGCGGACAATAAAATACTTATTCAAAAAGATATAGTTAGGTACATGCATTTATAAGCATATTTATGTACCTATGTGCAATAAACGTTTATTACACAGCAATAAATTATGTACCCTACTTATATAGGTTAGGTATATAGTTGTTAATAAATAGGTATTTGAGCAACAATTGCTTTAAACGCCATTTTTACTATATTGTGAAGGTAAATACCTTACACCTTCCCACAGACCACAGCCATCCCTCTACTCTTTCAATAAAAGCAAGACAAACTTAAAAATATTTTGAGTGAAAATTAAAATAAGAAGATTTCACTTACCCATACAATGGCCAAGGCCACAAAATCCAAAATTGTGTTCTCTTCTACTGCAGTGGGATGAAGAAACTTGCTGTATTTTATTAAGATTGTTGTGATCCGTTTTTTTTTTTTTAAGTTAGATTGATATTTAAAAAAAAATGCTCTTTTTCGAGAGCAGATCCCGATTCCTTAGTACTCAAGGAAAAAATTAAAACTTTAAAAAATTCACACTCGAATATAACAATGCGTTCGCTCTAAATACGGCGAATTCAAAATTTTGTATCTGTTCTCTATATGGAAAAATTATTTTTCCTTTACACTTGTGTTTTGATTTTTTGTCACGTAGACGATCCTAACGGATCAGAAGATATTAACCGACTGAATAAGTCTCTATGTAGAAATGATCGCTCACCGTCCGGTATATATACACAAAAGTTGATTCTCATAAACTAGTGTTGACGTATGTTCACTAATACACACAAAATTAACTTAAATGACCGCACAGCGATATTTAGTATGTAAAAGTGTGCGTTGACGCTTTTTTGTTGTTGATTTGTGATTATTAAAAAATATGTATGTGTATAACTCACTGTAAGTACCTATATCACACACAAAATCTCTTCTCGAGAAACAGCTGATTAGAACGCTAGTGTGAGTTATTTAATTTAATTAGGTATATTTGGTACGATATTATTTTTTTGCAATTAGTTGCCAAGTATGTAATTTCTCGAAAATTGCTATTCCGTAAGTAAGTAGGTATGTTAATCGAAATAATAACAAAAACAAAATCAATCACACTGCACTTTTGCTTTTCACGAGGAAAGAGGAAGCGCTGCGCTGTCTGTTTTCGGGTCCAATTTCTGTTACGATCTGTAAATAAAAACACACAAACCTTTTAAATTTTATGTTAACTCATTAATAATTAGAGACTAGATTTTAATTTTGACCGTTATTATTGAAATTGTGGGTTTTTCAAAGAAAAGGGTACTTCCTATTAATCTGCTCGTAGAAATAATGGATGGATTATTATATTATAAATAATGGACAAGTTAACTATAGGTATAGTGACCATACGTCCCGCGTTAGGCGCGACAGTACCGCATTTTGACATGCCTGTCCCGCGTCATAAACTGTCCCGCGAAATGTCCCTTATTTACAAATTTGTCCAGCAAAGTCCTGTATCTGCATGTTGTTATGCACATGTTAAACTTGCTTAAAGAATTATAATTTTCATTTTGCTCCAAAATTATGAAAGCAAAAATCCCCATTTTAAAGTTAAATGACCTTTCAAATATTTAAAAGTCCTTCATGAAATCGGCCATAAGTATTTTATCTAAAAATGAGGAGATGAAGTACCAATTATTAAAAAGAACTACTTGTTTTTTATTTAATTAGAATATTTTGAATGATAAATCATTTATGGACGCAAGAGAAACCCCAGATGAGTGTTCAAACGGTAAAATCTTTTGTTCTGTTAAACATACCTATCTTTCGATAGGTAGTTCCAGCTCCTTTTTTTATGAATAGATACATACAAAATAATAGCGAAGTTTTGCAGAAAATTCACAACAACTGAAAAATATAATCAGGTAATCGACCTGCGCAGTTTGTTTAGAGATGTTTCTCCTTTTTTTGTATGAAATATGTTCATGGTATGAACTTTTAATTTGTGTGATACCTACTTAATCTTATTTTTCAATTTACTCTTATATGCTGATTCAAATGGTCCTATGCAAAAAAATGAAAAAAATACTTATTTTAAGTTCCACTAAAAAAAAAATTAAAAAAAAAAACAATTTAATGTACCTACATATTTAAAAAAAAATGTCTGTCTCACTGCATGCACCTAGCATTAAAAATCCAATGTTTGAATTTGAACTTCATTGTAGTCAACTATCATTATAGTCGAAAGAGGATATAAAAATGGTGTTTCCATTGGTAAATTCAGATTTCAACCTAAAAATTGAATTATTTTTCGTGGTGAATGGGACACCCACACCATTTCAAATTCATTTATTTTTGTCATTGCATAGCTTTATTTACATATTTACCAATTAATATTTACCTGCTTCCATTTATATAAATAAAATGCATATTTTGAACATAATTTTCACAATAAAAAAATAGAATAAACAAATTTGTAAACTGACACTTATACCTAAAATATCTCCTCAAACAATTGCAATCCTTCAAGAACAAAATTAAAAAAAAAAAACACTTCTCAATATATTCGCAATTGTGGAGACGCTCTCCAACAAGATGGATCAGAATGGTTCGGTTCAGTAGAACTGTCTCCGTAAGAAACCGAAGAAACATGGAGTATAACGGGAGAACAAGTTTTCAGTTGTTAAGTGGACTTAGCAAATAATATAAAGCACTAACTTGGGTAAAAACAAAATTCCTCGAGGAATCGATTCGTCTAGTATAGCCTTTAAACGGTGCTAGTAAAATCTTAACAAAAAATATTTCAAAAAGTAAGCTCAATTTGTATTGCCATACCGGTATCTCAACTCGTCAATGACTTACGGTGAGTATGTCTTATTCGTCATCTGACATAAGACGGCTATGCATTTTGATGTCAATTTTTTTTTAAACTGATAAGATTTACCGTTTGTTAAAAGCTTTTATGCACAGCTTCATTTTTGAATTGTATATGTTACCTTGCCCCACTTAGGGGACACCTTTCAACACAATTACCTACTTTTCATTTTACTGAAAATTAATTATTAACTGTAATGAACTATCGCAAAAATGTATATGTAATGAACTATTGCAAAAATGTATTAAAAATTCTCAAAGTGTTAGTAACTCACAGGATAATTACTCAATCACCTTTGTTTTTAGGAGACTTTAAATTCAAGAGTGTTCAATGGTCTTCTTTCCTCCCCTATGTGTTTTAAGAAAATTGTTATTTTTTTGTTTCATAATTAAAAATGAAATCAATTATAACTGTGCTTATTCAACTGGATTCTTAAGTGGTTCTAATCATAATATGGAGTTAAAAACTAAGCTTAAATTCCATTTGATCTTTTTTTAACCTTTTATGGTGCAATCTGCAATGTTTGTCCGGATATCTACAATAACGTTTCTAGTATTACATTAGCCGTGTTTTGTTGTTCTTTTATGTCGTCTTCTATATCTGCTCCAAAAAAATGTCCATGTTTCAAAAACTCAATGCTGTCTTCTGTCGTCAAAATGAAAACCTCACCCACGCCGCTATCCATGATCGGCATTTTCATTGAAGAAACCGAAAAGCTTTCAGTACTCGGTAAGTGTACCGCAACCACCTTCTGTGGAACGACCACATTTTCGTTGTCTTTCATTATCGCTATTTTTACAAACAATGTTTTAGTGAAATAGCCAGTTGCATTCCTTCCCTAAAACAATTCAACCCTGGAGCTCAATTTGGATGTAACATCAATCATATATATTCTTTGTTAGTCGTACTACCCGAATGTGTAATGCTTTACCCAGCCCTATTTATATCTGGCATTTTTATGTTCAGAGGTTCAAAACAAAGTGCCATAGGTATCTCCTTTTAAATCCTTCCCTATTTTCCTAACGCTCGTAAAAATCCTTTTATTGCGTGCTCGAATTAAATTTACTTGTAAATTTCTTTTAAGCGAAAATGAAAGCGGACATAAAGGCAGAAAACACGTCCATGTTTTTTTTTTATTTCAGTTATAAAAAAAATGAAAAATTCCATTCGGGAAACAAATAACATGTCTGTTTGTTTTATTTACATTAATTAAATATGCAATTATTATGCATATATACCAATATAATGAAATGCAGCGGTATTTTTGTCTTCTTTATCTTCAAACTTATTTCTACGTCGCAATTAAACACGATCATTTTCTGCGATCTACGATTTCAGTAATTTTCCACTTAATGTCACATTTGAGTGAACCCATCAAACAATATTATTTATCTTATCTTCGTATAAATTTTGCAATTCTAGTAATATCGCGTATTAAACAAAATAGTGATCATATCAAAAACACATGACTGGGGATGTAATGTGTCTAGGTACATTTGTATGTACATAATATGTTAATCATATTTTATTGATAAGAATTTCGATGACTGTAGGTACATATCAATTGACGTTCGAATTTGTTTTTATTTTAATGATTGGGTAACCATTTTAGGTTGTATACATATTTTGGGGTGTAAACATTTTTGAATGTGAGCTTCCTATTATTTATTTATAAACGTGACTCCGACGACTAAAGTTATTTATGATATTATTTTCTAATGACACCGTACAAAATATTTATCACACTATCTAACTTGTACTTGAAGCTAATGAATTGCTAACAATGCTTGCGTAAATGTTTTGTTTATCGTGTAAGGCCTTAATAAATAATGTCGAGCCAACAAAATTTGCGTCGCAAAATACTATCACTCAGAATATAGGCATTATCTTTTAAACAATGCTATTTTTATAAATACCTAATAATATTTATGTAATAATATTGTTATGGTACCTTTAATGGCGACTTAAACAAACCAACGAAATGGCATTTTACGTGGTTGTCCGCATTAATAATTTAATTAAAAGAAATATCTACAAAGATTTTTGATATGTATGTATGTACATTAGGGTGATCCTTATAAAGGTCATTGTCTTACTCTGAATGACGCACCCCCTAATTTGTTCTAAATAATAAAATAAAAATTCTTGTCAAAATTTAGCTCATTATATTAACGTTAACCCTGCCCCAAGACGTCTGAAGTTTTATATGGGAAATCCCATGTATTTTTGTAAATCCAAATTTGAAAAATCTTAACTTTGGTAATGATTGATAAAAAAAATTGATTTTTGGAACACATGTAGTCATTTCTGTCATATTTATAAAAATGTATCTGAAAAAAATTTACAACAGTTAAAACAAAAACATTTTTTTTTATTTAATTTCAGTTGAAATAGATGTTGTAAATTTTTTTTTAAACATGACTTTAGTTACTACATGTGTGTACTACTTCAGCAATCTTGGGGGTCGGGTTAACGTTAATAAAATGAGCTAAAATTTTACAGGAATTTTTTATAATTATTTAGAATAAATTAGGGGGGTGCGTCATTTAAAATAAGGCAATGACTTTTATAAGGACCACCCTAATGTACATAGGTATTACAATTAGACAAAAACTAAAATGTTTGCAATATCATTAGGGATGTATATACATAGGTAAGATATTCCGGCAACCAAAGAGTGTTTATTGGGCGATTTTTTTTTTTAGTTCAGATAAGAGCTTTGAACAGAGTCTGAACACTCTGAACGATCTCTGAACAGAGCGTGCTCTGTTCTGAGAGTTCAGAGAGAGTCCGCCATATTTATTCTTTTGATTTTGTTTCCACTTGTAAAATCTGTGTTCAGCTATGTCCCGATCTACATTGCCCGATTTTTCCACGAAGATTTTTCCAGAAATTGTGTGAAATGTACACACAGAACGATTTTTTCCTTGTCTTTTTAATTTTTTCTTTGAGTATATATAATATGGAGTGCTCGTTCCTATCCCTAATACATTGTAGTACTTGAGCCTGTGATAGGGGGCGCAATTTCAATAAAGAGGGTATTTTGACAGCTGGCAGCTATGATGATGTTGTTGTATAAACCCTCTCTATACTGAGAATTGAATCACCGCATAGATTACGGGGCCCCCTATGATGGTTACGTTTTTGGAATATAAACGAGCACTCCGTATTATATATATACAAAGATTTATTGCTGTGCTATTCATGTTTCATTGAGATTCACTCACACCATCAAACGAACGACACACTGACACCGAACACACACAAGAAAATGAAAAGAAGGCGAAAGAGAACATAAACAGACTGGAAAAATCGTTCGAGTTTTGTGGTACAAACGATTTGATCCCTACCCCTCACTTTTCACTCCCTTCACCAACGAACAAAAGATCGGGACTATTCAACTCCGTCTGCTCTATCAATTTATTCTGAGCTCACAGAGCGCGCTCTGAACATGCTCTGAACATGTTCAGAGCGAAAAAAGAAACACAAAGTTGGAGTTCTGAATGCTCTGAGCTAAAAAAGAAACACGGATTTTTTTTTACAGTTCGGGCTCTGCTCTGAACTAAAAAAGAAAAACGCCCATTGATAAACTGGTTATATCCATCTTTCAATAGGGATAAGATTCTAATCTCACGGTAAGTGAGAAAACTTACGGTACACTTTTCTCCGTAAGTACTCAACGGAATTATATTTAACCGTTAAGCGGAGAAAGTTATATTTTTGTATATTGTATAAATGTGGATGTATAGTTGTAGGCTTACCTCAAAAATCAAAATAAAATTAAATATTTTGTTTATGTTAGCTTTTTGAAAAAAAGGTTAGTCTCGTGCAAAAGAAGAGTACCAAGGATTCATTTTATTTAACCCTTTCTAAACACCTTCCCCAGAAAATTGTCCCTCTCGCCTTAACAATGGGAGATAGAACCCCCACCCGTAGCAAAACAAAATGCTTGTATTTTACCCTTCTACAAACATCCGTTATTATTTTTCCTTATAGTAGTTATAGTTCTCTCCCCCCTGACTGATTTAGGGTACCACTGTAAGAGCCTGCCTGATTGGGAAATATCTGTAAATAGTTGCTTAAAGAAAATATACAAATTAGGCACAGATTAGTTTAACAGCTTTAAGATGTCTCGCTGATGTAAGCCCCACTGTAGGTGTCTTGTAAGTTTCAAATAAAGTAAATTAAGCTATCCCCTTAAACATATAAAAAAGTCAGTATACATGATCTTTAACACTCTACCTCCTTATTGTCCCCAGATTCAAGGTTCGTGCATTCATTTGTTCTTATCCAACATAATTTACAAAAAAAAAACAATAAGGTTTTATCTTTGGCTCAGGTTTCCATTAGGCACATACACATAGATGTCCGCTGGGCCACAAAACACGAAAATGTAATTTATTTTGCGCGGAAATAATTATTAACAAAGTTATAAACAATTTAAGTTTGCACTATAAAAGGATCAGGTTTCCATTAGGCACATACGCGAAAAAAATAAGAAAATGAGTTTTAGATGTCTGCTGGGCCACAAAACACGAAAATATTTTTTTTTCCGTGGTAATAACTATTAACAAAGTTATAAAAAATTTAAGTTTGCACTATAAAACTTACATACAAAACGTAATGAAAAATAGGAATTGTGCTATAATCCTAAACGTATGCAAAACTTTTGATAATCATCATGTATGAAAAAAGTAGGTCAAATTTTAGGTAAGTTTAGTAGGCTCTGCATAATAAAAGTTAAAAGGTTTTTTTTTAAATGTCTACCACCAACAACAACAATCAGGAAAATAGGAATTAAGACTCAGAACCTAATTGTTTAAGTTACTTTGGGTCACCCAAAATACTATTTATTGCACTTAAACTGAAAGCATACACACTCACAACATAGGCGCCTGCCTGGCGACTGAGCATACCCTAAGCGGAGCGACGGAGTCGCGTGAGCGGGACAGAGGACCCGAAAAAGGAGTTAAAATCTTTAAATCCGCGAAGCGGGCCACCCAAGGTACTGTTAACTACAAAAAACTTTGATAACAGATCGACTGACAACATAGGTGCCTGCCAGACGACTGAGCATACCCTAAGCGGAGCGACGTAGTCGCGTGAGCGGGACAGAGAACCCGAAAAAGGAGTTAAAATCTTTAAACCCGCGAAGCGGGCCACCCAAGGTACTGTTTACTACAAAAAAAAAAACTTAGATAACAGATCGACTGACAACATAGGCGCCTGCCAGACGACTGAGCATACCCAAAGCGGAGCGACGGAGTCGCGTGAGCGGGACAGAGGACCCGAAAAGGGAGTAAAATCCTTAAACCCGCGAAGCGGGCCACCCAAAGTACTATTTATTACACTTAAACTGAAAGCACACACATTTAATTGTATTTCTATATAATTCATAAATTGTTAATTATTTATAACCTTTTCAAGTTTTGTATTATTATTTTATATTAATACAATATTGTTTTGACAAGACAAAACAACCATTTTGAACTGCATATTGAGTTAAAAATTAGATTTCAAGAAGGTACGGTACACACTTAAATTGTTTATAACTTTTTTAATAACAATTTCCACGCAAAAAAAAAAGTCTCGTGTTTTATATGCTATTATACATCATTTGAAATATTTTTTTTTTCGAAGCATGTGCCTAATAGAAACCTTACCCCACAAGAAAAAGTCCAAAGAGGTCAAATCACACGATCTTGGTGACCAATTCATGTCGCCTCGGCGCGAGATAACCATGCCATGAAACCGTGCAGAATATTGATTGTGTCTTGAGCTGTGTAGCACGTAGTGCCATCCTGTTGAAACCATATGTATTCGTTGTCCATACAATCCAATTCAGGCCACAAGAACTTTGTGATCATCGACCTATAGGGATCGCCGTTAACGGTGATGGCCTGGCCAGCATCATTTTCGAAGAAGTACGGACCGATGACACCTCCAGCCAAAAAGCCACACCAAACAGTAACTTTATTTGGATGCATTGGCACCTCGTGAATCTCGCGTGGATTGGTATCGTCCCGGCAATTTTGCTTATTCACGTACCCATTCATACAAAAATGGGCCTCATCGCTAAAGATGATTTTTCGACCAAAATTGGGATCAACTTCCAACTGCTCCAAAACCCAATTAGCGAACACACGCACATGACGCTGTAACTTATACCATGATGATTTGTCTTTAGTAACTGATTAAAAGATGATATTTTGACAGAAAGTAAAAGAAACAATATGGCCGCTACGAGCTGTCAAAATCAACCCGTCCCTATTGGAAAACCCTTTATTTAGGTAATGTTAGGTTGAAGTATGGCTGGCAACAAAGAACTGACACACACAGACCATAAGTTGGTCCGTTGTGATACCATGTGAATCTAGAGAGATTTTCTCCCCACTCGTTAAAACGGTCTTTGGGATAGAGCAGGGCATGTGCAGAGAAGATGAGGAACAGATTCTTCCTCTTCTTCGTCCATACAGCTTCTGCTAAAATCGTTTGCGAGTACTCCAAGCCGCGTTGCGTGCTTGCCTATAAGACAGTGCCCGGTTATGACACCAATTACAGAGCTGATATGCAATCTGTTCAAAGATATCAAACACATAGAGCGCCTCACATCTAGCGTAGGCCAGATCTGTTTTGTTGCCAAACAAGTGGTGACATTGTTCCACATAAGGTTTGTACTCCTTAAAGCATCTTGCTTCAGCAAAAATTTGATTGGCACAAATTGTATACTGATGTTAAAAAGCTAATGAAACAAAAAATTAACTAAATTCTGTCTATACCTTTTAAATTTAATAAACGGAAACATAATGTTGACATTTTTTTTTATTTCAATGGAATACAGGTGATCTCTCTACAATTTATTTTGCAAATTGAAAAAAAGTACGTATACGCCAGAGTGTAAGAACCTCGAATTTCAATTCAGAAATTCATATTTTAATCAATACAAAATGTGGTTAAACTAAGAAAATAAGTATGGTAATGTTTGCTATAGATGAATTGAAGATTTGAAAATACACAGTTAGGGTAATTTTTTCGAAAACGGCCTTGTTTTTATGTTGTTCATAGATTGCTTAGATTAGGTATGGCACGACCCATTTCGTTCCAATTAAGTAAAAACAGTGTACAAAAATAAATTAAATTTAGTTAGAAAGTACTTATGTATGAATAATGTATATATTGTATATGTGTATCTTCAAGATAAAAAAAAAATAATTTAACAAAGTCGACAAATTTGATCTAAATTGTTTACAAATGTTGCACAATCAAATCAATTACCAATCTATATAGTCTATATACTCTCATCAATATATCCAAGTACATACATACATAGATATCTACATTAAGTATTACTTGAAACACATTGCAGCTGTGGTATACTCTTCTAAAGGCAATAGCAACATATTGCCACTTAGTCTTTTATCCATTAAAGGATGAGCATATGGGGAGGGTACAGAATCGTGTACGTTTTGTGTGATGATGTCCTTTTTATAGTTGCTGCCTTGAGTCAACAAAACTATTCTGGGCTAGTCTTCTAAAGGTACATATTATGTACATCCATATGTATGTATATGTTGATAGAAAATCGTCGGTGCCACATGACACTATCAAAATTTGTTGATTCTTTTAACCGGTACAAGGATAGATATTCATAGACATACTCAAACCGAGAAGAGGTGCCCAAGTGCCTTGACAATTCTTCACATAATTGATTACTTGTGTTGACAATGACAACAATGGATATCGATTGATTTAAAATAATATCGATATTGTTGTGGGTGCAGTTAAAAAACATACATATATAACACAAACCTATACCTACGCATTTATTCAACAGACTTATTATTTCACAAGAACTCCATAATGTTTTTTGTAATGATTTTTTTTTTTTCGTTTTCATAATTGTACTCCTCAAAAACTGTCTAGACAATTTTCATGTAGGTGTCATGGTAATGAACTCAATGTCAGCGATTAATTGACCCCATTATTTTATTGTATCTAAATTATTTGTATTTGATTTAAAGTTTGCACTATAAGTAAGAAAATTAATGCCAAAAAATCTTTAGTCTACCATTTTCTCAAAAAGTATCCAACCAATTTCGATTAAATTTATATACACTCCTCGTCAACTGAATACGCACAAACATTTTTTAATATACTTTAACCATTTTTTCCAAACAGTGATGGTTATTATGCCATCTGTTGATGCTAACTATTCCCTTAAGATGTTAAGCAGATAATTCCGAAAGAATTATCCAAAAATAACCGTGAATTTTTCTTCAACCACTTGCAAAGTGTTTTATATGCAAAGTAGGAGTTTTTTTTTTAGTCAACTGAATAGGTACAACGCCATTTTCTTCGTTGTTTATAAGTTTTTTGGAGTGCTTGACAGTTTAAATTAACGATTTTAGTCTTTTCAGTAAAATTTAATTCTTGATTTCAAATTTTAAGAAAAATGGGTAGATCTACGTGTCTTAACAGTGTTGAAAAAGCTAAAATCGATTTACTTAGAGACCAAGGCCTAACTGGACGTGCAATAGCTGATAAAGTTGGCCGAAGTTTTAATGTAGTTTATTCTTACTTGAAAAATAAAGATGCATGCGGCAAAAACATGAAGGGAGGTAAGAAAACAGCAACAACAGCAGCTGAGAGACGAAGAATTTTAAGATGTGCATCAAATTCTTCTGATTCTGTGGCAAAAATAAAACAAAAAGTCGGCGTAAACGCAAGTTGCTCAACAGTATTAAGAGTAATCAATAACTCAAGCCATCTTAAACGAATGAAACTTAAGAAAAAACCACCACTTGACGAGAGACGGAAAATGTTGCGATTAGATTTTTCAAGACTTCACATGAGTTAGAAAAAAGAATGGTATCACGTGGTTTTTTCAGATGAAAAAAAGTTTAATTTGGATGGCCCTGATGGGTTCAACTTCTATTTTCACGACTTAAGAAAAGAAAAAAGATTTTTAAAGCGCCATCATAGTCGTGAAGGAGGTGTCATGATATGGGGAGCAGTCAGTTATTATGGAACAGTTGAGCTCGATGTTGTAACATCAAGAATGACAGCAGCTGGGTATAAAGTAATTTTGGAAAGAAATTTTCCTAAATTTTCTAACATCTTTGGACCCATAAACTGGACCTACCAACATGATAATGCGCCTATTCACTCAGCGCGCATAATAAAAACATGGATAGAGGAGCAACAAGTGCAGTTGCTTCAATGGCCGCCGTACTCACCTGATCTAAACATCATAGAAAATGTCTGGGGATGGTTAGTACGCAAAGTTTATGAGGGTGGTCGTCAGTTCGAAGACAAAGAAACCTTAATTTCTGCAATCAAATTAGCGTGGAGCGAAATTTCGTTAAATTACATTAAAAAGCTATACGATTCCATGCCGGATCGAATTTACGAAGTAATTAAAAATAAAGGTGGAAGTACCCACTACTAAACTTAAACAAAAACTTGTTTCATTCCATTCCAATACCAATTTTAATTTTTGTACCTATTCAGTTGACTCAAAAAAAAAACTTCTACTTTGCATAAGTTACACTTTGGAAGTGGTTGAAGGAAAAACTCACGGTTGTTTTTGGATAAAACTTTGAAATTCTGTTATTTATATGTTACGAAAATTTTTACCATCAACAGATGGCATAATAACCATCACTGTTTGGAAAAAATGGATAAAATATATTCAAAAATGTTTGTGCGTATTCAGTTGACGAGGAGTGTAGTTGGAAAGCCATATGTGCGGAGATGTGCAGAATATACCTGAGACACGCATTTACACACTGTGGGCCATTTTTGTTTTTGCACTGCCGATCACTGTGCATATTAAATAAATTAAAAAAATGTTTTGTGATTTAACTTTCAAATAAATTGTTTGACTCTAAATTCTGGGAATGTGAGTTTTTGTGGGTTGAATTTCGGCCAGTGGGCGATACTAGTATAAGTAAATTCATTTGCGTCAATTTTAAAATTTGTTCATCAGTTATTAAAAAAGATAAAATGAAAAGTTTGATTTAAATAAATAAAGGTTTTATTCCACATAAAGGCTCTCCCAAACCAACCCAGAACATTCACAATGATAACAAAAATGAAGCTGGATTCACAATGCGATGTGAAAACGCAACGTGAGCGTGGCGAGAACTCGTCGTAGTTGTCAAACCGATTTCAAACCATGTAAGTCGTCAGTCACGCCGGAGTTGGGAAAATTGAAAAAAATACGCTCTCGTCGACGTTTTTTTTTTTTTTTACTGATGGTGAATTTTGTTAAATTGTAGAAAAGAATAAAGAAAACAACAGATAATTGGAAATTAACAAAAATAAATGGGCTCATTCAACGCATCGAATTTTTCAGTAATTTATTTTCAGATGGAGCTTCTGATTGGCCAGCTGTCATAAAAATTTAGCTGACATTCAGTTACGTTTAGTGAAGTTAAGTTACGTTTCATCTAAATTTTCAGCAAGAAATTTCCATCTGAAAATTCAGCTGACAGCTTTTCTATACAAAAAAAGGCTCTCTATACAAAACTGGCATTTCATATAATTTTGCGTTCAACGAAAAAAATTAAGTACTTTATTTTCAGAAGTTGTCAAATTTTGCATTGAATGCGCCCAATATAAATTTGGTTGTCAATGAAATTATATTTATAGATCTACATATGTATTTGTGTTGACAATATTATAATGTTGTATTGTTTTAGTTTCTGCATTTTAAGCCGAAAATCATTTCCCCAGCCCGAGGAATAAAACGAATAGAACACGAAATCAGATATGGACAAACACAATTATAACATTTAAATAATAAAAGTAATTTCAGTTTGATTTTTTTTTTCATTATTTTGAACGCACACTGCACAGCAAGAACAAAAATAATAAATAATTTAACGCTGTCAAAAAACTCGTCGTCAAGAAACTCGTCGCATTGTGAATTGGGCAACGATTTTATAACGCAATTTTTTTTTTTGTACAATTATTTAATCACGGACCCAGAATTGTCCTTTTACAGCCGTATTCATTAGAATCCGCTGAACAGATGAATAGTTATGCACTGCATAAGGATTTATGTAGCCACTATACAACGTTGCATAAATTGTTATGCATAAAATATTTGTCAACCCATTATAGTTATAATGAGCTTGTGTCAAAATTAGTAATATAAATGAGGAATCTAGTACGTTTTACTTTCAAAACTGACAAAGGAGACCCAGCTGTGTGTGTGTGCTGCGTGAAGAATCAATAAAAATAATTCTTTTTGTATTCATTTCTTTTAATATTATTATAATTATACAGTTGCTTTGTTCTTTGTTTGTGTTCGCAAATAAAATTAAAAATATTTGAAAGAAAAAATATGTCGTTTTTGATTTATTCCATGAATTGTTCCATTTACTCACATCGTGATGTTTTTGTTGAGGAGAAAAATGAAAGGGTGGTGCTTATTTTGTAATGCTTAAAATTCATTTGTTTTTTCCCATGAAAGTGATGAAGGTGAATCTTTGTACAATTTTATTTAAATCACGCATGCCGCCGAGCATTTGCAAAAGTTGTAAGATTTGATGGAAAATCTTTAAATTTTGCACATTCATTAAGCAGCTTCTATAAAATAAAGTGTACAAAAAAAAATATTCTTTATTTTTTTAAACAATATCCCAACAAAAATGTACAGTAAATTAACAAAACCAACATTATTAATTTCTGTGTTAAATCTTATAAAATATTTTGAAAGTGAGATTTCAACACCTCAAAGATTGCAAAAATAAGCGCCCCCTAACATCTATCTACATTATTGCTATGTGTGAGTCAAAGTGACATTCCGATACTAAACAACCCTTATGTTGGCTCTATACAACCTCCAAACGCGTTTAGCTTATGTTTCTTCTATTCAACGTTGCATAAGTTTATGAATGAGGTTTTTGCGTTCAGAGGCATTATAAAGAGTACATAGCGCTATGCACTCGCTTTAATTCGTTTATGCATAAGGCTGTTAATGTTTGTTAAATCTGATTAAAATAATCGTGTAATCAGATTAAAATTATCGTATAATCGTGAATTTATAGTTTTGCTTAAGGTTATTTACGATATTCGCTACCCAAATAATTTGTTTTGCACAGCAAATATACTCAGCTTATCTAAGAAATGAAGGCCTTGATATTTTCATAATTTTAATTTTTTTGTTTGGTATTAAACAATACTATCAAAATAATAAATGTACATTATGTATATATGAACAAATATAAGGTGCTGGTAGTTGCAAAATATACCTACTCGGTTTGAAATCAATTTCGTATATATTTTTAAAATATACCTTCCTCGAACTATAAGTACTTATAGGTACATACATATGTAGGCACTTGCAAATACATAATTTACATACATATTTACTGTACATACAAACATACATATATCTAAAAATATTTTAGAAATGTTTACAAATTACAAATATGTAGGTAGGTACCGGTATAAACAATTTTGTTGGGAAAATTCTGAGAGAAAGTATTTTCAATTGGTAAATTTTGTGAATTTAAAAATAGCTTAGCTGTATTTGATAGGTATATCTGCTTAATGTACATATCTACCTAACTGCTAAGAAATAAGGCAAACATCAGAATGAGCCCGTTAAGATATTGTTGTTTTGAGTTTGATTAAATTTGGTTGATTTTTGATTAACAACACAAATCAATAACAACTTCCTTTTCAAAAGTTACAGGTAATAAATTTCAATTATATGATAAGTGAGAGTTTAACTTGAGCTGGTAGGCGTGTTCAGGAAAAGGAGGTTTCAGAGGGCCTCGGCAATATTATTTTCAGGAACAGAATTCCTCAGCAAAAAATTTCAATTTGGTTGTCAAAATACTGAGGAAATAAATTCACTTAGTCAGTTTTTGATGGAGCAAAATCTCCGATATCTTATTTTCCTGAACGCGATAAGTATTTTCTTGACAAGTGGATTTTATTTAATAAGCCAGGGGTGGAATCGGGTAAGGTGATAGTTGATTATCAATTGTGGTGATCCTCGTTTTGAAGATAGCTGTCTCTATCATATCTAAATGCAAAAATAGAGACAGCAATAGTCAAAACGACGATCACCATAATTGATAATCACCTTAGCCGGTTTTACCCCAGGTTTTCTGCGTTTTATTGGGAATTGATTTTTAAAATCTTATAGGCGCGAAAATGAGTCCGCAACTTATGTATTATTTTATACCTCTACACTTTAAAAAAAAAAACTTAAATGAACATCTCACTTTGCTTTGATAATGTTAACGGGATTTCAGTGGAACACTGAAATGACGGGACGAAAACAACCGAATGCAAGGAAATTAAATGATGCGTCTATAATTGGGGATTGTTGATATTCTTTTAATTTCGATTATTTTTTTTTTTCGGAGAGAAAAAGCGTTCGAGAGCGCACCTGTAAATGAAGAAAATCTGCCATTTCACTTGAGTTCAATATGGCCAAAATATCCTTTTGACATTTTGGAAAGCTTCTATTCGTTGCTTTATGACATTACACATTAGTAGCTTGTCTACTGGTAAAAGGGAGTTGATTGCCATAATTGCACTCAAGTAAAATGAATCATCTCTCACATTTAAAGGCCCAACATTTTGCGATATATGGTCATTGTACGAAACATCAGCAATTCCTGTATATACCCGTAGCACATTATAAAAATAATTTTTTGTTATGAAATATAAAAATGTTGGTACAAATCTTTGCTCTGCGAACTTGTATGTTTTAATAGAGTCCTGTACAGTGATGGGCGATTTGCTGTAAAAAACAGTTTTTTACATTTGCTGTGTAAAAATGGGTAAATAATGGTAAATAATTTGTAAAAATGTAAAAAAAACTGTAAATAACTGTAAATAACTGTACAAAACTGTAAAAAACTGGTAAAAATGTATTTATTTTGACAGACTCTGCTTAAAAATGGCTGAAATTGGAAATACCAGAAAAATGTAGTGTCAAAATGCAGAAAAAAGTCGAATATAAACAGAATATGGCACTGAACTAATATGCTCTAACTGCATATTATTTACATCCTTTTTTTGAGGACGAAATTCTATCAACCTGCCAAATAGGGACTATTTCTTCTGAACATTTATCAGGAGAGGGTATTAAAGGTTGTCATGATTTTAAGCACAAAAGCGGACTCTTCGAATTACTTTATCAAAAAAAAAAATAAAAAAGCCTGAATTTTTTTGGAGTACTGCAGAAATAAAACATGGCCATCTTTCCATATTGGATTTAAAGCTACTAAACATGCCAGCTTCATCAGCTTAAATTGAAAGAGTATTTTGCGAGTTGGGCCCAAGTCCATACGACTCTTCGAAATTGCCCAGATTTTGAAAGGTCGCAAAAATTAATACACGTTTATTTTACGTTAAATGTCAAACAGAATGAAGAATTTCCTATCGAGTATGTTTTCTTTTTTTTTATTAATAAAGCCAAACGATTTTTTTTTTATTTTGTACCGTTTTTTACAGATTTTCTACATCAGTGCTGATTTTTTTACATGTAAAAAACCTGGTAAAAAACTCGGTGTAAAAAACTGGCACAACACTGGCTCCTGTACCTAGAGACCACATGCATTACTGTGTTGTTATTGCGAGAATTTCGAAAAACGTGTACAGTGGACTCCACTTAACTGGAACACCATAATTGCAGAACATTTGTTTCAGTTAAGCGGAGTTTTCAGTTAACCGAACGTCGGATAACTGAAACTTGTTTTAAATAAACGGAGTTTTGTCAAAACAAATTAAATTTCACTTAGCATGAAAATCAAAAAAAGAATGTTGGTATGTTTTTTTGTATTTTGTCAAAACAGTTACATATGTATATTTCCATAAGAAACAATTCAAACAAAAAAGGATTTACATTTTTAATCACAATTATTGCGTCATCCATACGTTTTTTGTCGAAAATTGTTGAGGATAAGCCAAAATATAAACAAATTTAACAGAAACGACCAGGAGGGAATGACAAGAAATGAGATTTTGATATTTCAGATTTGACATTCCAAATTCAAAATGTGTGTTCGATTTGAAATTTAATGGCAGTGTTCAACGGTCTTATGCGGAGTTGAATAAGTAAAAAATGTTCATATCATTTGAGGCAAGAAAAATTGTTTCAATTATCCGCAGTTTGCAATTAAGCGGAGTTCAGTTATGCGAAGCAGTTTTTGTGTAAAATTATTAAAAAGACTCCGGTATAAATTTCTTGTTTCAGATAACCGCTTTTTCAGTTAAGCGGACTTTACTGTACTCAATCGAGTACCTACTAATTTTCTATGTTTTTAAAGTTCTTATTTTTTCAACTTGTTGACCAATTTCACTTTGTTCCTTTTTTAATCGATTTTTATAATTTGATTTACACAACGCTAATTTGCCATAATTTTAAACATGACATCAAATATATGCTATGAATATACATAGACATAACTTATTTATTATATTACATTGATATCCAAGTAATTCAATTATCCACAAGCATAAGCATTAGCATTCGATCAAATTATATCAATAAAAATAACTATAATGTGGTTCTTGCATGTCTTCAGAAGCCTGACAACTTCTTTAAATCAGCAAGTGCGTCAGACTTCCTTGATGTTCAGTAGGCGAATCGGTTGTATAAAATAAAGGTTATAAGTTCTTGGAAGCCATTCAAGTGGCTCATTGTCAAATTATAGCTATTCTCTACCTTTTACGTCAGGTGGCTATTCTCCTATGTAAAACTGTAAAAAAGTAATACGTCATGTTTATAACAAATTTAACAAGGACAAACACAGGCCCACCCCATAACACCCACGATTTTTGGCACGTGTTGAGTTATGCACAGAAAATGCTTTAAAACTCCTAACAGACTCGCTTATAAAATGTCCCTTTATTGTTACAATTCATACAATTCATTTTCGGAGTAATACGAGCAGAATATACCTACAGGCGATTGGGTTCGTGTTACGTCAATTTTCACCATGACCGAAACAATACAAAGAACAAACTGTCAGACAAGACAAAAAAAAGTCTGGCTAAAAATCGATATTTGAAATTTCTTTTCAGAAGGGCTAATGAAAATTTCTTTAAAACTATTAGGGTACTTACCTAAAACTGTTTAGATCTTTTTACTCCAATTATACGAACCGTTATAAAAAAATAAAATCAATATAAATTTTATAGCACACATATTTGGTATTAAGTTCATCGCAAACAAATTTTTTATTCAAATTCAGAAAAGGCACGACAAACCTTTAGTTTTCTAAAACTTTCTAGAAAACTTTCAACATATAGAAGCAACGCCCATTTAAAATAGTTAAAAAATCAAATTTTTTACTGTAATTCTTTTCGAGTAAAATAAGATCGAACACACGAATTGAAACAGAATCTATTGATGAAATAAAACACAAAGAACAACGTTTTAAACAAAAGTCTGTCCTTTTTTCTATTATAGATCTGAAAACTTTTTTTAGCTGAAATTGCAGAAAACACGTCCGCCAAAGAGTGGCGTACGGTGGTTAAAAGAAGACTACAGTTTTAAGAGTACGCTGCCTTATAAATGGACTTAATATTGTACTTTTCCAGAGGAATGGTAAATTTTGTTTGACATAAGGTTTTTTGGTGAACATGCGTAAACGTGAAGGGAATTACTGGAAAAGGGATACTACAAAACTTTGAGAATCAGATAAGATTGGAAAGGTTGTTTTAAGGCGTAAGTTATAGCTTTCATTGAAATACATCATTGAAACACAAATCAGTGAAACGGTGGAATATTTTTTGACAAGTCTGTTATAGCCATCATGAAAATTTCTTTCATTGAAAATTCCAGTCCCCATACAAAAACCAACTTTGAGGTTAGAGTTGATCATTGAAAGAAAAACTGGCAGACGAGAACGGGGAGATAAAGGAACACATATCATTGGAACGAATGAGTTCCACTTTTGGGAACAAAACGTCAGGTGGTCAAAACGATTTTCATCATTGAAAAACTAAAAGTGATTTTATTAGAAAATGTTAAAGCAAACTAAACATTTTTGTGACTATAAAAAATATATAAAGAACAACCTTCATTTTGGTGCCAAAACGTCATTTGATTTGTTTAAGTTCCTCAAAATTGAAAGACAAAATTTTCAATTATGGTTTTCAATGTCCGGATCTACATTGCCCCATTTTTCCAAGAAGATTTTTCCAGAAATCGTGTGAAATGTACACACAGAACGATTTTGTTCATAAGATTTTTTCCATGTTTTCTTCATTTTTGTATTGCTGTGCTCTTTATGTTTCATTGAGATGCACTCACACCATCAAACGAACGGCACACTGACACCGAACACACACAAAAACATAAACAGACTGGAAAAATCGTTCCGAGTTTTGTGGTACAAACGATTTGATCCCTACCCCTCACTTTTCACTCCCTTCACCCACGAACAAAAGATCGGCACTGGAAAAATCGTTCAATGTAGACCGGGACAATGAAAGCTATAAATGACGCCTTAAAAGCAAAAATAAAGAGCCCATTTGCCGAAACAAAGCATTACATATGTCACATATGTAATGCTTTGGTGTAGACGGCGGAAACGTAAGCACATAAACATAAGTGTTTTAGTTGAACTTAATATTTCCCCTACCCAACTGCTCCATTATCAATATTTGAGGCAATAAATTGCCACTTTCATTTCTTTGTAGTAGCCCGTAGCGTAATGGTTAGTGTGTTCGACTGTCACGCTGGAGGTCTGGATCGCTTCCCAGCCTCGTCCACCTAAAAAACTAAAAAGTTTTTTTTTCAGGGCTACTGCCTCTTGCGAGGAATTGACAAATCCTCCAAGAGTATCACTTGACACGAATAAGTGCTTCTCGACTAGCCGTTCGGATTCGGCATAAAATTGTAGGTCCCTTCCATTCCTGTCGAAAGGCGCACACAGGAATGGTTGCGAGTTGTTAGTCACTAGGCCCTGGTTCTTCATGAGCCGTTGTGCCACCCGATTTATTTTTCATTTCTTTGAATTCTTGTAATGAAGACGCTTTGGCAATATTGCCCGGTAGATGAAAGGCAACTATGAATTTCCATCATCAAGTCAATAAATTTTAGCGTTTCCCCTTTTTAGACAATTAGCGAGGCAATTTACTGCCTCAAATATCGCCAATGGAACCGTTGGGTAATTTGGTTACCAGCAATATGGTCTAAATGTCTTTAAGGATCAAGCAGGTGGTGGAAGAAGAGGGTCTAGGGTCGTTGTTATGAATAGACTGCGTTCGAACTTTTGATTCGGCATATTTTGACACATTGAGTGTAGGTATTGTTAAAAAGAGTATCGAAACTTCAGCGGTCCGCTCAATGCAGAAAGCACAAGTTGACTGAACTGAACTTCTTATAGAGTTGCCCAATCAGAACCTAAAATCTGAATTTTGTGTTTTGTATTGAACATGACAAAACTTTAAAAAAAAGAGAATGAGACAGTTAGATGTTTTCGTTGAAAATTGTATTTATATTAAGTGACAGTGGATCGATTGGAAAGTTGAAAGCAAACAGAACTGCTCGGCTTGCTGATTGCCCACACACGATAGAGGCGAACATTGGTTCGGAGGTTCGTGTTCGTGGATTTTGGACTAGCTGAAAATCCAAATTGTTCGGCCGTACCAAACGAAGCCATTTGAGTTTTCCCACTCACGGGCAATTTCGGTTCGGCTCCGGACCGTTCGGCTCTTTGGTTCGGTCGTGTATGGCCAGCTTAAGACTTTGCCTAGCTATCTAAAACAAGTATTTTACACTATATTTTTGTTTTCGATCATATTCGAAAAGAGATAAGAATTTAAAAATTATGTTGTAAGCCGAACCAAGATACATATATTACAGGTAATATCACCAACTTCTTCAATTTTTTTCAGTTATGCGAATGTTGTCAAGATCAATAGTAAAAAAATTGAATTTCAAACAATCACCACAAAGGAGAACCGGCAAAAATGTATGGAAGCTGGTCTAGGAACCAATAACAACGAGACATATCTTCAAAAGGTATTTTTGTGAACATGAATACTTACTATGGCAGCTCATTCCAAATCGCTGTGTGAAAAAAGTTATTGGCCAACAAAAATTTGAATTTGGTTAACTTAAAATGTAAGTATGTAGTATAGGCAACAATGTGCTGGCCTTACCAATAACAACAAGACATATGTTTCTGAAAATGTATTTTTATGTACTACAATAGCTACCTGGACAGCACATTTCAAATCGCTGTGTGAAAAAAGTTATTCGATAATTCTTCATATTTCATATGTCTTGTCTTTATTGTTATTGGTAAAGCCAGCACATTGTTGCCTATACTATATATTTACATTATATGTTTTAATTATATGTACCAAATTCTAATCTTTGTTGGCCAATAACTTTTTTCACACAGTGAGTTGGGATGAGCTGCCATAGTAAGTATTTATGTACACAAAAATACGTTTTCAACGACATATGTCTCGTTGTTATTGGTTATGCGGACCGTTTTGTCCGGTTCTCCTTTGTTTCTGTGTACTTACACAAAGGGCACACATCTTGAAATTTAACAAGCTGCGCCTGATAATACCTTGTAGCTTTTTCACACTAAACCCAAAACCAGGTTTTCGGCAATAGGTTTACGAAAAATTTAAAAGCGTTCACACCGAAAATTTAAAAGTTTTCGTTTGACATTTAATTTTTTTGCTTGAACACAATGATCTCGAAGAAGGGCCGCGCCGCTTTGAAAACTTCCAGTGCCACAGTTTACAAAGTGGAAAAAATCAAGTGTTTTATGCTAAATTAAAATACAATTTATAAATATTGGAAGTTAGAAACGGAAATGTAATGAATCCAGACTCGTTATATTTAATTTATTTCTTAACCGATCAATTTCACGTAGTGGTAAGGATGTGCTACATTGCGTCGCGTTCTCTTGTGTTCCAGCAGAACAATTAGACCCCTTTCACACAAGGAAACTGAGTTGCCGGCGATTTTTAGTTTCTAGGCGAGAAGGGCGTAAAAGGAAGACAAAAAATTTCCCCTCACACCCTTCTCGCCAACAAACTAGCCAGTTTCTGGCAACTCAGTTTCCTTGTGTGAAAGCCGTCAGCAACCTATTTATATGACGTTTATTTGAGCGCTGAATGTTTCGCAAGGTATGTTTGTTTAGTTCATCTTGCAAATTCAACATGTTTTCGACAGGTTTTATTTAAAACATGTGGTTTAGCGAAACTTATCGTTTAGCGAAAATGTATGGGAAAACTTGTGTTTTCGATTTCGGTTTTCAGCCAAACCCGATATTTTCGCGAAAGCCGGGTTTTGGGTTTGGTGTGAAAAGGCTATTAGATATGTGTACTGTGAGCCGAACAACGAAAAAAGTGAAATTTTGCAGTTTAATAAGTTTAGTACAGTAACTATATACTTTCGCGTATGCGTCAAATTTGGTGTTTCTGATTTTTTGCTGAGTTGTTCAGGATATTGGCCTAGTAAATAACCTACGCTTTCGACCTCGAGCGGCGAAAAACGTGCTTTTTTAGTTATTGGTAATTTTAGTCCCAAATAATTAATTTTAAATAAAAGCACCCCAAATCTAAAAAAGTGACTTAAGGTAGAAACAACACTATTGAAAAACAATGGTAGCACCCACAATATTCTCTTATAGCTTATCTTAAGGCCAAAAACCCATTCTTGATTTCTCTTTTTCAATAAAGTTTTCTTAATCGATTGTTTTTGAGAAATCAATTTCCAAACTCAAAATATTGAAAAAGCTAATTGCTCCAAGGATTCTGTTTCTACTAAGTAAATAGTAGAAAATTCTTTTTCAGAATGTTGAGTTTGGTAATTAATTTCTCAAAAACTATCGATTAAAAAAACTTTATTTGAAAAAGAGAAATCAAGAATGGGTTTCTGGGCTTAAGATAAGCTATAGGAGAATATTGTGGGTGCTACCATTGTTTTTCAATAGTGTTGTTTCTACCTTAAGTCATTTTTTTAGATAATTGCCCCTCCCATTTTAACGAGGGTATATAGACCCCCCTACCGGTATAATTGTCCTATTCTTTTGGCCCAACCTACACGCTTAAGTGCTTTGATACATTTATGTCAACCATATTCTTTATTTTCCATTATACTATTTGATAACACTACTTTTTATATTAATTTTTTTATCGCTAAATTTTGAATTGCTGTATTTTGGAAACCATTGGGTCTACAGAGTTGACTTTCATATCAACTTGAAGCAAATTAGGTTACTTTGAATTGGTTGAACATTGCTTTTATTTAAAATTAATTATTTGGGACTAAAATTACCAACAACAAAAAAAAGCGCGAAAAAATCGCGGTTTTTCTGATTTTTGACCATGAAGCGGTCGCCACTTGAGGTCGAAAACTTAGGTTATTTACAAGGCCTGAACAACTCAGCAAAAAAATCAGAAATACTAGATTTGACGCTAACGGTCCCTTCCATACAAACGACAAGGTTATTGGACTAGTAGGGATATTGTTTTTTGTTATATTTGAAATACAGCTTTGCTTATAAGAAGATTATTATTGTAAAATTTGTCCCCAGCGACAGAGAAAAAACTTCCAGTCTTTTTTTTTCGATCTTAGGGCACATGCTTCAATGAACCTTATTCTAGCCGTCTTTTTGTGAAAGCTCAGCAAATTTGTGCAGGCAAAATAATAAAGAATTATTAATGATTAGCTTTATCTTTGTGTAGGTACAAACAATGACTACCTTATTATTTATGCATAATCGGTTTTTGCTGTTGTTTGCGAAAAATGTTTAGCTGAGCTAGCTAAACACTCTCACAAAAACGAACTACTGTGCAATAAATCAAACCTCAATGTCAAAATAAATCTAAGGCTCAAGCACATTTAAATTTGTATTTTTATATTTTCCATTCTTTTCAAATTTTAAATTTATTAATAATAACTTATCAATTTAAATGATAACAATAATTATTTATATATTTGGATGCTTGCTGGTGTTCATTCCTTCGATATTAAATGAAGACACATCATCTTCTGTTAATGAAGATGCTGATCGCTTGAACACAGATTACAATCACAATCAGCTGGATTCCAACCAAGAAGATGGATTTGGCATGTACTCGAGTGTTGCTTCAGATACCAACGATTACGCAAATAAAATAGACCTAATCATTGCTTCGTTACGTGAAAGTTCAGTTGATATTTTACAAGATATAGGTGATCTTGAAGATATTTTATTGCAGCATCATGATAAAAAGAACCCTTCAATCCCCTTAACAACAACTAGTAAATACGTTTATAAAGACATGGGAATACCTAGTAAGATAGCCAGTAATACCACTATAGATCAGCCAAAAGTAGATGTCCTAGAGGAAGGAAAGGAAAAAATCAAAAATTGGGAAGAACAAATAAAAGTTTGCAAATCAATTTTGAACAATTCGAAATCAAATAATAAGTATGGAGAATTAAACAAGAAAACTAAAAAGATAAAAGATGGCAAGGATGAGCATAAATACAAAGAAAATGAACAGCGAAGGAGGCGTAGATTGTTGATGAAAAACATGGAAAACTTTAGACCAGTTTATACAGGTTAAGAAGTTTCCGCTTAATTTATTTGTTTTTTTTTTTTATTTAAATGATTTAATAAAAAAAATAAAAAAAAGTAATTTAAATTTCAATTATTTTATCAATTTTAGCAGCAGGACAATTACAGAAACTATCTGTCTAAAATTGCACTGCTAAACATTTGCAAAAACCCTCTTATGCTTTCGCAATCCTTTTTCTTTATTTTAATTGTCAAAATTAAAAAGGATTTAAAAACGCAAAACCGGAAATCCACACCACCACCCTATAAAAAAAGCTCAATTTATTCGAATTTTCGATTGAAGAATTTTCATCTTTTAACGTCAGTTCTCTCACCCTTTGTCTTTCGCGGTTTAACCAATTCATTTCGGGAATGACTTATGGTGAATTAATGTTTATTTTAATCAAATTTAATCGAATAAAACAAAACTATTCAAAAGTAATGAATATATATTATAAAAACGATGAAACATAAGTGAAGTAGTCTACTTTAGAGCATTAAATTAGCAAGAAGGCTTCGCCTTTTTACATTGCATATTCTTAGGGGTTCACCATGTTAAAAAAAGAACTTGTGTGTTCTCAAAAGCTCAAATAGAAGAATTAAAACATCTTTACACTAATTATTATTTTTGTTTCTTTCTTTCTGATTGAAGTTATCCAGGAATGCAAAATGAAACATAAAATAAAGTGCAATATTGTGCGAGTGAGAACAAAAAGGCCAAACAAAATTCATTAATGTGGTTTCATTCTCACCCACCCGTGTAAAAGCCTATAGAAAGGGACAATATGGAGTACGATGAATTTCATTTTATGAGACAAATAATTTTATATCACCGAAAGCTTACGCGTTTTCTTCTCACACTCAGATGCTTTTGCTGTGAATGACAGAGTAAAATATCAAACCAACACACAATAGAACGGGCAAAAACACTGCAATTTAATTTACCGTGTGCGTGTCTGACTCGACTAGTCTAGTGGTCTACTGAATTGAGTATTGGAATTGGAAGCGGATTTTTCAAATTGAGTTGTGTTCCTCCTGCTGCGAGTTTTGCAAATCTCCTTGATTTTGTTTTCAATTTTGATGTGTAACGCAATTTTAAAAATAATACAAAACTACTATAAATAGAAATTTGAACAAAAGGTTAACTAATAAAGTGCGTCTTAAAAGCTGTGGCAAAAAACAATTGTGTGCACTCGATGTAGACAGAAAAGAACATTTTGACCACTGAACAAAATCAAGGTGAGCTTATTTATTTTTATTTATATTTAATGTCTGTTTATAAATTATTGTATAATGCCGTCTCAATAAATTAAGCTAATTAATTTATAAAAAGTTTGTATGAAGATCGTGTTGGCGGCATTAAATTATTTATTTAAACATCAAAATGTTTGTGTTGCAACTGCGACGGAATTTCCATCGCATTTTGCCACAGCCAAAAGGGTTTGGTAGATACATAGCGGGGATGGATATGTACGATATTACAATAATTTAACTGTTATGCACTCTAATTTCTGTCTGATATTTTTGTACGCGCATTTCATTTCATTGCACAAGAATATGCACAACACTTTGTTTATACAATTTTTAATCATTATTATTTTATTTTAAATAAAAAGTAGGTAGCTAGGTCGACCGGAACTTCTTCGGACGTAGTAGGAAATTTGCAAAATTTAAATTATCTGTTTGTTTTATTGCTCTTTTCCATTTCCAAAGTTTTTGTTTGTGTGGCAGAATTTTTTGCGATAAAAAAATGCTAAACACGTCTACCGCAAAAATGTTGAAAAAGCAAGTCAAAAAACTTTCAAAAAACAAATAAAGTGAATAATGTTTTGTGCTAAAATTATTTATGGTATACCGTAGTACCAGGTCGTATACCCTATAAAAATGGGATGGAACTCAGTAAACCTTACCAATTTTCTTACTTTTGATTGTCTTTTCAAAATAGTTAGGTATAAATAAAACAACCAATTAGGTATATTAACACCCGTATTCATAAAGAAAAAATAGTTATTTTAGCTCCCGTGTTTAGGAAAACTACACCATGGAATAAGAATTTTCTGGGCTCAAACTAAAGGCAATTTGATGTAGTTTTCCTAAACACGGGAGCAAAAATAACTATTTTTTCTTTATGAATAAGGGTGTAAATGTCTAAACAAAAATCTGTAAAACAAATCATTTTCTATTATTAAGATAAGAGTCTGATTTTTGTGAAGTAGGTCCTTTTAGATCCCAAACTCAGTCCCCAAAAAAAAAAAAAAGTACATAGGTAACCGGCATTGCTGAAGAACACTAGCATTATGTATTTGGTAAATTTATAAACCTGTTTAACATCTCCGCAATCGCAAAAAACATAAAGCAAAATTTCTCATTTTTCTATAGGTAACAAAAAACTTTAAATGAATCAACTACACTTTTTTAATTTAAATTAAGTAGGTACCATACCTACATGCTACATAGGTCAACTTTGCAAATCTGATATACCTATGAAACACTGATAACGAAAACTCGCTTATAAGAAACGGAAAACGCAATCCTAATTTCTTTAAATTCCCATTGAAATAAATCGTAAAAAAAAACTCGCATATAAGAAAAACACGGTTATAAAAAACTTGCACAAATATTAATTTCAAAAAATAATGGACGCATTTAAGAAATTTCCTTTAGGCTTTTTTAATTTACCTCTGTCAAAACATGTTTGTGCCTATAAATATGCTTACACTATTGACAGCTTCTAATTTTCTTATAGAATTGCAGAAACAGACCCGAATACGTGCCGTTTTGAAACCGAATGAAACCTATTCGTGTCGAGGGATTGTTCGGTGCTATACGGTTTGTATTAGGTTTTTATTTTTGCCGTTTTATCGCACCGAACGATCCCTCGACACGAATCGGTTTCATCCGGTTTCGATATGACACGTATTTGGGTCTATAGTACACAAAGTAAACGTAGCGTTCCAACATATTCGGTTCGGTTTTTCTGATTTTTTTTGTTTTAATACATTTTATATTTTATTTAATTTTAATTGTTAGTGAGTACCTAGACGGAAACCGAAATCGAACGGAATACAGACCGAACCGAATAAAACCGAATATGTGTGAAACGAACCTAATAATAAAACTATTTTAGAAATATAAAAAAAAACTTGGTATATGAAGTGATTTAATTTAACACTTTCTAAATTAGGTACTTGAAAAAATCTTATTCCTTGAACCAAAAATAACGGTACTTACCCAACAAATGTTGAGAAATCCAAAAATCTTATTTTTGTAGTGATAGGTCTATTAAATAGATGTTTTTTTTTAAACAAAACACTTTTTTTTTTGAAAAATTTGATATGCAATATTATTTAAACTTTTCTTCTTTGTATAAAAAATTATTTGAATCTGTTGAATTTGAATTTGAAATATGAACAATGTATCCATGGGAACTGCTGTTAATAAAAATGCAAACTAAAATTGTTTTTTCATAGTAAATGGCACTATTTTCACCAAAAATGTTTTAAAAAAAAATTAATAAAAAAAATAAAACTCCAATGATTTTAAATTTTTTTTTAGTTCATATTGTTCAAGAAGTCAAATGGCATCTTTTTTGTTAAGCTCAAACTATATAGCTATGAAATTAAGCAATTAAACAATGTATTTTATGTTTTAATATAAAAAGATTATAAATAGTTACATACAATTTTTGAAATTGTACATACGCCAATTGAATATGAGAGCAAGTACGTGCTACCAAGTCGTGCATTTTATTTCCTTAACGCGTACCTACCTGTTTTCGAATTTTAAACGTTAATTTCTCGATTCTTAGATTTTTTTCAATATTTTGTGTATATGTATGTATGTATGTATTTCAATTGCAGAAATCCAGCAAGGGGTGAATATAAAATACTACAGAAATAAAGTTAGCAAAAAAAAATTAATATTTATATTAAATGTTTGTCAAAAAAACAGTCAACTGAGTAGATTAAGTAAGATCACTAAAATGAAACCAAAATTTGTATGTAACTTTTAAAATATATTATTATTTAACTGCAGTTCAAAAAACAGACTTATTTAGTTTTTGCCCAACACATATCATACTACACCCTAATTTTATCTATATTTTGCGCACTTGCTCTGCACGCTTATTCAATTCTCAATAAAGTTTGAAAATAATTTTTGCGGTAATTCACATTTTTCTGGTTTGCTAGTTTTTTTTATATCAGTGAACAGTCAATCACAGTCTGTAGCACCTGATAAAAAATAGATTGAGAGAATCGTCACTAATTGAACATAACTTAGTAGGTAAATACATTCTTTGTTAATCCGGTGTAATCAGGCATATTTTTATCTTTAGTGTTTACATTTTTTTAATGCTCGCTCTTTTTTTGCTATTACACAATCATCAACATGATAAATATGTATGTGTTGTTTTTTTCTAATTATAAACTACACGTGGTTTTTTATGCATTGTAAGTTTATTATTGTATGTTATTATTGTGAACCACATGCAAAAAGAAATTTCTGAATATAAAATGAAAAAACTTTGTTTTTTGTATTGAATAGAAACACAAAGTGATTGTTGTTCTTTAGTTGAAGTTGAGAAATGGGTCATCAAACTACCTCGGTGGGGCAGGTGAATTGGAAAGTTTTTCATGTTATGTTGTGGTTGAAAATTTGTTTTTGTTTATTTTTTTATTTGCAATGATGAATATTCACTCTTGGTATACACTGAGTTAAACAAGAATTCAATTGTTTCGCTTCTACTAACAACGTCTTAACCTGGCCTATTTAAAATGGTATTTTTGACTAGTGTAATACATTAGCTGATGAAAATTAAACCAAATATATCGCACACTTAAAAGTCAAAAATGCTTATACTAATTTGGAAGCTCAAGCAATTAATGCCAATTAAATAAAATATCTATAGTTACAGAGAGACACTAACAAATATAATAATGCAAAAGAATAAAATTAAGTGTTCTTGTGGAAAACGACAAAGAACCAATCTGAAAAATAGATTATTTGTTGGAAAATTCCTTATAGATATAAGTGTAGTGGTGGGGATTTGCCATTGCATTTAATTGTTTAAAAGTTTTCAATTAGCTCCAGTGGAAACGAGTGCTCACAGTTTATGACCTAGAAATTCCACATTTCAATAGTCATCGAGTCGATCGGTGTTTGTTTTTTATCAACCTTACTCTCACTCACAAGCAAATTATTGTGTCTTGTCTGGTTATTTGTTTTAAAATTTATAAACTCACAAATACAGATATAGAGATAAAGATAAAGTTTAAATACTTCTATAAATAAAGTACAAATTGCATTAGCTTATAATGACAGACCGAGTAAAGTAAGTCGAAAGTATGTTGCTTAGTGTGTGCTGATAAAGGGTGATTCACCTGAAATTAAACAATTTTCTCTTCAATATAACTGTAGTATATAAAATACATACATACCCTACTTTTATATGCATTGTGCAATTTATTTTGCAAAAGATTGTGTCTTTTTAAAGAATGATAATGGGAAATTAATTTAAATCAAATTTTCTTGTTTTCGTGCGGCAATTCATTGAATTGAAGAAATTTTTGTGTATTTGGTTTGATTCTCTTTTCTACTTAAATTTCTTGCATATTGTTTTTGTTTTCAATCGAAATTATAACATAGAGCTGAATGTTGTTGAGGTGTTTGAATTGAACTTAGCAATTTAATTTTTTGAAAAGGTGATGTTACCTTAAAAATAAAAACTTAATTGTTTGTTGATAATTTTTTTAAGCTGAAAAATATAATAAATATATAAAAGGATACATTGTATAGAACTGACGATTTTAAGGGGTTAGCAAATAAACAGTTTGATTTAATGAAAAGGTGTTATTTTTCCAATTCAAGTCAGTAAATAATCTGATTCTTTTTTCACTTTAAGTTTTGAAGATGATGGCAGTCAGCTTCATTGCTGCTGAAGTTGAATTCAAAAGAAATTGGCAGGTTGTTTCACAGATTGCGATCGTTTTTTTAAGTGATCCAGTCTGAATAACAAGGATGTAGCGAAAAATTTGTGTGTTTGAGGGTTTTAATAAAAATACATATGCACAAAAGTCTTTTTTAAAATCGTAACAAATTCGTAACTGGCCATCAGAAAAAGCAAAACATTCAAGACAACGTACATTCCACACTGTAAAAAACAACCAAAATACCTCAAGTTTTGCATCCTTATAAATATCACACATAAGCATGCTTTAGTTGACATTCTAAAACCATATTAGTGTAAAAAAGAATCATTGCAATCAGTTTACAGCAAAGGCGTACACGGAGGGAGGGGGGGGGGGCAGACAGGGTATATCTTTTTTGGTTGAAGAATAACAAACATTTGATATGTTGAACTTTTTCAATGATTAATAACTTTCTGACAAAAAAATACATGTGCCTCCAAATCTGATTTTTGTTTACAGCCAAAATCCTGAAAAGCACTTATCTTGCAAGTGATTTAAATACTGCCTGTATAACACAATTATTACAGCCGTTAAAGGTATATTTATATTTTATAATTGAGAATTTTAATTTGCTAATTTGAGACGGAAGAAAAGAAAAATAAAAGATTTTTCGATGCAAAACAAAAACCTATAATAATTATGACTTCATTAATAATTTAATTCATATTTCTATCAAAAAAAAAAAAAAAATAAAAACTTGCACATAGAATTACTTTTAATATTTCAAAATGATAAAAGTGATTTTTTACTGTACAAAAATGCATCAAAAAAGTCTTTTAAAATGAAACCTATAACTTGTCCCCTACACAATTTGAAAAACAACCATTTCGAAATAGCATACAATTTGAATGCAAAGTTCCTCTCAAGGATTAATGCCAACTGAAAATGTTATAATTTTTTATTTTATTAAACTAGCTATCAGGTGTTCTTCCCGGTACTTTTTTACTGCCCACCATCTTTATTAAAAACACGATTAAATGTAAAAATCAAATGCATGTATAAATTTTTCACATTTTTGATTGAGTTTAAACAAATTAAAAACAATCCAAAATAAAGGAAGAGGTTTCTAGATCTAAATGCCACCTACCTACATGAAGACAAATAGACTAAAAGAGAAAAACTCTTATTTATATATTTCTTACTGTGTGTCAGTGTGTTTTCCTCTATTATGTACATATTCTTGTTTATTAACTTAATTCTTTTTTTAATTTTTAGATCAAATATCACCTACAACTTACATCCCTAATAGGATATGACAGAATTCTATTTCTAATAACATCGTTCGAAAACTGCACCAAAACTGACAAATACTTTGCCTCGGCTGGAAAATAAAACCAACTCAAAATTAAAAAAAACTCACGACAAATAAAAGAAGATTTTACACATAACATAAACTAGCGCCAACGTTGTTGTTCGGGACCGCAATGTCAATGTCGAAGGCACCCGACACAGCACAACAAATAAAAAACATAGTTTCGGTTTTTCGTGCGCTAGTCACATCTCGCAAACAACCATGTACGTTACGTGAAATTCTTCGAGAATATCCTGAAGTTGAGAGCAGACCAATCTATCCCAACCAACTTGGATATAAATCTATCGACGAACTTCTCCGCGAGAGTGGGGAATTTGTGCTTACAAAACTAGGTGGGGAGGTAAGTGAGATGATTTTTTTGTTTTGTATTTATTTCTATATCGATGACAGCAAAAGTGTCTTAAAATAACTTGTTGGTTTTCATTTTACTTCTTTCCAGACATGCATCGCTGCTAAGTTCAGCAAGAACTCTTCGCATATTGCGTCGTTGGTGCGCGGACAAAAGAGTAGTGGCAAGTCGAACAAGGCAATCAAGAAGGCACAAATACGACAACCTTACCGCTCATCTGATCAAAGTTGGAATAAAAGTTCTTACTCATCAAATGTGTATCAGAAGCTGCCCCCGACTTTAAATAGATTTATCCAATCGCAAAATGCAATGAACGGCTATGGTGATAGCAACAACAATACGAATCAAGTGAATAATCGAAATAATGCACATCAGTATCAGCAAAAGCAGCAAGCGAACACTACCAATTATAATAATCGACAACAAGTGCAACAGCAGGCTTTAAGTGGTGGACAAAAAGATTTGAGAGAGAAGTTGAAAAGCGGTCAAAAAGACTTGCGCGAAAAGCTAAACACTAAAAAGGACAGCAAAATGATGCCAAATGGTAAGCCGCTTCAACAACAACAACCGAGTCAGGATCTGAGAGAAAGGCTGAACATGAAGCAGAATCAGCAATCTGCTCAAAATCAATCGCAGCAGTCTCAGCATCAGCAGTTCCAACAACAACAACTTCAGGCAAATAAAGATAAAATCAGTCCACGTGCAATTCTTGGCCAGAACAACAATGCCAACGGAGCTCCGAGCTATGCTAACAAACAACAACAGCCAGCGATGTCTGTTGCACATTTGCAGAACAGCAATGCAATCGCTCTAGCCTCTACCATGATACTGGCACAAAGACAACAAATGGTTATTCAACAGCATTTGCAGCAAGCAAATCGTCAACAGCCATACCAACCCCCAACTCAACGCTTGCCGCCTCAGCAACAACAACAAAGTCATCAACACTCGCAACAAAAAAGATATCAGCCGCCACAGCAACAACAACAAAAGCCCAATCAGCAAGCATCTGTTGCTTCCGGCTACCAAAACAAGCAGCAACAGCATGTTGTAACGCTAGGACCAAGTGCTCCAGGGAAGAATTCCGTTCAAGATAGACTGAAGATTAAGATAAGCAATAACATGTGTAAAACGAATATTAACAACAATATCAATTCAAATGACGGAGGGAGTGCAGGCAATACACCAGATTCGTCGCCAGGTCTATCGTCTGCTGGTTCGGACCAACCCAGTCCGTTTGGCGATCGAAAATCAAATGTGATAAAGAATGAAACTCATGAGACTCAAGTAAGTTTGATCATTTTAAGTTCCTTTAAATGTTGTATTGATTTTAATTCACTTTATTATCTTTTTTAGCAAATAATTCCGCCAAAAGTTTTCCAATTCAATCCGAAACTCGATCCTGTAACATCACTCTCACAATACTGTGTTGTAAGGCGGTGTTCGCAGCCCGAATACACATTCTTCCGATCGAAGTTCTCTAAGTTATTCCAATGTCATGTACTAGTCAATGAAAGTATATACTCTACCTATCCAAATGAGTATCCAAATGAGAATTTGGCCAAGTTCTCTTGTGCAAGTATAGCCATTGAGGAAATAAAAGTACAAGAAAGTCGACGTCATTTGCCTGTGTGTCCTGACACCGATCAAGATTTGATGTCGAAAATCTTCGAGGAACTTAAATCTCATCCACATGGTATCTTTGCTAAAAATCTCCCAGAATGGTTCGAGAGCACATTCAAGCAACTGTTGCCAGATCATTGGTGGTCTTTGATTGAGGGTTCGAAGCAATTCCTCACCGAAACATCTACACGTGATAGTCTGATTATATTTTCGAATAATGACTTTGAGGATGGGGACAATGATGAACCCGAAATGGAATCATACACACTTGAAGCGATTAAACTACCTTGGGCAGAGAAGTATTGGAATCTCTACATAACCCATTGTGTGTCGACAACTGAGATTTGGGCTCGCCTCTTTGGCAAGGAATACAGCGAAGAATTTGACAATCTCATGAACGAGATCGATATGCACATGTTGACAGAGAAGACTCGGCCTGTTTCAGTAGCTTGCAAACAGATTTATTTGGTCTGCATCTCAGAATGTTGGCATCGAGTACGCCTGGACGAAGTAGATAAATTAAATGCAATCGGACAGTGCTTCTTTATTGATTTCGGTGACGAGGATTGGGTGCCAGTCAGTCAGTTGTATATATGTGAAAAGAAATTCTTGAAACTTTCCCCGCAAGCAGTTTCGTTCAGTTTGTTCGGATTGGAAGATTTTGCAGGCAACCCAAATGCCAAGAGGCACTTGGACGTAATGCTTGCCAGCAAGAGTGTCGTAGGAGAGATTTTAACAAAAGAAGATGTCTATACAACCGGAAACGCAGAGGGTAGTGTAATTAATATACAGGTTGTCCTGTATGATACATCGTCCCAGGAAGATGTGAATTTAAATCCATTGGTACTGCATCAAATCTGTGATGACACACCCCCACCCGAAATTAAACGAACTGGTCTAACAACTGTTCTTATTACCCACGTTACCGATACCGGAGATTTATTCTTGCAGGTCCGCAATTCAGAGTTGCAGTACGTTCAGGTTTGTATTTAAAAACTTAAAAAAAAACTTCTCGTAAATCGATAATGATGTATTTTTTTTTTTGTCATCCGTTTTTAGAAACTCATTAATCAACTAATAGAGTCCAAGTTCAAGAAAGACCAGCATAAAGTTACTCGGGCTGATATTCAGAGTTCAACTATGTTTTTAATTTGTGATAAAACCACAAATCAGTGGTATCGTGGAGTGTTGGCTAATCCAAATAATCAAAAATTGGAAGAAGATGAATTTGATATCTTCTACATTGACTATGGCATGACAAAGAAGACTCATATTTCAAATATGTTCCAGTTGGAATCGCTGAGTACTGCGCTGAGTAAATTTCCTCGACAGGGAATTAAAGCAAGACTAGATAATATTCCTTCGGCGAGTCCGGCTATTATTGCGAGAATGCGGGGACTTCTCCCTGCCGACTCGAGAGCGTTGGTAGGTTAAAGTGGTTGCGGTAATTACAGATTATAGTAAAATAGTCGAGTTGTTAATTATTTAGGTAAAAATTGGTACGCCAAGTTCAATACCCTTGATTATTGTCTACAAACGTTTTGAAGGCAGTGAGGCTCTATGCAATGTCAATGAAGTAATTCGAATTGAGCAGGAGTTAGAAAGGTATTTAAATGGAGAATATTGTAAAGAATTCTTATTTGGCTTAACCCAATTGTTCGTTCCAGCTCATCGTCTGACCTATTAGACGATAGTCTGACAATTTCTCTCAATGATGGCAAGAGTAGCAGCGGAGGTGGCAGCAGCCAACAATCTCCCGCAGCAACTTCACGCAATAATTCATCAGTTGACTTGCAACAAACTTTTCGAAATCTCACAACTAAAACGAATTCTGTGCCAAATTCACCACAAAAAAGTGATTACATGCTTAAATTGAAGAGCTACAAAGATGTGCCAAATGTAGGAGAATTCTTGGATGTGCGTGTTACTATGTCGGCGAATCCACTTAATTTTGTGGTAAGTGTTTTGTTTCTTGTTGTTCTTGAAAGGTTTACTAGTAAAATAAATGTAATTTTATTTGCAGGTTCAACCTTATAAAGATTTTCCAGAGCTACGCAAGCTCATGAAAGATTTACAAGAATATTGCGAAAACAATGACGAATTTATTCCAGTTGATATGGTGGAAATTGGACAAGTTTACGCTGGCAAAAACAAGGATGGCTTCTTTCACAGGTAAGTTGGGTTGCTTTGTCTTCTTTAACTTGCTCGGTTTGACTTGAAACAAATCTCTATAACCTTTTTTTTTTTATATATGTAATACTTCATGTTGCAAAGCTTCCTCATCAATTAACAATGAAAAGTTTTTTATAACTAATAAGAAAAGAAAGGTATATGTAAGAAAGGATTTGTTTAAACTTCCACATATTGAAAAGTTAAGGAAAATTTGTGACGGTTAAAGAATTCCACGTGTGTGTAAACTTAATACGTTTTTAAAGCTTAATGAAGTAAGTAAATCTTTTCATTCATTCATGGTACTTCCGATGTAAGCTTCAGGGAAACTGGTGAGCAATCCTAGAGGAAGTGTTACCCTGACATTTTATAAGGAGAGGAATTGTTGTTTCACTCAATCAGTGTTCATAATGCTTAAGATGAAAAGTAAGAATAAAAAAGTTGTTTTAGTTTCCACGATAAAGATACAATTCATTGGTAACGGAAAAGAGGAAATTGGTCTGCTTTAACGACAAAAAGATTAAATCCCTCGATTATTTTTACCGCTAATAAGGTGCTTTAGCATCCGATTCATTTATTCTATCGCTATAAAACAAGTGAAAACTGGGGCGTTGTCAGGATGAAACAATCTTTTTCAAAAGCAAATATTCTTTTTCACAACTATTACCAATATGTCTTTTTCTAAAAATCAACTGATAACTGGCGGTCAAAGGAAAAAGTGCTAGTTTCTACCAACAATAAAATAAACGTATTTCCGTGCTAAGTTTGCTTTGCGTAATTCGAATAATCGAATCGGTGTTTTTTGCATTTACCGCGCACTCTGCATTACTTGGTTTTTGGATTTTCCTTTGGTACATTTTCCGTTCACCATTCATCACACATCACAAAATTCTGACGTCGTCTGAACTATTAAATTCTCACTTTCTTTATAATGAGCGGAAAGTATTTCCCTTCTCCCACCACTTTATTTATATTTTAATACATTTCTGGAAGTTGTACTGTTATAACGAGTGCTGAATTAGTATTATGTAATTAATTGTATTTATAAAAGCAGATAACTTATATTTTATATATATTTAAGAGTAATTGTCGTGAACAAATATCAAGACATGATCCATGTGAGCTTCTGTGACTTTGGTGATGTAGATATTCTTAGATGCGATCAGTTGAAGACACTCCCAGCTAAGTTCCGTCAGCTTCCTAAGCAAGCCATTCAAGCGAAATTATATGGTAAGCAACCTCGATTTTTTTCTGCAGATGTTGTTCATTATGTATTAAAATAATTTTGTTTGCAGGAATTATACCCCGTAATGTTGATTGGGCTCTAGAAGATTGTTTACGCTTCCGTGAGCTTACAGTCGGTCAAAAGTTCGTCTCAGTTATCAAAAGGATAAGTAACGGTGACAAGATCAGTCCAGACACTCGAATACTCGAGTTGGATCTAATCGATGTACAAACCGATGAGGACATATTTATTCGAGATATTTTAATAAAGGAACAACGAGCTGTTCTAGAAAGCGGGAATGACATTGACAAAGACGAATAAATAAAGAGCTCTTACAAAAATGACTAAGGTAAATGATTAAGGTGCTCGCTTCTTCTTGCAAAGGAATATTTAAGTTGATTTCTATAAATCATTCTATTATTTGCTGGGATATCAATTTAAAAATAATAAGAGCATCTCTTCATAGAAACAAACACACACACACACCATGTTGACCGTCGTGTCATGTGTTTGATGCGTATAATTCGCGTTTCCTTAAACGAATCTTACTATAAATTATACACAAATTATGTATTTATCTATATAAAAATATATAATTTATACGAAATTATCGACCTATTTTTTATGAATTTCAATTATAAGTAATTTATTGCATTATATAAATTTAAAAAGAAAAATAATTAACTCGTTTTGTTACGTATATAAGAAAGAAACAAAATACTGATTTTGAATCGAATTAGAATAACTAGATATGGAATAACGATCTTTTTCGAAATACTTTTTTTTATTTTTTAATCAATTATTATCAATTATTGTTTTTATTTTAATAAATCAGATAAGAATTACATTCCGCTAAAAATAATAAACACACAATCCTATCGAAGAGGAAAGTGTCTGATTTATTTATTTGTAAGAAATTTTTATTTATAAATATTTTTTATTTAATTAAAAACATAATAAAACGAAAGGATATTTTATATGCACAACACTTAGTGAAATTATAAATGTCCTATCGCTTAACAGAAATTATCTGTTGCTTAAAAAGATTGTTAAAGGCAAAAACATTTAAAAAAGTAATAGGTAAAATACAAAAAAAAAAAATAATTTATGTGTTAATGAAATATATGTATGAAATACACAAGCAAGGTAAATATTATGGATCATTAAATTTGTCTTTTTTGTTTTCGATTATATAATATAGGGGATTTTCAGGACCAGAAAGGACAGTTCCTTGTCGCGATTAACATTATCCCGGTCTACATTGAACGATTTTTCCAGTGCCGACAAAAAATTATAATCGTGTGCGATTGTGAGGTACAGCTGACAAGTTCAAGTGACGAGAAAAATTGTTCAATGTCCCGGTCTACATTGAACGATATTTTCAGTGCCGACAAAAAATTGTTGTTGTAATCGTGTGCGATTGAGAGGTACAGCCGACATGATCCTTCCAGTTTCGGCCGATTTTTCCATTCAGCACGGGAAAAATCGTTCAATGTAGACCGGGAGATTGAACTGGAAACAGTGCTGAATGGAAAAATTGACCGAAAGTCCCGGTCTACATTGAACGATTTTTCCCGTGCTGAATGGAAAAATCGGCCGAAACTGGAAGGATCATGTCGGCTGTACCTCTCAATCGCACACGATTACAACAACAATTTTTTGTCGGCACTAAAAATATCGTTCAATGTAGACCGGGACAAACTGAAAAAATGCGGGTTAATTCAATTTGTCCCGGTCTACATTGAACGATTTTTCCAGTGCCGACAAAAAATTGTTGTAATCGTGTGCGATTGAGAGGTACAGCCGACATGAACCTTCCAGTTTCGGCCGATTTTTCCATTCAGCACGGGAAAAATCGTTCAATGTAGACCGGAACTTTGCAATGAGACTGGGACCGAGTTTCGAATTGCGGACACCGATGAGATTTGCAGGAAAATCATTTCATCGACGAGTAAATTTTTTTTTGTATTTTGTTTTATCAGCTGTTTTTTTTTACAGATTGTTTACGTATCCGGTTTTGGTCGTTCGAAAACATATCAGACTCAATTTTTATTAACAATAATTATTGAAGATATTTTCTGTCAAAAATAATTGATGAAACGTTGCAACCACACGTATCAATGAATATTAACAATAATTCAATAAGTTTTCTTTTAAATTCGCAAGAATTAAGTCGAAAATCACAAATTTTATTTTTATTTGTTTTTGTTTGCCTCCAACTACACAACAAAACCTATACATCGATAAATACCTTGATGCTGCTCAGAACCCATCCTGACATTGACACTATTGATGAAAACCAAATTAATTTTGTTTCTCATCAATATCTACCCAGCGAAAAATGACTTTTTCAGTGAATATTGACCATATGCTGGATTAACATGTCTTCGTCTGCATAATGGTGGATTTACATGTATCTGCATAATGCAGAAAAGTAGAGCAAGACATGTATACAAAAAATCCGAGCGCGTGATAGAGATCCATCAAGAAGATGAACATGTTCGTCTTCATTTCTGCATTATGGCACTTTTCTATAATGCAGAAACGAAGTTCTTCTGCATTTTGATCTTTTCTCTATCTAACAAATAAACATTTTGTATTTGGCATCCTTTTTTTTGTGCAGAAACCAAATGCAGATAAATGTGAATCCACCATAATGCAGAAAAGTAAAGCAGGACAGATGTATACAAAAAATCCGAGCGAGTGAAAGAGAACCATCAAGAAGATGAACATGTTCGTGTTCATTTCTGCATTATGGCACTTTCCTATAATGCAGAAACGGAGTTCTGCATTTTGATCTTTTCTCTCTATCTTACAAATATACATTTTTAAACACTGAAATTTGGCATTCTTTTTTTTTGCAGAAACCAAATGCAGATACATGTAAATCCACCATAAACATTGATCGTCTGTAGGACCCTTACCATCCGAACGTGCCCAATTACAGAAGAAAAAATCGGTCAATGTGAATCGGGACTTTGTGTCCTGATCTCCGTTGAACGATTTTTGCAGTGCTGAATGTCCCGGTCTACATTGAACGATTTTTCCCGTGCTGAATGGAAAAATCGGCCGAAACTGGAAGGATCATGTCGGCTGTACCTCTCAATCGCACACGATTACAACAACAATTTTTTGTCGGCACTGAAAATATCGTTCAATGTAGACCGGGACATTGAAAAATCGGCCGCAACTGGAAGGACCATATCGGCTGTAGCTCTCAATCGCACACGATTACAACAACAATTTTCTATCTGCACTGAAAAAATCGTTCAATGTAGATCGGGACTATTTTACGCACTAAATTCGTCTTTAAAACCGGATTTACATTGACCAATGTTTGTCTTGCCGAAAGAAAACTTATTTGTTCTAATTGCATGGATTGTCGTACAGAAAGATTTTCCCCCTTCTCTTCATTTTTGTATTGCTGTCCTCTTCATTTTTCATCGATATTCACTCTCGAGATAAACAGCACACTGACACCGAACACACAAAAAACTGGAAAATAGTCTAGATTTTTGTCTTGTCGACAAAAATTTGTGTTGGTAATCCTGTGTGATTGAGAGGTACAGCCGACAAGTTCCTTCCAGTTTTGTTGTGTAAACGGCTGTTAAAATGTTGATTTTTTCGAAACAGAAAATTAATGGGCGGCGATTGGTTTACAGCCGAGAAGGAATTTGAAAAAGGTACATCAAATGAAACTGTTTCAAACCGCCTTCTACCAGTTTTGAAAGAAGAAAATGAAGCTGAGCCACAAATTTCCACAGAAGATATGATAAGTGTCCAAGCCTGCTTATATCTATTTTGGATGTACCACATCCTTCTCCGCCGCTGGTCAGTATCATCAACAATTGGCAATTAACAGCAATCAGCAACATTTCATTGCTTACCAATTGCAATATCTTGCCCTGATGTATCACAGGCCGAATCCACTGGCCATGAACGATGTCTATTAATCCAATCTACGCAATCCAATCAACAATCTCATTTGTATGGATATGTCACTCCTTGGGCATGGATTTTTGCGACTCCATTGGATATTTTTAGACATGTTCCATAGGAAATTTTCGATGCATTGTGTATGCGTTTCGAAGAACCGCACGGCAATTAGCGCTGGGGCAAGCCATTATTTGTCGTATTTCCCGAAGATGAATTCGTTGTGATGGTATTTATAGGAACGCACTTTTTGACTCAGCCGCATAACCTTCAAATATGAGCACACAAAACGTAAGTTAATTTTTGATTTTATGTATGTCTTTATTTAAAAAACAAAAATGAACTTGTCACTGTCACATAAATACATACATGAACTGTCAAAATTTAGCAGCGAAAGAATGTTTTGAACATTATTTCGCACGCTAAATTAAGTGGAGACTTTTTGATACAGTACGAGATGACAGTTTGAATTTAGCGCGTGAACTGCGTACTTCTCGGACAAAAATCCTGGGGTGGAATCGGCTAAGGTGATAGTTGATAATCCATTGTGGTGATCGTCGTTTTGGAGATAGCTGTCTCTATCACATCTAAAGGAAAAAATAGAGACAGCAACAGCCAAAACGACGATCACCACAATTGATAAATCAACTATCACCTTAGCCGATTCCACCCCTGGCTAAAATTTATCTGGAGAGGAAATTTGTATGGAAGATAAAATTTAGCGCGATCTGCGTACTAGGTTTAAAGCTGTGAATTTTAGTTGATAAGTGTATGTGTATTTTTTATGAACTTTTCTTTTTTCTATTTTTTTTTGCGTTTGTTGCCTTTTTATTATATTATATTAATATTTATTTAAATTAATATGAATTTGTTTCCGTTAATACTTTATTTTATGTTCAAGTCTTTGAATTTATATTTAATAAAAAAAAAATACCTAAGCATATGTTTATGTTATCTTAATTATGGATGGACTTAAATTAGTCTAAGCACAGCATATTTTGACAATGTAGTCAAAGTACATTTCATCGCCGTTTATTTTTTTTGTCGCTGTTATTGGCTGACGATTTGTTTAAATCATGTACTTTTGTCGGAGAAGACCAATCACTCTTTCAACATGAACCCGTATCTTTTGGCAAGGTTTCTTGTCCTCTCAAGATCATCAGCATCCATTTGGTCTCTACCGTTTCGGAATACGGGTATTAAAATGTTTGCTCCTTTTTCCACAATTACACGATTCACCAGCATTCCTCGATCAGGTAGTATAATATCACATCATTGTTTTCAAAATCAGTGATATTCATGTTCTTAACTTTTAGTTGTCCAGCCATTGCCTTCATTTCCTTATCGTTAAGCTGCAACTTCTGCTCATACATTTCAGTACTCTGAAAATTATTCACCCCTATTACGGTTGTCGTGTCACTAAAACGACAGTAAAGCGACAAGGCTCTAGAGGCAACAGTTGGCGTTTAAATAAACGCAAATCTTCGACATTCTCTCCAATCTCCAACCATCTCATCATTATGATGAAATTAGTTTTGATAAAATATAAATTGCTGCCTCCAGGGGCGTTTCTTTTTACTGTCGTTTTAGTGACACGACAACCTTAATTAATGGTGATTAGGGGTGATTAAATTAATATTGCAATATTATGCATAATAAAATAAGTAAGTATAATATAAATAACCTTACTTGCTTTATTTGATCTGCTAATTTTTTGGCTTTATCCTCACATACCTTGATTGTGTCATAATTAGCTTTTAATTCTTGTTTTAGTTGTTCCAGCTCACTAAGTTCTACTTTCACTGCAACTGTTGGTGTAACTATTGGTTCTACCTCAGGGATAACATCACCTTTCAGTTTCGTTCGATCTTGCAACCTTTGGTAACGTCCCATTCCGGGTTTCGAAAATTGAGGATATCCCATGTTAAAAGATGGTATCCAATCTGGATGTAGCTTGTCTTTAAGGTTAGCTGGACGACCTTCAAAAAAATTGTTTTATTTTTACTATACCTACCTACATCACTGAAAGTTAAATACGATCTTATACTAGTAATAAAATGTTGAGAACATATTCTTGTGTACTTTAGTGAGCTCTCCTTTAAATCTTTTCTTTTAATGGCATTTAGCCATGCTGTTCTCCTTGCTTTAGAGATTTCAATCTCGGAAGTTCTGCTCTTTTGGAACAACCAATAACAGCATGTAGAAGGCAATTTTTTCTTAACACAAACAACAAACAGAGAAGATAAAAGAAATGCACAGAACAACACTCTGAAACTATTTACTTTAATAAAAAATAGCTGTGTTTTTTTGCAGGTTTAGATAGAATTTGACGAAAAAAACAACATCTGAACTAAGGAATTTACATGTAAAATACAAAAACAACTGAAGTCCATATGAACTTAGCTAAGTCCAGATAATTATCGGTTCTTAACTTAAGTTCAGATAGAAAAAGTACTGCCAGCTCAAATTACTATTTTGGTATCGATAGTCTGTATAGAAACGTCAAAATATCTGAGCCAACGAATGAAAATACTTTTTATAAACAAAAAAAAATGGACGACCATTAATTTGTAAATTAATTTATTTCTGATTTGTGATTTAAAATTGTGTTTTTTCACATTTTTTGTTTTAATAACGATCGGAATAATTTTTTATACGAGATTTCTTTTTATTTGCATGTATTTTGCACTGATCTCTATATATAACTGGATAGTCCCGATCTACATTGCCCGATATTTCCACGAAGATTTTTCCAGAAATCGTGTGAAATGTACACACAGAACGATTTTTTCCATGAGATTTTTTCTTTGTCTTCTACATTTTTTATTTCTGTGCTCTTCATTTTGCATTGATATTCACTCACACCATCAACCCAATGGCACACTGACACCGAACACACACAAAAAACTGGAAAGAGGGCGAAAGAGAACATAAACAGACTAGAAAAATCGTCTGAGTTTTGTGGTACAAACGATTTGATCCCTACCCCTCACTTTTCACTCCCTTCACCAACGAACAAAAGATCGGCACTGGAAAAATCGTTCAATGTAGACCGGGACATAGCGTATCCATAGCAAATGTTTGACTCCATTTGAAGATTGTTATACGGTGCGCTGGTCCACTCGTTTGTATAACTGTATAACAGTATAACATTTGTTTTTTGTCAAGTGACCCACTGATCTCTAATTAGTTTATCTATGGTTTTGTTTTTTGTAAATAAAATAATTTGTGAAATTTGTAAAATGACTGAAAAGAAGAAATGTAAAAAATCAGTAAGCTTTTAGTTAGAGAGAATGTAAAATAATTAATAATATATATCCCATTACAGAAAGAAAAAATTGCTCGCGAGTTCGATTTACCAGAATGTAAAAGCAAAATTGCTACAATAATGAAGCAGGATGGGCAGGTTTATTGTATTTGCCGTTCTTCGGATATTGCTCAGATGTATGATGTAAGGATTAATAGCTAATTTATTTATTTGCATTTATTTTCTTTACTTCTTGAGAGGGTGCGGTGCGCGGTTGCGAAGAATGGTATCATTGTGATTGCATTAACATTACCGAAAAAGAAGCAAAGCACTATTACTGCCGTAAGTGCAAAGAAGAAGATCCCAGCTGACAGACAGTATTTCGAGTAGTGCGAGTAACCCTGACCGTGCTGACTGAGAAGATGTTGTTGCTGAAGGATTTGAAGGATGAGCTAACAAGCAAGGAGAAGATCTTCAATGAGGTCAGCTTGCATCTCGTGGAGAAGGTTGAAGAGCTGTTGTAGACAGAAAAAGACCCGTCCAAAACACAAGGGGAGCTACAATTGACGAAAAAAGTACTCTCGTCGACTATGCGGAGATGCAAAGAGAAAAAGGTTATTCTCGATCGTAATGTTGAAACTGAAGAACAGCTACTCAGCCATCAAAGTTATGAGAAGTAGCTGATATTGCAACTAACGATACGTTCAAGCTTCATAACACAATTGAACGCCGGCCGCCGCCTAGATATTGAGCATAAAATTGAAAGTGCATGCGAGAAATTCACTAATCCCATCTTGATTTATTAAATGAAGAATTCTCAAACAGTACAAAATTACAAAACACATTTCTCAACAATGCAATGGTAAAGTCAAATCCATTTCAAATATTCTTCTATCAATTCTCATTTGTTTTTGGAACAATCATTTTTCTCCAATTGATATCAGAATGCATATTTTTCCTTAAAAAACTTATTGCAGAATACAACTGTTACGGTGAAAAAAAAACTCTGGAAAAGTCTGATATCGCCGAAAAATACTTGCATCGTGAAAATTATAAAACTTTGAACGATAAGATTGAGTATGTGCTAATCACCCGTGCATTAAATTTAATTTCACATCTCAGAAAAATCACAAATCTTAGCATTTGAAATTTTAAAAGATAACATCATTTTTTGTGGCAATACAAAAATCTGTAATTGAATATTATTATATTTAGTAAGAATATATCTAGTAATTCATAGATCCAATACAATATTCTATAAAAAAATATTATTATTATTTCTTATTATAATTTCTATCACTTTATTTTTTTTTTATTTGACTTTATGTTCCCTTGAATTGTTGCAATAGTAACTAAACGACTTAACGCATGTCGGTTGTCCTTACCGTGATTGTCATCTTCGTCTGATCAAGAACTGCTGCTGGAATCAGTGGCCTGATTAAGGGAATACGAAGCGAATTGTTTGAGGTGGCGAAAATGAGATTTGGTATTACTGCTTTCGCTTTCGTCGCTGTCGTTTTACATTTGCACTATTTTTGAAATCGAAAGCGAATGCGAAAAGACATTTCAATTTTTAACGCGTCAATTTGCGAGGGGTTTTGTCTGGAGTATTGGTGTGTCGACACGGTCAAAAGTGGTATTTTGTTGTTTTCAAACATAAATGCGAGCAACAAACCAAACCAGCAACAACTTTCCACGGTCATTGAATTTACAGGAGAAAATGAATAGGGATAGCCAAAGGAGCACTCAATGCGCCCACACATCGCAACTTTGGGAAAATATCAATGCAGTTTTATATGGGCAGGGGCCTCCTACACAAAATGCATTAATGTTTTTTTTTTGTAAAATAAAAGAAAGCCCAAAGAATTTTTTTTAACTCACAAATTCGAGGATTTTTTTATTTCCTTAACTTAACGTTTTATGCAAGGAATTAAAACACACTATTTCGAATTTAATTTTGCATTTATATATTTAATTGCAAAACTAAAGACAACAAAACAAGTTGAAATCTCACAAGGATGGCTGCAATAAAAATATATTTCCTGGAAACCAGCTGTCAAGTATCTGGAAATCTTGGAAGTATAATTTACGACTCGCTTCGAATTCGATAATTTATCAATACGAAGCGAGTCGAAAAGGAGATATCGAATTGAAAACGATTCGCTTCGCATTCCCTTATCAGGCCACAGAACTATTCGACTCCGTCTTCTTGCTGCTCGATTTGTGTTTTGACCTTTTCGAGGCTTTGATGATTTGCCTCGTTTATTATTGTCGTCACTTTTCTTCTTCTTCTGATCCTTGCTCAATGATTTCAAAAAAATTATTTCCGGATTCTCAGTTTCGTTTTCATCGTCACTTGGTAAGAGTTTGTGTTTTGAGTCCATTTGATTGATGTTCTGCAGTTCCATGGCGCTTTTCTTCATTGCCAGGCCAACCTCTTTCATTTGCTCTTCGAGGACGTTCTCAGACATCAGCTCATTTGCTTCAGCTTCGGAGTAGATTTTGCGTGCTGTACATTGTGCATTCCTTGTCGGTATTGATGTGTCGCCATTTGTGGTGCGTACATTACGCAACTGTATACCAAAGGGCTGATCACGGATTTCGGTGTCACCCTTGCAGTAATTCTCACGAGGAGCATTGTATTTACGTTGCCATTCGAATGTATACTCGGGCTCGTTGTCGTCTTTCTCGCGGTCCTTGCGTACCCCCGGCGCGGTGGTGGTTCGTACATGAAATTAACACTCAACTTGTCTTTGCTTTCTTTGCTGAGCATGGCTTTGTTCTCGTGGAGATTTTGTCTTTTTCATATTGATAACGAAGTTCTTCTTGTTTTTTCTTGTATGCATCAGCTTGTTGTTCAGCCATCCATACCTATGAAACAAATTATTATAAATAAAAAATATAAAATTGTTTACATTAGTTTACTCACCCTTTAAAGATTGTCCCTAGAGGCAGGAAGGGAATCCACTATCCAGTGTATTATAGAGATCAGTGGTATTTTGTTTTTATTTTGCATGGTTTTCCAAAAGCTGAAAGGTAGTGATGGGGATATAAGAGTTTCGTGGGCATTTTTGCTTCAATGACTTTGCTAGGTTCGAATGTCGTTTTTTCGACAATTTTATCTGAACCTGCAAAAAAACACGGCTAATAACTTGATTATATTACACAGGTATACGTTTTATATTTGTCGGTTCTTAGAGATAGACGCAAACGAAGTTGAATTTTCTTGTTGCCCTCCACGCGTAAATGACAGAAAAGACGTCATTTCGCTTGACGTTTCTGTCCTGATCCCCATTGTCCTCAGCGGTGTCAGTCGAAACAAAGATACGGGGTCACTAAGATGCAGGAGCGCTTTTCTTTAAAAGATTACATTCAAAAAGTAGAATTCTTTTACGATAAATCGTAAAGTTTCCCACACGAATTTGTGTCGTAAACGTCGTAAATGAAAGTATAGTAAACGTGGAAAACTTTTAATAAAAGTATTATGACATTTTATGTATCAAAATTTGACAACAACAAATATTTCAGTAACACACAGCATTTTTAATTATTTTTTTTTCAAACGCTTAAACAAAATAAATTAAATCCGCCGAATTTGTTCACCGCATCATAATGCATTTAGATAAAGGGCGTTCATGAAACGTGTGTCGGAAACTTTACGATTTTACGACGTCGGAAAGTTTCCGACGTTGCATGAATACCCTTATTGTATTTGTTATGCATGTAAAATCGTACTATACTATGGATGGATTTTGCAATAAAACACGCCTAATGTGCAATTTTGCAATAAAACACGCCTAATGATGCGGTGAACAAATTCTGAGGACTGTTTTTATTTTGTTCAAACGTTTGAAAAAAAAATAGTTAAAAATGTTCTGTGTTATTGAAATGTTTGTTTTGGACAATTTTTGATAAATAAATGTTATAATACTTTCACGAAAAGTTTGCCACGTTTACTATTTTTCATTTACGACGTTTACGAGCTAAATTCGTGTGGAAAAGTTAACGATTTATCGTAAAAGAATTTTCATCCAAATGTGACAGTTCTTTTACGACGTCGTAAAATTTCCGACGTTTACAACGTTTACGATGCTTTTCCCACGTTGCATGAATACCCTTTATATTTTCAAATACGACGTTTACGACACAAATTCGTGTGGAAAAGTCGTTTACGGTGGCTTTCCGACGTTGCATGACTACCCTTATTAATTCTACTAAAAAAAACACCCACCCTACTCGGAAACAAATAAAATAGAATTTGCACAGTTTGAGCAATACAGGCCCACAAATTATCAACCACATCCAACTTCGCTCATATTTTCGGGCACATTGGAATTTGGAATGGAACAAGTTTGTGAAAGACTGGAAAACAAAATCAGTCGTCATTTTTCTAAATAATTTTTTCGCCTGCTATAAAAATTGAAAAAAAATAATTTAATAGATAAAGAAAACCCCATTAATAATTGCAAATTGAATATTTGTAGTGAAATAATAAATAATAATACAATATTAAATATATTACAAACATAACAAAACATTTGGTGGACAGAAGCAAAATATTCCCTAAACCGTGATTGGGATTTATTTCTATTTTTTTTCATAACCCCACTTAAAAAATAAATTTATTTTAATTTAATTGAGTGTGTAATTTTGAGAAAAGGAAAAACAAAAACAAATATATATATATACTTGGAACAGTGTCTATAAAATGCACACTTTTAGTGAAACAGGAGCTGGAGTTCCTGCCTTCTTGGCCAAACTTTGGAGACTCGTCGAGGATCCTGAGACGAATAATTTAATTTGTTGGAGTAAGGTGAGTTTTACAATAAGATGAGATTACCTACAGATTACATTCCACAAAGGTCTACCATTTCGTGAATTTAAATTTGTAAATTATGTAGTAGCAATAACTATGTTTTAATAATACTAATGTTTTATTTTGTATGGAACAAATTTTAACTCGGTTCCTATTACTAAATAACTTTTAAAATTAAATTTAAATCAGGAGCCGACACTTTCCTTAATGAAAGTATGGATCTTTTAAGTGAAAGGTATGTAAAATGTAAGTACAAGTCAATCTGTTTGTGGTCTTTTGATAAAATATACCTACATACCTAAAATTCATTTTCGTGTGGTGGTTTAAATTGTTAACCTTTTTAGAAGACAAAAGCACAACCAAAACATGCAGTGAAAATTGCGTAGATTATTTTCTTAACCGCAACTTATCTCAGTGCGTTGGTTGTTTTTATTTTTGCTAGACCGCTTAGCGACCATAATAAATACCTAGTAATTTGTTTTGGTCACCACACTAACTCCGACACCACTAATTCTATTTTGTCGATAACAGCGTACTCTCTTTATTTCTTTAATTATTATTCTTTTCGACTTGGTTTTTATTTAAATTATGCCTATTTAGGTTTATTTGTTTTGTTTTTTGATAGATACCTGGAAATTTGTTAAAAGCATAAGAAGTAAAACAAAAAGCAGAAAAAGAGGGCTTCTTCTACTTATTAATTCAAAATATCTACCTAGTAGTAGATATAGAGAGAAACCCCTAAAAAAAAAAAAATACAAAAAGCTTCAACAATTCGATGTGCAAATTTGAATTAAAGCGCTATGCATTTTATGTGTTCGCTGTAAATTGAAATGATTGCAAACAAATACGCATTGGAATCGATTTTAGTTTTATGATTTTTAAGCTGTTTAAAAAGAACCTACCTCAATAAAAGAAATAATATAGAAACTTGCTTTGCAATAACCAAGTAGGTATTATTCTGTTTGAGTTAAAACTCATTGCAATTGATTTTGCTTTTGTGTATGTATCAATTGTTGCTATAAAAGACGGCCAGACAATTTTCTTTTAATAGGAGGGGGAGAGGCATATGATCTTATTTTGTATTGGGCATTTTAAATTTGTTTACAGCGAATAGTAAAATATTAATTGTTAAAACTAATGTGTTATGCGTATAAGTAAGTTCTATACTTTATATAAGTGTGGGGCTATAAAGAATATCAGAATGTGGGGAAATCTTTGCGTTTCTTTTCGAAGCGAGTTTTTGCTCTGCCATCTACGACACCAAACTACATGTTCCATATTGAAACAGGGCCGTCACCTATGTTTATCGATTCATTCAGGTCTCAGGTGCCATTTCGATTACATAATTAAAATACTCCCAATAGACTCATCAGAGTTAGTCATCAAAGTCTTAAAATATCTCATCTCTAATCAGCTTCATTTTGTACAAACGTGGATTGATCTTGCTGTTTCTCTGAATAAAACAATCAGATTGGAGAAGAACGTCATTGTATCTTTTTAAAGAAATCTTAACCACTTTGTAGCCAAACTGGATGAACAATACCGTCGGAAGAAGAAAAAGAGGGCTTCGCCTTCTATTTATTTATTCAAAAGAGTGAAACTCCGGAATAAAAAGAATAAAAAAGCTTCAACACTTCGATGTGCGAATTTGAATTAAAGTGCTATGCAGTTTATGTTATACATTATACCTAACCCTATTATCGACTCGCGAGTCGAACGTTTCTAAAATCACTTATGTCGTGCTTTTAAGAAAATCAAACTGCGGCGTTCGAATAGTACAGCATTTCAATTCAACACATTTTTGACATTTTAGCTAAAATAGCTATTTGAGCGGTAATGTTAAAAAACAGATTCGCCAAATATTTCTTGCGCCTCGCGATTCATAATGGGCGCCATAAGCTACAACAGTTCCACTTGTGTTCGCTGTGATTTGAAATGATTACAAACGAAAACGAATTGGAATTTGATTTTAGTTTTACTATGCTGTTTGAAAAGAACCTACCTCAATGAAAAAAATAGTAGCTATATAAACTTGCTTTGCAATAATCAAGTAGGTATTATTCTGTTGATAAGGAATATGCATAGAAGTGTATGGTTTGAGTTAAAACTCAATGCAATTGATTTTGTTTTTGTAGTTCTATCAATTGTTGCTATAAAATCGGCCACATATAATTTTCTTTTAATGGGAGGGGGAGGCGCATATGATCTTATTTTGTATTGGGCATTTTAAATTTCTTTACAGCTATTAATAAAATATTAATTGTTAAAACTAATGTGTTATGCGTATAAGTAAGTTCTTACTTATCTATATATAAGTGTGTGACTATAAAGAATATCAGAATGTGGGAAAATCTCTGGGTTTCTTTTTGGAGCGAGTTTCTACGACACCAAACTACATGCTCCATATTGAAACAGGGCTGCCACCTATGTTTATCGACTCACTCAGGTGCCGATTTTGATTACATAATTAAAATACTCTGAATGTACTCATCAAGGTTAGTCAACAAAGTGGATTGATCTTGCTGTTTCTCTGAATGAAACAATCGGATTGGAGACGGACCACATACCATCTTTTAAAAGAAATCTTTACCACCTTGTAGCCAAACTGGATGAACAATATCGTCGGGATTTAATAAAACAGGCCAAAACGACGCAATATAGAGAGTTTTAAAGCAATCATAAGTTTAATCTATGCGAAATAAACTACTTCAAGGATAAGATTTCTGCAGATATGAAAGGGAAAGTATCGTACACTTAGGACTATGTCCAATTCTTTAAGAAACCCGACGGTACATTTTCGGAAAGAACAAAATTTGATTTGGAAGAAATAATACACATTCTAAACGGTGCAATGGGGTGGAAGAAATATTTACAAATAATTTCGACAACAAGAATTTTGACAACTTATAAACTATTGACTAAGGGGCCATCGGATATGGCAGTAAAGATTAAGGCACAGCACACAGTTTTAAGCAACTTCAAACGACAAGTTATTGAAAATTGCATCTCATGCGGAGATGTACCAATTGCTCAGTTAAGTAACCTTTTGAATGATCTTAAAAATGATCTTATAGCTAAAAAGTACAGTGCGTTACCAGACTTGATGTTATTATCTAAAATTGTACACATTTTACAAAGCAACTATGAGTTTTTTAAGTCAAGTTGTGTACTTATAACAAAAGAAGAAGAAAGGACGAGAAATTTTAAGAAATCTTTAGACAGGGAAGATAATTCTTAAGATGCGTTAGTAGCAACAACAGACAATGAGTTTGTTTAGATTGGGAAGTTTGTGTACGGACTCACGCCAATTTGTAAGTAAGAGAAGTGCGGGGTAATAGGTTTTGTGAGGCATACATATATAAAATATAAAAACCGGACTCATGAGTGTAATTTGTTGTTCTTTCAATGTGGATGTTCTTGATGTTGTTGTTGTTTCAATGAATTTTTAGGCGCCTCACAGTTTTTAATGTAAACACGATGGTACTTATCAGTCCGTTCTCAATCTTCCCAATCTAAACAGGGTCAAAAAGATCAAAGAAACAACTGGCCAAAAAGTGAAAAAATATGCAATTCCTTCTTAAAGAAAGATAGTCAATGGTCGGAATTCCAGAAAATAGATATGTATCTGGGGACGATTAAATAGATCCAAACAGACAATTGCCACTTAAGGTGCTGTCACACACTGAAAGGAAAGTGCTTTCAGAAAGCAAACCTTCATAGTGTGACAAACCGAAAAATACTTTCTTGAAAGAATTTTATGAAAATGAGTTCAGAAAAAAAAATGCACTAGTTTTTTGAAAGCGTTTTAAAGAAAGGAAATCACATTCAGAAAACGCTTTCTGCTTTCAGAAACTTTTTGTGAAAGTTTTTCGCCTTTTTCGGTATATTTTCCAGCAAATCAGTGACCCGGTAACGTTTGTCCGCCGATATTAAAGTACATTCACTACCTCTGTCTCACAAAACGTGATTTAGGGAGTGCCATCGTACCGCACGATACGGAAAACAAAGTTTTATCTTTAAATTCGATTTGCGACCAAACTATACGTCCTAGAACCTACAAAGTTCACATTTTTTTGTTCTCTAAACTCGATTTCCGCCTTAATTAAGCATCTTATAGAATTAAAAATAGCATATTTGTGATCTATTTTCTTGTTGGTACTATAGCACATAGTCTTGTCTAAGTGTATTAATTTGGGTCTTTCAATGACAAGTGGATACCTAGCATAAATGCCTTGCTAATTTCTGTCTCCAATGAAGAACTTGCATTTGAAAAAGCGTGGGATTAACATATTTCAAGAACACTTGAGAATACACCCACTGAAGATGTTAACAAAGTCAAGAGAGCGTTTCGATACATAGCAAGAACTTTGGAATATGGAATTGATTGACGTTAGAAAAAGCTATTCTCAAATGTGAAAGCTATGCAGACTTTGTTGGATGCATGAAAACGGGGCGTTCAACTTTAGAAGTGGTTATCAAATACACCGGTGGTTCTATTTCTTAATTTAGCTTAGGGCAAACGATGGTGGCTACATGGGTGACATAGTAGCATATAGCTAAGGAATCCATTTGGCTGAAAAGATGGAATTGAATGTTTCGCACTTTTAGATACACGAATGCCAATCAGATCATCAGACTTGCTTGTATGGTGCTGAGTCTTAATACTTGAATGTTTATAATTATTTTAAAATCTTCCGTTCATCAATGGGATTGAATTTAAGACCTTAATTGTGACTAGGGTTCGGAAGCCGACGGCTTACCCTTCACGCTACCCTAACAAAGTCATTCCATTGCAGGTTTTGTTGCATATAAATTGCATTTGAACATGCTTTTATTCATTTGGTTTGTAGAAAATTGAATCTTCTACAGTTTTGGATAGGACGCACTATACCGTAAAATTAAAAGTAAAAAAGTTATAATTACAAACAAATTTAAAGAAAAATATCATTAAAGGGTTGTAAACTTTTTTTTATAAATTTTGGATGGTGTTTTTATTGAAATGTTGATATACTTTGAATTACTACTTTCTAATTTTCAATTTTACGGTTAAAAGTGTTATTAAAAATTATAAAAAAATTTACTGAGCTGAGAAAAAATCGTCCAGACTGGTTTTCGATATCAGACGTCATGCACCATTTATAAACCCTCATACTCATATTTTGGTTATACATCGGCTCTTAGCTAGTACCGTCGATTCTCTTGATACTTTTTAGTCTGATCGTGCATAGTCTAACTTTTGTACGTAAGTTTGATCTGCCTTGCGCGCCATTTTATGAAACGAAATTTAAAATTAGGACAGATGAAACTTTGTTACCTGTGCTATAAATTAATATATTTTTTTTTTGATAATTCTAACAAGCATATTTCAAAATGTATACTTTTCAGGATGGCCGAAGTTTCATAATTCAGAATCAGGCTCAATTCGCTCGTGAATTACTACCTTTAAATTATAAACACAACAATATGGCTAGCTTCATAAGGCAGCTTAATATGTGTAAGTAAAAAAAAATATAATCACTTTTTATGTAAGTATAATCCCATAATTTCCTGTTACTTTTATTTTAGATGGATTTCATAAAATAACATCTATTGACAATGGTGGACTAAAATTCGATCGTGATGACATGGAATTCTCTCATCCGTGTTTCAAACGTAATTCGCCATTCCTTTTGGAGCATATAAAACGAAAAATTGCCAATACTAAATCAATTGATGAAAAGGCAACTGTTAAACCTGAAGCAGTAAGCAAGGTGTTGAATGATGTCAAGGCGATGCGTGGCCGGCAGGATTCATTGGATTCTAGATTCTCTGTTATGAAACAAGAAAACGAAGCACTTTGGCGTGAAATTGCATCACTTCGACAAAAACACGCAAAGCAACAACAAATTGTCAACAAGGTTAGCAAAATCTGATCCAGATTGATATTATTCCATTTTGTCAAAACAAATATCTTGTTTTAGCTCATTCAATTCCTAATAACGATTGTACAACCATCAAGGAACATGACAAGTGTCAAACGTCATATGCAATTGATGATCAATGATACTCCAGAACAAGCTAAACTTAGGAAAGCAAGTGAATCTGGATCAGAATGTGGACCTGTAATTCATGAACTTGGTGAAGAGCTTTTTGATGAGGCAAATGCAGAAAATGATTCTGATTTAGAGTAATTATATACATACCACTTCTTTGAAGCACGTCCATATTGTTTTAAATTTTAATGAATTTAATTTTAGTGCTCCGATGAGCCCATATGCCAATTTGGCATCAGTTGGTTCCAGTAATCATGAAAACGATAGTCCTATACCAAAAGTTGAGCGCCCTCAATCCAGCGGAAGCATTAATAGTCAGCTTTTTGACTACTCGAATCAGAGTGCAGAAGATGCTCTAATGACAACGGGAAATATAACACCAGGACGATCGGGAGCTGTTATAAATGCCGTCAACCCTGATGGATCTCAAATAGTTTATCATGTAACTGAAGTAGCCGATAGTGAGCCTCAAACAACTGAGACAGTTATAAATGATGAAAATCATCTCACTACGCCCTTGGTAAAGGAAATGACACGTAATCAAATGTTGCAAATGAAAGCAAAATCTAACAAGCGTAAGATTGGTGCTGTTTCGTCAACAGTAACAACTTCCTCATCGACATCTTCAAGTCCCGCAACAAAAATGTTACGCTCCTCTGGAAATGGAACTGGTCAACAACAAATCAAAACAGAAAAAAATGATACTAATCCAATGACCTTCTGGAATGCTAATTATGCAGTACAAGCTGGTGGTAATGCAGCTTCAGCGGAGGGTCTTTCCAGTCCTAGTAGCAGCACTATTAATATGAATGCTACTATCGATCCACGTCTAATGTCGCCAATGAATGATCAAAACTTAGAAGCTACAGAAATTACAAATGATTCTTCAGATATGTATAATTCAGATAATTTTATTGGTTCTGACATGCCATCTCAACTTTTTGAAGTAAGTTAAACGTTAAAAATGTAACGCCAAAAGTGATTTAACAAACATTTCTTTTCATAGGAATCGCCCATAATTGATGACAGAAACCTTGTTAGTGGTGATAATTTCAACATTAAATATGATGTAAGCCAAAACCCATCTTCGTCTGGTCGGCAACAAATGCAGTTACAATCCCTTGGCAAGTTTGCCGAATATAATACAGACGCACTCTCTTCATTATCAAAAAACAGTTCGACGCTCCAACTGTCTAAAGTAAACAACAGCAACAACCTTCCTAACAGCAATGATATGCGGTGAGAGATGACTTAGAAACTACAAGTGTCATTCAATAAGTAAACTTAAAAAAACCGTAACTTTATGAAAAAAAAACTATTACATTTTTTTATAATGTACCGCTAATTCAATATGTATTTCAAGTTTCACTCTTAATTTCTCGGGTATCTATTCGATCCGTAGTATTCATTCATTATCTTGCCGGTTTCATATTTTATTCTCCACTTCAGTTTACTTACTGAACGAACAGCGTCAACCCACTATTATTTACTAATACAATACTATTAATTCTAAACTAATTTTGTTCGATTTGTTTTTTTTTTTTTTTATTTTTGACTTTGCAGTGATGAAGTCAGTATGCACTTGGATACTGTTCAAGACGATTTGGACACTCTCAAAGATTTACTACGAACCGATTCATATTCTCTGGATGCGAATACTTTGTTAGGAGTAAGTCTTATATTTATTGTTCACTTATTTTAAACACAACAACGACAAAATATAGGAATTCATAATTAATTGTGCATTGTTAATGCATGTTCCCCCTGCTGACAAAACAGCCAATACAAATTTGGTTCTTTGTAAAAATTATTGCAAAACAAAAAAACTTCTATGCTGGATCATTATATTATCGTCTATGATTTTTCGGTTTCTAATAAACATTAAACTCTATTCAATCCCACCCACAGAATGGATCACCTCCAACTGGTCGAATTTATTTACCTCCTCAACTGGAAGCCGATATTTTCAATAAGGTCAGAAAAAATTCTATTTACAAAACAAAAAAAAAGATGATATTAGGTTAAAAAAATATTCAAGAGATTTCTTTAATATTGTTTTTATACTCAATGAAGTATTTTTTGCATTTCATATTTTTTTTTCAACATACACATTATCATCAGGAATCGCCATTTTCTTAAAAACCAACTTGTTTTTCAATTTCGATGATCGTTTTTATATTTCGTTTGCGAAACAGTTCCGAGAACAAAAATATACTGATACTCTTGGAGGATTTGTCACTTCCTCGCAAGAGGCAGTAGCCCTAAAAAACTTTTTAGTTTTTAGGTGGACGAGAGAACAAATATGAAGCAATCCATTTGTTTGTATTGTGGTGAAGAATGCTTTTGAACTATGAAATTCACATAAACTAGCAATACATTTCGTACCGCGTCGTTTTGATGAAAAGCTTTTAACTTCCTAGGTAGATACACAAATACCTGGCCAATGTTCTGTTATTTTAAATCCTTTGATTCTATAAATTTCTTAAACGGTTCATGCCAAGATTTTTTAAAATGTTTTCAGTTCAGCAAATAATTACTTACCTTTGAATACCTCTCATGTTTTCTATGAAAATTGCTTTCTTTTACATTTATTTACAATTAACTTAAAATCATTGAAATTATTTTTATCTACATAATTCAAAAAAATGCACATTTTCAACAAAAATAATAATGACAAATCTTAATTTAAAAACAATATCCTTTCATATTGACATTTATGACGAAGAAAAGATTAACCATAATTTGATTTGAATCACCATATAAACAGGAACTATTAAAATAAGGATTTTATAGACAAATTAAAAAAAACTAAACCACTTAAGCACCCCCTTGTACACAATTGATAGAGGTGTAAAAGCAAAAATTTGGACCACCATAATGAACAGAATTGTTTTCAGTTTTTTATATTCATTCTCTCATTCTTCAAATTCTAACGCAAAATAATTAAATATTCAGATCTTAGCCAAATATCACTAAATACGAATATTCTCATCATAAATAAGCATTTGAGTCGACCACGATTTCCTTATAATATTCGTTTTAAGGCACCAATTGGAATTAAGCTTTCTTGCTCCTTAAGTCATAACCAGATTTTTGTCCGATTTTTAAAAGCAGATAGAAAAGAAGTTGAACCAATGTACTGTTATTAGTGAGAAATAGGCGAAGAGTTGCAAAAAAAATAATAAAATCGTTAAGAAGATGCTAAGTACATTTTAATCAAATGAATTTCCTTTTATTTATTATTTTCTTGTTAATAAACTAATGTCGTTTTCGGTAAGAGGTTCTGAGTTACTCCTTTTTGACTCCACTTACTCCAAAATAATTCGATTAGCTGTTCCGAGTAATGTTTTCGGAGTTATTTTCTGTTCCGGATTTTATAAAGGACAAATACATATGAGCTGAACACACAAATACATATGAGCTCTTTTGTCGGATTACTTTTTTAAATTAATTTTACTCGACTTTAACTTTTGGAACAACAGAAAATAATTCGATTGGAATCAAAGAGGAGTAGTACTGTTCCGAAATCCAACCGAAAACGATATAAATATTCATATGTATAATGGTATTTGATCATGTATTCTGTACCATTGAATTTTAAAAAAAATTGGTCTTTTATGATACTTCGAGATTAATGTAATTAATTCAAACTAATTCATTTTTTTCCCAACGTTTCTCTGGTTATTTTCCGGCTTCATCAGGGATTTTAAAATACAAATTCAATTACTTGTTAGTAAATAGTTAATAGAGAAGAGAAGTTATAATGATTATTTTGAATAGTTTGAACAGATCTATTGACTTACTTTTCCTTTAATTAATTTTTACTTGCGTTATTCACTCCGCTCCACTTGAATAGAAACAAACTTTTTGTTTACTGTCTGAGCGTGTAGCGCTTTGGTAAATTTATAAATTCACCTTTTGGTTTTAGTTCCTAAAAGAGGGAACTATTGCGAACAAAACTGCAGAGACAGAATAATTCAGGAAAATACCATAAGAAATTTTTAACCAATTTTCTAATTACTTCGTTTGAAACACTGTTTTTTTTTGCGTTACTTGAATAGAAACATTCTCTTAAATTAGGAAAACAATTGAAAAAGTGCAGTAAAATTGGGTAGTCTTCTATTCGTAATCATATTTTAATATGTTTGCTACCATATTTATTTGAAATAACTTGAAAAACCCAGTTGGGGACTGAATCATGCAGTTATTTTATATAATTTAAAGAAATTGCACTTCATGCTTCTTTGATTGCAGCAATAAGTGATTCTTTGTCCTCATATTGTCGGTCAGAATCGTAAACTTTACGAATCATCCATCCTCATACATTTTCAATAATATTTAGGTTCGGAGAATACGGTGGCCATTAAAGTAAGGTAATATTTTTCTCAGATATCCAACTGTTAATGGTCCTTGCATTGAGGATTGGCACGTTTTTCTGTTGAAATTGCCATGGTATTGGTCCAAAGACATCGGTAAACTTGGGGAAAGCTTCTTGCAGTATTTCCGTGTAGGAGTTTCAATGTGGGAAAGTCCAGAACAATTGTTCAAAACCAGCAAATCGCACCCCACGCCATTATACCGCTTTCTCGGCTATGGTGGCGCTCCAGAAACCTGGGTTCCCCCTTATAACATGAAAATAGAAATTATATCCGTCCGGGCCATCATAATTGATTTTTTTTCGTCAGAAAAAAACCACTTGTCCACTCTTCCTTCCACGTCATATTCTTCCTGCAAAAATCTATTATATTCTGTCTTCGTATTGTATGTAACGGTTGTTGTTTCTTCAATTTCAGGCGCTTTAAATGTTGTGCCCCACGAATAACACGTCTTATAGTGTTAAGACTCCCTGTAATACCACTCTTACCCTTGATTTTAGCAGAAGAGCCGCTTGAATTTGAGGCCAGTCTAATTATCTTTCTTCAGTCTGCTTCTGTTGTGGATCTTAATTGCCTACCTTACACATTTTTCCATAGTTTACTTTATTTCTATGGTTGGACCAAACAATTTTCACACTTCTACTTATTTTGTTGGCAATTCTGCGTTAGGTGAAGCTTGTTTTCCGCGTGTACTTCTATTTTGGCTTTTTCTGTAGGGTTTAATGGTTTTCCGCGGCCCATCTTTTATTTGATCAAACAATTATTATTTTTATTCTACACTTTTATTTTTATAACAATATTTTTTCTTACCGTAATCTATAGAGACAAAACGCACACTGTTTCTATGCAAGTTGCGCAAAAAAAAACAGTGTATTTTATTAAGTAATTAGAAAAGTGGTAAAAAAATAACCTTATTGTATTTTCCTGAATTATTCTGTCCCTGCAGTTTTATTCGCAATACATTCCGCTTTTAGGAACTAAAACCAAAAGGTGAATTTATGAATTAACCAAAGCGCTACACGCTCTGATAGTAAAAAAAAAGTTTGTTTCTATTCAAGTGAAGCGGAGTTTACGTAGTATAGGGCAAGTTTTGGATTCGTGCAAAAAAAATCGAGATAATAATTTTTCCTAACATTACGATGGTATATCTCACCGAACAGTGGCACAAATCTTTACATCGTTTTGGAGAAAGTAAGATTATTGCGCTTGATATTTCAAAAGCATTTGATAGAGTTTGGCATCGAATGTGGAATGCTCTACCCAGCTCTATCTTCCCCTCCCATTGTGATCTACAGACATTCAAAACCAATGTACATCGGTTTCTCCTTTCAAATCCCCTCCAACCTACCTAATCGCTCGTGCTGTGTTTATCACTTTAAGGGTATTCATAACCCTTTAGCGCGCGCCAAATAGAGAACGCGAAAAAAGTATGTCTCGAAACTCTGTCTGTCTGTCTGTCCGTCTGTCTGTCTATACCTCGATCTGCAGCCTAAACCACTATAGCGATTTTCTTCAAACTTTGGAATTAAGGTTCTTAGGTGATTCCCTAGAGGGGAAATTGAATTTTGTTTAGCTCAAAAAATAACGGTACCTGTCATACAACCAATATACAAAAATTGATTTATTTGAAAAACGGCTCTAACGATTTTCAAAAAAAAATTACCAGGTACTAAAATTACTAAAACAAATATTTTGGTAGAAAAAAATTTATAACGGTTATTAACGGTACCTGTCATACAACTGATTTTTTGGTTTTCAAATTTCTCGTTAACTACTAAACCGATTCTCTATCTATAAAATAGGTATTTTAATAAAAAAGATTCTAACCCACTGAACAAATTATATGAATTGTTGTTGTAATGCCCTGCAAAATATCGTACGCTCCACCATGACCGTCCTCATTGCATGCCCAAAGCACACTGATCTTTCATAATCGTTTCTACTCTGGCTGTGGCCAGTGGTACCACTTCACTTCAATTGAAGTAGACCTACTTCTTTTTTTCAAATTATTTTTAAAACTACTTCCTACTTCGCACCATCGCCAATATATTAAAATCTACTTCTTTTTTAAAATCAATGCTTCATCCTACTTCAATCCTACCAAAATAGGCCAAATCTACTTCTTTTTTCTCTTATTTCGGTCTAGTAAGTATGGGATCCCAGAATTTACATTAAAAAAAATGAACTTCTACCACAATAGTAACACAAGAGTAATTTAACAAAGCATTCAAGTTTTCTTTTTGTACATGATTTGTATATGGATTTATGAAAAATGAAACTTCTTTTTTAAATCTTCTACGATTTTTCTCATCTACTTCACTTTTTTCTTCAAATCTACTTCCACTTTTTTATGGCTGTTGTTGTTTTTTTCGGTTTTTCTTTGTGCTTGCTAACAAGCTTACCACTGCACTGCAGTGCTGTCGTTTCACAAATTCCGAGAGTAGCACTTTTCATAACATTTGGGGAGCAGTTTGGGAAGTTGGGGAGCCAAAGGCTCTCCCAAACCGACGCGAAAGCGGCTAAGAACATTAACTCTGCAGGGCGAACGATTCACAATGATAACAAAAATGAGAAATAAATAATGTTAAATAACAACTGAAACTGTCGTCGACCAATGTTCCGCGCCGATTTCGCGTTGGTTTGGGAGAGCCTTGATTCTAGATATTTTATAAAATGAATAAGGGTATACAGTTCATTTCTACCGATATAAAATTCTATCGTTTTTAAGCTTTCTTTAGGTTTTCCACGTTTGCATGAATACCCCTAATATGATCACAAATTAACAGAGATGTGAAATTTTTAATAGGAGTCAGAATTTAAAAATATTTTCATTAACATTCCCATGTGGAGTCTTGGGGAGACTTTTTGAGACATGGGTAGCACAGTAGTCCTTTAAACAGTAAAGGAGCCAAATGCTACTATAGTAGCCATTCCGACAGCAATGCTGCACTGACGTCTATTGGAAGGTTGGAACATGGAATATTGAATTGAATGAAATTAAATTTGAATTCGCGCGGTCAGAGGGTGTAGAATCGAAAAACTATATAAACAATAATTTAACTGCCTTAAAGGCAAAATATAAACAAAATAATAAGTTTGCCGTAGAGAGACTGCCCATATCTTTGAAAAAAAGCAAAAAAAATATAATATGTTGCCATTAAGACATTCAAAAAGGTGCGGGTAGAAATCAACTTTACGTATTAATATAATGATTAAGCAAATCAGATGGCATACTTTTTTTTGAGCTCTATCTGTTTTAGCTATTAAAATAACTAATTTCTAATAATATGTAATTCATAGTAATCATTTGTATTTTAAATTGTTTTTAAAACTTTTTTTAATGATTTCATAATCTTATGGAACCAATAAGTATATACATTGTCTATTTCAAGCTACGTTAAAGTTGATAGATACGAGAGCAAGTTTTGTGCGATCCAGTCGTGCCCATTTTTTTTAATTTGCTTTGAGTTACTAGTATATTGATTTTTTGAATAATATTAACATTGCATGGTTGCCACTCGACTGGAAAGTCAGGGAACGAAAATTTGGTCAGGGAAAGTCAGGGAATTTTGAAAGCGATCAGGGAAAATTTTGTTCAGCACTGAATTTTTTCACATTAAGATAATTAAATCTTTCGTTCAACTCTGCCCACATTTTTGCGCCAAAAGAATTTGTATTCAATGAGATTCAGTTCAAACTCATTTTCTATAACTTATTTGTTGGCCAAACATCATTTCTAGAACTGAAAAATTAAAGGCTACGGAGCATCTTTTGTCGTTATATACACTGTCACTTTTAAATATTTTTTTGTGGAAATACTGTTTTTTTTTCATTTACGAAGGGACATTTGAAGTGAAAACATTCCAATAATGTGTCATATTTTTCGATAAAACTTTAATTAATAGCACTACCAAGAAAAAAAAAATAGATACAAACTAAGATGATTATGAAAAACAGCCATGCAAACTTTAAATTTCGATTTTTGAAGTTCGAAGTTTATTGAGTTATGACGTTGATCGTTTTAATGAACGATATACATAATGTGTGTACAGATTATTTATATAAAATGTTTAAACATACGAATATTGTTTCCACATACATAAAGTGCTCTTGCAAAGATTAAGTTTATTTCATAATACAAATTTCGCTTACTGGGCGAAATTCGTCCACCCAAAATTCACATTCAAAAAATATTTTTTTAGTTTTAAAATTTTTTTTAGTTTTAAACTTTTTTTAATACGCACAGTGATCGGCAGTGCAAAACCAAAAATGGTGTTCATGCGTTTCTCAGGTATATTCTGCACATCTCCGCACCTATGGCTTTCCAATCATATACAATTTATCGAAATTGGTTGGATACTTTTTGAGCAAATGGTACCACAAACTTTTTTTAAGGCTATTTATTTATAAAAATAAGCTATCCCGGAGTGAAGATTTCATAGAGATGTGGAGCATAATATAATTATTGTTTTTTTTTTTTTTTATAGAAAGCGTATTGACATTGTGATTGTGAAACTTGGTCAAAATTTCAACTTACCGACAGGAACATTGTTGGATAAATCAACAAAATTGTTAAATGTGCTTTTACATTACCTTGAATATTGTGGAGGTTTCATAATGTGCAAAGGATAGATGGCATTATGTGTTTTTTTTTTTACATTGTTTTTCTTTAAAATTAAAAAATATTAAAATTATGCATGTGGATAACTTTGTAGATGCACTAGTCTTTTTGAAGTGAAACTTCTTTGCGCGGGTTGAGAGTGAAACTTCAAGGTTGAATTTTTGTGAAACCAAAAAATGTAACGCCAATGTGCTAATCATTGATAAGCTAAGTGGTGGGAGGTAGAGTAAAAGTAAAGATTTTTATTGATAGGATTATATATTTTATAGTGCAATAAGTTTGAATTTTTTGAGAATCTATATTATTGTAGCAGATAAAAGGGAAAATGTCCTCTTATGTCTATTTTCTAATTTCGTTAATTAGAATGCCAGAGTTTTGAAATTTTTTTATGAATAGATAATGAAATTCTAAGAATCTTACTAGTTTAAGTTTCTTATCTATCTAAAACCAAAATTAATTTGTCATATACAAATTTTTGATTTTGCAGAGATTTTGAGTGTACGGATTTTTGGAAATAGTCGGAAAACCTACTTTCTTCAACTGATTTATATTTTTTTTATGTAGATATATTTTAAACAAATATAAAAATAACTATTTATCTGAAACAGTAACTACTTTTTAAATGCATTACATTTCTTTTTTGATACAGCTTCCAACTAAGAACTACAGAATACTTTTGAAAAGCTAATAATTTGTCATTCGAGTAATAAATAAGAAGATTTTGTTTCTCTCTTAAGTTTAACCAACTGAACAATTTCAAAAAACATTTTTTATTTGGTCAGGGAAAACATAAAAATTGGTCAGGGAAAGTCAGGGAAATTTATTTTGAAAAATAGTGGCAACTATGCATCGGAGAAACTTTGGGCAAAAATGCCCAATTTATTTAAAAATTCACATAAATATTCTTTTTTATGAACAAATTATATTATGCTGTTTTGAGAAAATCAATTCGTCTTTTATAAAAAGAAAGACAAACTGCTACTCAATAAGGTTTTTTTTTTTTGTTCAATATAGTACAATATAACTTTACTTTGCTGTTGATAAATCATAGTGCGAAAAACTTCACAAAGCATTTGATATTGAAAAAAAGTCAATTCCGAAAGGAAACTAACACGTCAGCGGACACTGTATTATAAAGTTTTTCAATAAATGTGAAACATCTGAGAAACTATATGCAATGTGTGTAGCATCACACACAATGTATGTAATCGACTAAGCCATAGCATATCAGATAATTTGCTGTTATTGATTTTGTGTATCCAGGGGCGGATCAGTACACTGCTTTTTTAGGCATAACACTAGTAGTATTGTACTGTGAAGTCATTTGGGGCCCAAACTTGATATCAGCATAGATAATTGTCTGATTTGTTTTTTTATGTCTGTTTATTGTAATGGTAGGTGAATTTAGGGTTGACTACAGCAACATTCGGGGACTGAGGCAGAATTTTTGTGCTGTATATGTCCATACTGTGAAAAACAGGCCAGCTGTTTTGGCACTAAGTGAAACCCAGGTAGGGGAAAATACTGATCACTCGGAATTCAGTCTACATGGTTATAGCTTAGTGCCTCTATTTTTTCCACATCATGGTCTCGCCGTGTATGTTCGAAATGATGTTTCTTATCAGCTTCAACCACAAACCGACTCCATCCAGAGAATTAATTCCCATTTTCCGCACAGTGAAATCGTTGTTACGGGCGATTTTAATGTACATAATTCTTCGTGGCTACGCGTCGAGATTTTTGCTTAACTAAAAACAACCTAACCCAGCTGGTCGACGAGCCTACTCGGATTCCTGACGTTGCAGGTCAATCCGCCAACACTAGATAAATACACTATATACACTATAAGTGTATTATCGCCTCTAGGCACATCAGACCATTGTGTCATATCTGCGAATTTCTCGTGCCACCAAAACACAGTTAAAGAAAAAACTCCCAAGAGAACCGTTTGGCAGTACGAGAAAGCCAACTGGGACGGTCTCAATGTTTTCTCAGGAACTTTAACTGGTCACTATGCTTCCTCGATAGTGACGTAGATTCCAGTCCAGATATGATTACAAACTTAATTCTTTGTGGAATGAGAAATTTTATCCCGAATAGGGTGAAATCTATCAAACCCAAAGAAAACTCATGGTTTGATTCGAGCTGTAAAGAGGTTATTAGGGTTAGAGAAGTAAGCTTCCGAAGTTATAAAGCCAACCCTACTGAGGAAAACCGGAAAAAGTTTCAACAAGCTAGAAAGACCTGTAACGTTCATATTCGACGAACCAAATTTTTACATGATCAAAAATTACGGCAAAAAATTCTACAATGTCCCAAAGGTAGTAAAAATGTTTGGTCATTTGTAAAAAACATACGAAATACCACCTGGTCCTCGGTTCCAACGCTCGTCTTCAACGATACTCCTTTTGTCAGCTCAATCGATAAAGCCAATTTGCTTGCAGCACAGTTTGCTGTTAATTCGTCGCTGCTTGAAAGTGTTATGACTCCTCCTGTACTTGAGAGCGCAAATGATTCTATGGGACAAATCTTCTTCCGCACTCGTGCAGTTGCCAGAGTTCTGAAAGATCTCGATATACACAAATCCGCTGGCCCGGATAGTATCCCTCCCATTGAAGAGGTGTTCTTCAACGCTGGCAAAACCACTGCGTTAGCTTTTCCATCTGTCCTACTCTACTGGTCTCTTTCCGAGTGGATGGAAAACAGCATTTGTCCAGCCTGTCCCTAAAATAGGCGTGTCTTCTTCCCCCTCCAACTATCGACCAATTGTGCTTATGTCCCTTCTTTCCAAGGTCATGAAAACGCTGATTAATTTCCAGCTAAAGAAATACCTCGAAGAACGAAAGCTTCTTAATGACGGCTTTCGTAGCAATAGGTCCACTGGTGATCTGATGGTATATCTCACCGAACAGTGGCACAAATCTTTACATCGTTTTGGAGAAAGTAAGATTATTGCGCTTATATTTCTAAAGCATTTGATAGAGATTGGCATCAAGCTCTCTTATCGAAAATGCGTGCATTTGTTATCGATGAATCTCTTTTTCGTTGGATTAGAAATTACATTTCGGACCGTTCAATACAAGTTGTATTGGATGGTTTCAAGTCTGAAATTCACAAAATAAATGCTGGTGTGCCCCAGGGCTCCGTTCTGTCTCCGACTCTCTTCCTTATATTCATAAACGATCTTTTATCTGAAACTTCTAATCCATTAAATTGTTTTGCTGACGACAGTACCCTCAGCTTTTCATATTCGTTCTTAGATTCACATCCATGTCCTTCGGATGTGGAACTCGAACGGCAGCGTATGATAAGCTGATTAAATTCTGATCTTGACAGCATTGTCCAATGGGGAATCAAAAATCGTGTAGAATTTAATGCTTCAAAAACTCAATGCTGTCTACTGTCGTTAAAACGAAACCAACCCCCCATGCAACTATCCATGAGTAGAACTTGCATTGAGGAAACCGAAAAGCTTTCAGTCCTCGGTATTTGTGTCACAGACCACCTTTTATGGAACGACCACATATTCGACATCGCCAAAAATGCTGCTAAGTGTTTAGGTTTTCTCCGTCGATGCAAGAAATTTTTCTCCCCTTCTGAGCTGGCTGTGATCTACAAAGCCTTTATTCGTCCAAAACTTGAGTATAACTCCAACATTTGGGCAGGTGCTCCAATAACCCACTTGAGTTTTTGGATAGAATTGAAAAGAGAGTTCTTAAAATGATAGGTGGAAGAACTATAACGGAAACATTCTCATCTCTTGAGCACCGTCGAAATGTTTAATGTCTTTCGTTATTTTAGTTATTTTACCGTTATTGCCATAAACAATACTCTAGTGAAATAGCCAGTTGCATTCCTCCCCTTAAACAATTCAACCGTAATACTCGCGCTTCTAGGAATGCCCATCAGTTTACCCTTGAGCCCAATTTCGGACGTACTGTTAAGTACAGAGATTCTTTCTTTAGTCGCACTACTCGAATGTGGAATGCTCTACCCAGCTCAATTTTTCCCTCCCATTGTGATCTACAGACGTTCAAAACCAATGTGCATCGGTATCTCCTTTTAAATCCCCTCCAATCTACCTAATCGCTCGTGCTGTGTATATCATCTTAAGGGTAGTCACAACCCCTTTTGCACGCGCTAAATATAAAAAAAAAAAAAAAAAAAAAAAAAACAAACTCGACTAAATTGAGTTTGCATTCAATTCAAGAAAATATTGTTTGCAATTGAACTGTACCATAATTCCTTCCCCGCATTCACAAAGCTATTGCTGGTGAAGCTACCTCTATACGGCTAGGTTCCCCGTGTGAGGATCGAAATCAAATCTGTAACAACAGTTTTGTTAACTTACGTTCCAACCCGCTAAGATCGAAATGCGTATCAATAAGAGAAGGTATTACTCTGATTGAAAAATTATAAGATTGGACAAAATTGGTTTATTAAATTAAAATATTATTAATCAGATGCTTATTATTCGAATCGTCCTTCTTTCATAAGTTTACAAATCAATACTGTAAAATTTATAAAATAACATACATAATATGTACTTGTACATACATGTCTGTATGTTATTCTATTCATACAAATTTTGAAGGAGTAGAAATGAAAATATCTAGTTGAAATTACAAAAAAGTGCGGGAACCACATCGAACAAAAAATATTGCAAACTTTTTAAACACCAACAACTTATACAAATGTGTATGTTTGTAATTTTGTATAAATCTTTTCAGCTCTTTAACGATTCTGACATTTTGGGACCATATGGACTAGGATTGATACCCGAAAACAATCAACAAGATAAAAAAGGTATGCCAAATTCACTCTTATATTTGAATTTGATATGAGAAGTTTAACTGGTTTCCTTTTTTTTAAGGATCTGAACTTATGACCTACCAGCCAATTTTTGATCTAAGCGACATAATGGAAATAAATAATAAAAGTAACGGTTAGTTGTTCTGCCTGCTAAAACAAATTCAATATATTCAAAAACATTAATTCATTTTAGATGATTCAAATTCCAACGGTACCAATAATCCAAGACCATTATCACCCCCCAATTCAACACTAAACACACCCCGTCATGAATGAGTACAAATTTTGATGCTCAGTATATTTTGATTGGTGATTGCGTTGTAAGGCGCCCGGTGCGAATTTCCCTGAACTCTATAAAAAAGAATTCATTTACAACCTCTCTCCCGAATAGCATAAATGAGAAATACTTTGTTGTCTTTTTTTTGTTGTATATTGTTATTCTCTAACTAACAAATCAAAAAAAAAAATAATAATAATCATGACTGATTGACTTAGTCTTAAATTATTCACTGGTATTTTTTGAACAAACACAATTTAATAAGAGAATAATACATTTATATTTATTTTTAATACTAGTACATTATGTATGGTTATCATGTTTACCCAAATAATTATATTATAATATAATCAAATAACCTATTATGTTTTCTTTTATTTAAACAAAAAAAAATCGCATACATTTAATCAGACAAAATAATGTTATTTTTATACATACTATTTGAGAAGCGCCGAATAATAATGGTTCTGGTCTAAGCTAAGGAAATTATTTGTATTATTTCTACTACGGCTCGGTTTGTAATAAACGTATGTATGTATAGTACAAATATTTGTCCCTTTTGCCCAAAAGGTGAAATACCAATGTGGAATTTGGGACTAAGCTTATGACCCGTTTTAAAAATTTTGGATTACTAATCAGAAATTTAAAATATTTTATATAGTTTTTCTATAGTAAAAAATAACATAACAAATGGGTTAATTACCACTACTTGTTACAAACTTTGTTGGACGTAAACCACTTATATATTCTGTGGACCACAAATATTAATAGGGAATAAAGTTATACCTACAACTATTCCACTCTTATGATACTAAAATATCTAAATGCTTAGAAAGTCCAAGTAACTTCGATTGAATTTAAATTATTTCAAAACTGTTAATGCTCTTAATGCTGGGGACGAAAATATTCTAACGAATAATTTGTCTGAACTAATATATAAAACAAAACAACAAAATAAAAGGATATAAATATATATCATTATACTTATATCATTAAACAAAAGGTCCACAAACAACAAAAACATTTTTTTTACAAAACTAAACGCCAGTACAAAACCGGTCGCATAATTAAGTTAAGTGCTGTTTTTATTAACATGGCTGGTAAGGTTTACTCACATAGGTAAATTTTACCAACAACCACGAATCGAATCACTCACTTTCGTTTAAACTTACAAATTACTCAAGTAGCATTGCTTTGTTTCAGACTGCGTTCTAAAATATTAATTATGCTAGCCGACTAGTAAATTTGTTTCATTAGTCTAGAAAATATATAATTACAAAAATCTAATAGTTCATTATATTTAGAAAATGTAATGGGCATTTAAGACCACAACAATGCACTTCCTAAATGATACGTCGATGCGGTATCCTCGCTAGGTTGAGTAAATCGTTCGCCGGCTCTTTCGGAATATTTAGCCCCATTCTAAATAAAAATTCCCGGGGAAATGCTTCCCTTTTCCATACTCTCTTATTCTAAACTATGAATTCCTGGGAATTTTGTTCCCTTTTCCCTTTTCATTATTCTAAGCAAACTTCGAATATGAGAAACAATATACTACGAGAAAAAAGCTGGCATTCTAAATGTCCACAAAATGGAAAATGTAAATATTTTTGATGTGACGAGCATTTTAATTTTGAGGGAACAAATCTCCCGGAGAGTTATTTTCCCGGGCAATATTTAGAATTGGGCTGATTACAAATGTAATGGATAATTAGACTTTTGTTCATTACATTTTGAAAATGTAATGGATACGTATTTATATAATTGTTTGTATTTATATATAAATGTATGTATACCTAATAAATGTAATCGGTAATTAAAATGTTACTGAATGTGATTAGTTAACTTTTTACGACCATGGTTTTTCCTTACGATAAGTAGACAGCCCTAGCGAGAATCCCTCAGCACGGATTTGATTTTATTAAGATCGGAGGATTTTGCTCCGATCGGCTTGATAGGAGAATACTTCGAAGCAAAAATCCTTCTTTTTCGGTTCCGGCGGATCCCTTGCAAAAGTCGAGTTTAACGTCATATGTAGTGTTATTATTTCTAAAGACGTTTGTAAAGCCGTGCATTCTAGTTAAAAAACAAAATGAAGAGCTTTTACCAACTTAGAAAACAAATAAAAGGAAATTAGTTTTTTTTTTTAATTTATGACTGATAATGTGGTTAACTTTGTATTATGCCTGTTCCTTTACTCTGAATTTCTGTGATTTTCAGTCCCAAGTTCTGTCAATTTCATTTTTTTTTGTGAACTTGACAGGACTTCGGGTTAAAAATCACAGAAACTCAAAGTTGAGGAACAGACCAATTGTGGCGATATACTAGGATTGAAATAGTCGGCTTAGGAATTATAATATAAAGAAGAATTTTCTTACAACATACAAATTTTAAAACAATAAATAATATACGGAATTCTTTTTGAAATGCATATTAGCAATATGTTAGTTATTTGGACAATCAAAACAGCGATAGAAATTTAAATTGATTAGAATATTTCACAAGTGATTGCAGCAATGTCTATTGGCCTTATTTTTCGAAATGACTTGAATCTTATTATATGCACTAAATTATTGCCTTCTAACATATTTTTTCATCGGAAAATTGAATATTAAGTTTTATTTTAAGGTGTACTAGATGAAACAAAAACAAAAATAGAATTTTAAATTCTATTATTAATCATTTATTTTGTATAATTAATATCAATTTTAACAAAATTATTTTTTTTTTATAAATGTATGTGTTGTATGTACAAGTGAAATGATAGTTTTATAAGAACTATAAAAAGGAACAGACTAATTTTTTAAACAATTTGTATTGAGTTTTAATGAACAAAAAAAAAAACAATCCAAAGGAAACAAGATTATAATATTTAAATATAATAACGTATAAATATATACATACATACAATAAGAAAAATATAATCCGAAAAAAATATTATTTGTGTTTTGTTACATTACTTTAAGAGACAGCGCACAGCACATATTTTAGATCAACATACATATTTTAGACAACATACAAATAAAATCATAATTTCCATAACAATTATGAAATATTAAAAAAAAGTATTTAACGGGTGCAAGACCCAAATGATGTTTTGTATTTAACAGGAAAATCCGTTCTCTATATGAAAATGACTTTAGAAACATACAACTTTCATTTTCAACTATCAAAATCGTCGAGTGATTTCTATTAAATGGAATGGGACTAAAATAATCTTTTGACTTGCAGGCCACTATATGATACATATAGAACATTCAATTTGTGCTTGACTTCGATTTAATTTACATAAATCGTCCTCTGTCGTCATTCTCGCTCCGTAATTTCCATGATTTCTATGCAATTTGAACATATATGGTCCCTTCTTGCAAAGTAGGTATTATAGAGTTGTAGATAGATATATTGCATTACAAAAGCATAATAAACTGCTTTTATCGAGGGTCCAAAATATTAAAAAAATTAAATATTCACCCATATAAAACGGGCCTAATTCTGTTATACATACATAGATCCTGAACAAAAAACTCCTTGAAAAACATAGATTATTCAAATGTATAGTAAAATAAAGGGCACGACTGGATCGCACAAACTTGCTATCGTACTCGTAGTATTTTACACCTAGTTTTAAAAATATTGACCAAGTCGTTTTCAAAATATGTATTTAGTTTACAAAAAAAAAAATTTTTTGGTTCACAATAATGTTTATGTACCTATAAAAAGTGAGAAATTTCAGCTTAACTGTTTTCCAGAAAATCAAAAACAAAAAATGGTGGTTATGGAGGTACCAAAAATAACCAATTTTTAAAAATTAAAAAAAATATTAAAAAGTAGCAGTTCCTTATTTTAATTATTTTAATTTTTTTGAATAAAAGCACTGTGTGGGCATATTAGTCAAAAAACACTATGTGCCAAGCTTGAAGCAAATCCCTCTAGACAGACCAACTCAGTAAAAAAATGTCTTTTTGATAATTTAATGTGTTAACATACAATTTGGACTCGAATCAGTATGAAATCACCTGAAATAAGGATTGTTCAGTGAGGTTTTTCTCAGATCAGCACAGAACAGCGCGGACTAGTGAGAAACGTCAGACAAGTTAGAACAGAAAAACCTGTTCTTAGTTGTTCTACCTAAAAAGCAAGTACAGAAAATCCTGTTCTACTGTGTTCTAAACTGTTCGGAACAGACTCATTGAACAGCAAATCAGAACAGTTTGGAACAGAAAATTGTCATTGAACAGCAAAATCTTGTACTTTTCTGTTCCAAATTGTCCAAAACAACGTCGCTGAACAAAGCTATAGTTTTGACAAACAAGAAAAAAAAGCTTTTTTATGTATATTCAAATAAAATTAGAGTCAAACTAATCTGAACATCAGAAAAATTTGTACGAGGACCAGCACTTTATTGTTCTTCAAAGTCTAAACCAATTTGACGTCGGACTGCAATTTGAACACCCATAATATTATTTAAGGTCTGATTCTCTATGGTAAGTGTATAGAAAGATAGAGGGAGAAAATTGTTCAAGCATTAGTTTCTTAACGATTTAAGCCCCTATCTTTTTACGGGATATCTACATAGAGTCCGACATAATGGGAACATATATACAATACATATGTACATGCATGTTCAAAATTCTATGCTGAACTCTATCCGACTAATAGGATTTTAAGTAAATCGATCTGAAAAATAAAGAGAATGGAAAGAGGAATAGGTACCTATATCAAATTTTGCTTGTATGCTTTAATTTTGATCAAAAGAACGAATGAATGTAAAATTTAAGCTAGGTAATACAAATTTTTGTGATGTATTATTTACGGGAGGCGGCTTGCTAGAAATACAATTCCTTTAATTTTTTTGCCTTTGCCAATTGTTTCTCGGAGTCTCAAATTACATTGGATTTGGGAGATTGTAGATGCGATGACGTATTAATTTGATATCCCAAAATGCAGTTATTTTTGGTTAGTTACAAAGGTGACTTTGAGTGAATGTTAAGTGTTACAGAATTCCACCATGCAAATCTCCGCTTTTTTGTTTCAAATTGGTTTAAACTATCGAAGACCATAACAGCTTCAAGGTGTTTTTAGTCAACAACAATCTAGGTCACATAATGCACCAATATCTATCGATTTTCTCTTCGAGAATTCCACTTTGATAAACATAAATAACATATTTTTAATTTTTTGAGCATTATTTTTTATTGGACTTCTATTAATAATTTTAGAATAAATACAAATAATAAACAAAAATACAACATTCTTCAATGTTTGAACTGTAAGAAAATCAAAATTTCTGTATCAACAAATTATTAACTAACATAAATATTAAAATTTTACTTGGTCACATCGTTTCGTCATACAACGTAGATTCTTAATCCTCATCGTCATCATCATCGTCAGCGGGTACAAATAGTTCGTTTTCCTCAAGGAAATTGGCCACACTTTTGCTAATAGCCGCACCAATAAATAGTCCGGGTACTACAGCACACATTACTCCAACCAAACCCAAAGGCATGGTTTCTGGCCTTGGCTTCAATGCACCACTTCGATAGTGTGTGGCCGTTCTGATGATCGTTTCTTGATTTTTGTGTTTGTTTAAAACATCTTTCAGTAATTTGCCTAGTGCGTTGAATTGTGAAATTTTAGATATATTCATTTTGTATTTGATTATTTTTAACTCAATTCGACTAAAAATTTTAGATTTGTGCAGGAAATTTATAGATTTCAATTCGATTTTTTGATAGTGAAGTGAAGATGAGACTGAATGACGGAACTTGAAAAAAAAAATACTTGACATTTGAAAACTGACAGAAGGCGTCCTGAGTGTGTCATACAGGAATAAGGCCGCCAGCACACTTAGACCCCTTTCACACAAGGAAAGTGAGTTGCCGGCGATTTTGCGACTAACTCAATACCGTCCATAATGACACAAGGTAATATTCTACATTTAACACCATCGACGATATGTGAAGCTTTTTCTGCGTTCTTTAAATATATAAATATGACAATCTTAATGGAAGTACTTTGTCATTACATTATGTGGCAAGAAATGTAACTGTTAATAATTCAAATATAAGTCTTGACACAGCGAGATATACATATAATCAATGGATTGCACTGTTATAAAAATGCAGGCTCAGATGACATACCAAATACATTTTATAAAAGCTGTCTAGAAGTTTTAAAAACACCAATTGCTATTCTGATTAATAAGTCAATTCAAGAAAAAATATTCCCTGAAAGATTTAAGGAAGGTAACTTAACTAGGTAACGCCGATTCATAAAAATGACAGCATATCGGATATCTCTAATTATCGCCCGGTCTGTATTTTGAATGCAATATCATTCATTTTTGAAAAATGTGTTTATAACAATTTAATTATTAAAATCAGACCCTTGATTAATTCAAAACAGCATGGCTTTATAAGAGGACGGTCAACTGTATCACACATGATGTGGCGAGTGCCTTCAGCCAAACAGCTCAATTAATACAGACTTTTCAAAAGCTTTCGACAAAGTAAAGGCTTAACTACATAGGCCTACTTTTTTACAAAAGTGGGAAATAAATATCTATTCTTTAGACACCTGCTTGCAAATAAACAATGGAAAACTGTGCATGGCGGTTTAATTTATGTGTCAGAACAATTTCGTATGCTTTTTTGCAAGAATGTTTCGTTAGCGAGCATTTTAATTTCTCACTTTAAATTATAAATTTTTCTATCTTGAGAAACGTCAAATTTTAACACATTTTAACATGCTCTACAGCTGCATAAATTTTAACCCATTTTGTTCACCACGCTAGTGTCAAAATTTAACCAAGATAGAAAATTTAACCAACATTTTAACCCAATTCACACACGGCCTAACCCTGAGGCCACACGAGCCAGTACTGGCTTACAAGTTACAATACATTTAAATTTTCTTACACATACAAACCTGAGCAACTTGCTCGTCAACTGGCTTGTCATTTTCGAAGCCAGATATTTACAAAATAAATTTGCCCGTCGGGTTCTATTTTTTGCCGCTTGACTTGTTGTTGTAATGTTTGAGTTGTGCAAAATATTGTTTGGAAAACCTTTTATGATAAATAAAAAAGTTATGAAATGAAAAAAATTCTGTTTGTTTTTTTTAAACGTAGAAACTCAGCTAGATGAGGAAGTTTCTTTTTAATACATTTATGTATGCCTCGATTCATTCATTTTTTTTTGGAACCGTTTGGAGTCCATTTGGTTTCGGTTCTCCGAGTATAGTGAATTAAAAACTCTCTCTCTCACAATACACTTACATAATGGGTCGGTGGTGATTCAAATGTCGTTTTCGATTGGATTTCGGAACAGTACTACTCCTTTTTGATTCCAATCGAATTAATTTCTATTGTTCCGAAACTAATTCGTGAAATATTTATGTGTGTGGACGTAAATTGTCTGATATGTATGTATATTTTGCACGTTCAGTCGAGTAAAATTAATTTGACAAATAATCCGATGAAAGGGTTTATATGTATTTGTGTGTTCTGGGTCTACTCCTTTATTAATTCCGGAACAGAAAAATACTCTGAAAACATTACTCGGAACAGCCAATCGAATTATTTTGGAGTAAGCGGAGTCAAAAAGGAGTAACCTCCAACCGAAAACGACATAATTTCCATACTAATTTGATTCGATTTGGAATCGTTTGGGATCCGCTTTTGGGTCCGTTTATGAACTGGTTTCGGATCCAAAACGGAGTCGCTTGCTTGAAGGGGACTAAAGGCTCTACCAAACCAATGCGAAACATTCGGTGCGACGAAGAAACATTCGCAGTTGGTGTGGGGACTCTCATTTATCATCCTGTAAATACATTTTGAAATGCGAATGTTTATCCGCCGCGTTGGTGTGGGCACTCTCATTTATCAACGCGCACAAAGAAGTTTCACTTCAAAAATATTACATCGAATGCAAATAATTTAGTCTTATTTTTCAGCATTTATGAACTTAAATTCCGTAAACGCCATTGTCCCTAGTTAAAATTTGCTGTCATACTTATATTAAGTAAAACAAGATTTTAAATAACTACCATATGCTAAGGTGTCCAAACTCATTTTTTTGGATAGCACACCCCGTCAATCGAAAGTTTATGCCGAACAAAAAAAAAAAATATTGACCAAAAAAAAATTTTTCCGGGGTCATTAACCTGTGCTTCTAAGGTCATACTTTTCCAATACAAATTTGAATGGGAATTTTACACTTTTCACATTTTATTTTTTTTTTCTCTGGAACTATGTATAACAGTTATTCTAATTTTTGAATGTGGTTTTTAAACAAGATATTGGTCAAAACAAATCATTTAGTAACTTAAGAAATCGATATAAAATATAATTCAAATTTTTTTTAATACATTTTTAAATGCAGTTTTTTAAAGGACCTATAAATCAATCAGAATTCCCAAAAATTTAGAATAAAGGCTCTCCCAAACCAATGCGAAACATTCGTTCCGGCGAAAAAACATTCGTCACTCAAAATTATTTCATATGTTTCTCCGCCGCTTTGGTGTGGGCACTCTCATATATCACCATGTAAATAAATTTTGACATGCGAATGTTTTTTCGCCGCAACGAATGTTCCGCATTGGTTTGGGAGAGCCTTAACTGTTATAGTATGAGAGAAAAAAAAATTAAATGTGAAAAGCGTAAAATTCCCATACAAATTTGTATGGTAAAAGTATGACCTTAGAGGCACGGGTTAATGACTTAGGAAAAAATTTTTGTTTGTCAATAATTTTTTCTTTCGTTATAAGCTTTCGATTGGACACTCTAATATACAGTCAACTCCGCTTAACTGCACTCCGCTTAACTTAAAACATCGCTTATCTGAAACAAGAAATTTATTCCGGAGGCTTTTTTGAGAGTTTTTCACACAAACTGCTTCGCATAACTAAACTCCGCTTAATTGCAAACTTTGGATAATTGGAACAAAATTGTTTGCCTTAAATTAACATTTTTCACTTATTCAACTCCGCATAAGTGAAACGACCATTTGTTGTTTTTTTTAAATATGTTATATTCATGTTCGTTTTGTGATTAAAAATGTAAATACCTTTGTTGTTTGAATTGTTTCATATGGAAGTATAACTATTTTGACACAATACAAAAATCATACCTACATTCTTCTTTTGGATTTTCATGCTAAATGAAATTTAATTTGTTTTGACAAAACTTTGCTTATTTGAAACAAAAATTGTGTTGCCCTGGATATATTTGCAAATTTGTATGTTTTCAAGTTTCCCAATTACGAATGTATTCATGAAAGTACTGAATGTGCTCTTGTTTTTATGATTTTTACATATCTTATATTTTGAGCAATTATAATAATAAAATAAAATAGTAATAAAATTTATTTTCCCAGTCATTAGGCTTCTGCGCAACTTTTTCGCGCATACAAACATCACGTGATCCTCACTCCCTCGGCCTATTCACATTTCAAAAGTAATTCGCATGCCCTCAGAAACAATGATGTTGCCAAATTCACAGAAATCGGGACAGTCTATCAGTGGAAGTGAGTGGGAGGGTGAGAGCAAATCTTACAAAATCATTGATAGTTTCATGAATTGTGAGCATAAATAAATCCAAAATCAATCTTATATCTAGGGCAACAAAACCACTGTACACCAGTGTTATCTCTCATGCCGAACTTTATTTCACCGATTTGAATCGGGTTTCGATATTTCATTTTGCAATTCCCAAGAGTACTTCAGTCCACATTTAAAGTAGAATTAGACCATTTTTTCTGTCAGTTTAGCGCTTCAAAACTACTGTTTTTTTTTACAGTTTTTTCTGACTTCAACGCTGTATAGCAACAAAAATTAAACCATAAAGTTTTATATAAATGTTATCTTGTGGAAAATTTCATAAAAAACAAAGTTTGTCTTGATGTTTTTTTCCGAAGATGCATATTTCCAAAGTTATATAGGAAAATAACAATATACAGGGAGTGAATAATGCACTTTCTTGAACGTTTAGATTTTTCGTGCAAATGGCTCACCATTTTGAGCGGGAGAAACCTAATATTCTTATTGCTTATATTATTTACACTGCGCGTCATAAGGTTAGAAGCAGTCATTTTTCAGTATTGAATTTGGTTTTTCTCGTTTTATACGCCGACTATTTACGAGACTATTTAATGTGCCATAGCAAAACCTGTGCTTGCACTTCAAAAACAAAAATTAACGGCAGCCAAGAGAATAAATGTTAGCTGAGTCACTTTTTTATTTTTTAGTAATTTTATCGCGTCATAAGGTTAGAAGCACATACAAAATTTAAGAAAAACGATGGTTTAATTTTTTTTTCGACAAATTAATTTACTTAACAGTGTGTGCTGCCGCCAGCTTAAATCAAAAATTACAAAATTCGATGTTTAAGAGAGTTATTCAGTGTTTTAAGATAGTCAAGTGAAATTTTAATCAAAGCCAAATTAACGGTGTGAATCAGTCATCGCGTTGCTTCGATTTTTCGTATACTTTTCATGTGAGCCATTCCAAAAAATTTTCTTTTATTTTGAAGTCCGGTGAATAGGAAACCAAGGCAGCAATGGATAATTTTTCCTTAAAATAATAATTTAAACACTCGAGCTGCATGAAAAGGAGCATTATTTTGTTGAAAACCAATGCTGTTTGTCCGAAAAGATCATTGGTTCGCGGAAACAATGGTTCTGGCAATGTTTTGTAGTACCAAGATGACTGGAAATCAGGCATCTTAGTACTTTCAACTGCCAAGTTAATTGTTAATAGGATATTACGGCCCAGATAATTACGCCTCCATCCCTGTTGTGATGACAGTTCAGAAATCGTTCCTCTTTTCTCATATCGTGGAAAAATTACTATAGCCATCTTGTGATTTCTGAACCACATGTTACATCCATGCCAAAATCTTATTTGCCTGGACTAATAAGCCTTTGTCCCTCTATAAAATTTGCTGTCGTTTATTAAGTAAAACAAGAATTTAAATAACTACCATTTATTACATCATATTTTTTTTTTTAATTTCTCCAGAGTGTTTGTTTCTTTTTTTTTTGTTCTCATCTTAAGCAAAATACAAAGTGTATAGAATAGCATTTTGTACTATGTATTTAATATGTATGTAAATTTCAAATAAACAATTCATCTACTTTATTTTTTTTTTTTAATAACAAATAATCTTTTTCTGTATTTTTTCTTTTATTTTTTTAATTTTCAACTAAAATGGAACGTCTAGTTTTTCCTTTTTTGTTTGATTAACAAATAAATACAAATACTTATTTCTCTTAAATACAATGTCTATATAGTTTTTTTTTTTTTTGTTTTACTGTTTTTGTCCTAAAATATAGAATGGGATGTTTAAATACTTATTCATTTTTTTTTCTTTTTTGAACATTTTAAAAGTTCATTGTTTTCACTTTTTTTTTATTTATAAATTAGAGGGAGAGTGTAGATGAAGTGTTTGGATATAAGTAAAATTTAAAATATAACATTAATGGTATTTAGCGATAGAGATACTGACTGACAAATAAAAATAATATTATAAAAGATAAGTATGGACAGTAATTTGTTTATGTATTTTATTTTACATTTTTTGTTTGGGAAAATGTGTTTACACAAAAAAAAATAGAAACAAATAAATACATGAATGAAATGAATATATTTTAATAACGATGTAATAATTGACACGCTTGTGTATTTTTTTAATTATTTGTGTCTTATTGGGAATATTTTACTACGTAGTCACAACTTGGTAATGCTAATACTTTTACACAATTTAAGATAAGTGTATATTAATTTCTAGCAAATGCTCAAACAATTAAACATTTTTATTATAGGTGCTAGATAATAGCTGATCCTTAAGATGTAAAAGCATTAGTATTACAGATTACGTACTTATTATTTTACTAACTTGACCTTGCTAAGATTCAGGGCAATCGTTTTTTTTTTTTGTTCTTAATTTTTCATTTCTTTATGAAAGAAGGCAATTTTAGTCCTTCTCTTGTTTTTTTTTTGTTTACGTTAATTATTATAATAGAAATAGAATAAAATAGTGTGTAATATACTTAAGACTTAAAATATTTTTCTTTTTAAATAAACATTATTGGTCTTGCCTGGCAAAACTCTCTATAAATCTTATACTGGTCAGTGATAGGCAGGTGTCTAAGAGTGTTGTGTAGTGTGTGTGTTGCGTAGTTTGTGTGTTGCTTTGTTTCTTTTTTTGGAAACAAGTACGTGCTGCTATAAATGTTTGGTCTTCGAAGAATATATGATAGAATGAGAGTTAATTTTTTTATTTTTACTTAAAACTCATCTAAGATACTTCATCTGTACCTTGTGGATCTAAGTACTCTTCCTCTTCTTCATCGTCTTCCTCCTCCTCCTCGTCATCCGCCTCATCCTCATTTTCTTCTTCGGTTACACTTAATTCATTTTTATTGAGATCAACTTCTTGCTGGGGTCATAAGTCGGGAAAACGACGATTATCCTCTACATAATGGTTGGGAATTTCAAATAATTCCTGTGCGATGTAATCGCAAAATTCGAATTTTTGAAATGTTATTTTAGCCGAGACTGTTGTGAGGACGGGAATTTCGATTTTAACTGGAAAACCACTGGGCAACTTAAGTGTGACAAATTCTCGTAACTTGCTAAAATGTTTGAAGGGTGCTATGACCTCGAGAACATTTAGCAGCATCTCGACACTGAGGGGAAAATCTTTACTCATAGCGACTGTCGCCCGCAGACACTTGTTGGACTGCTTGAAAACTATGTCGCGTCCGAGTTTTGGATATTTACCAACATCAGCCGAGATGTATTCGTTCCAAGTAACAGTGGTTTCTGGTGGTGGCAATAGTGAATTACGTCGACCCAAATCGCCATTGGCATCAATGCTGGCCCGTCGGCCCTTGGTAATTGTCTCGACGAGCGCTTTATTCTTTTTCAAATCATCAGTAGAGAGATGTTCGCGTCGCTTTCGTGACTTAAGTACAAGACCGTTAATGGAATAAAGATCACAATTGTACTGGCCACCTACGACTTCTTTACGGTCCTCACGGAATATCCAGCCTGATTGTGCTCGCGAAAATTGTATGGCTTTCGTGGACATTTGGGCGGCCAGAATATCGCTGGACATCAGCACATCAACCTCCTCCTCAATGTCGTTTTCTTCGTAGCGCATTCGCTGGTAGCACTGAAATTCGTTATCTAGCACAGTCAGTGACTCATGGGTGCTCTTATCGCCTCGAAATATGAATGAAATGTCACCCCGCTCCCACCGCATATCAGTGAAATCAACCAAGGTCGTATCTAATCGAATGGATGATCCAGATTTGTGGATTTTACATATGTCAGAGGGCAGGATGCGCGATACCAGTGGTACCCATGAATGAAAATCCCACTTGAGTTCCATGTAGAAATCCTTCATTTGGCGCAAGGCATTGATTAGATTTGCTCGACGGGATTCCATTTGCTGACGCGACTGCTGCTTCAGCTTACGAAGGAGGGACGAAATGGTCTGACGATCACCGTAGCTAATGGCCTCAGCGAGGGGAGACCATCCTTCGAGGTTCTTGATTTTGACAGGTGCTCCATGGGCGAGCAGAAGGTGGGTGCACTCTTTGTGACCGAGCATTACGGCTAAGTGGAGGGCGGTGTTTCCGTGCTTATCTTTTCGTGAGACATCGTTGGCCAGTTGTTGAAGATGCTGGGAAAGGCCTTTTATATCGTTATTAAAAACACTATTGTGTAAAGGAAATTCCTCTGCGAGGCTGTCAATTTTTTCTGCAGCCATTTGTTTTTGAAATGATAACACACACACACACGCTCACTTCATTTGACGAGGCAACAGCAAAAGCAAACACACGAAACACACACAAGTTGCCCAGAAATTTCTTTTTGGATCAATTCGAATTTCGAACCGTTTTTCGATATTAGATAAACAAAATGGCTTTAAGTGGTGCCAAAATCTATATATTTTATTAACGATTATTTTAGACTGCTTTCACACAAGGAAACTAAGACCGCTTTCAAGGAAACTGATTTGCGAGAAACTAACTAGTTTGTAGGCGAGAAGGGTGTGAGGGGAGATTGTTTGTCTTCCTTTTACGCCCTTCTCGCCTACAAACTCCCACATCAACTCAGTTTCCTTGTGTGAAAGGGGTCTTAGTTGCCGGCAAATAAGAGTTTGTCGGCTTTCACACAAGGAAACTGAGTTGCCAGAAACTGGCTAGTTTGTAGGCGAGAAGGGTGTGAGAGGAGATTTTTTATCTTCTTCTCGCCCACAAACTAAAAATCGCCAGCAACTCAGTTTCCTTGTGTGAAAGGGGTCTTTGTAGGCGAGAAGGGCGTAAAACGATGGCCTGACTATGGAAGGGGACTTACAAAATCTCAGCTTAGATTTTTCAATGAGATTTCTATCCCTGTCCTCTTTTTTTTTGTATTGCTTTTTTCTTCATCTTGAATTAAGATTTAAACAGACGCCACACTGACTTCAAGCACTTACAAGAAAATGGAATAAAAGTGATATGTAGAACGAAATCGGAGGAAAAAACTTTATAGTTTTGGTGAAACAATGATTTGGCCCTAACTCCTCGCTTTTCCCTCTCTTCACCAACCAGCAAAAGATAGGAATAGGATAAATCGTTCAATTAAATTGGCAATAATAAACCACCCGTAGTAATGTTTTTCTTTTTTTCATTTTGTTTGTGTTTATTTCTCAATTGTTTATTTTTTTCAAACTGTAGGTTAGTCCCCTTGCACACAAGTAAACTGAGTTATCAGCAATTCTTAGTTGTAGGCGAGAGGGGCTTAAGGGGAAGGACTAAAATCTCCCCTCAAACCTTTCTCTGCAACAAACTAGCTAGTTTCTGTCAACTCAGTTTCCTTGTGTGAAAGCGGTCTCATAGCCCTATTCTGCCGTTGTGGACTTAAGCCTGATCCACATCTGTGTAGTGTTGTGGAGTCGTGTGTCGCTGTCATTCCATATATTTTATGCGCCACACTGCAACACAACACACGAGACAAATATGGTTCTACGCATATGAAATACATTGTAGCGATAGCAACACACGACTCCACAACACAACACACGACACAGATGTGGATCAGCCTTTAAGCTGGCCATACACGACTGAGCCGAATAGCTCGGAGCCATTTGGTTCCGGTCCATTGGCCACGGTTATAATATTTAGCAAAATATTAATAAAACAAACTTTTATTACTAAAGATTAATAATGTTGATTCTTTATTTAGATGGATAATTGCGTGTTTACAAATCAAAGAATGATGCACAACTGAACTGACATATGAATCAGTGTTGCCCTATTTAACATATAATCAGTGATGCCATGTATAACATTACACGCTTTTTCTTTTTAATTAAATTAATCTTTAACAATTTTTAAAAACATACAGCCGTATCTATAAAATTATCTTAAAATGCCTTTCAGAGGTTATTTAGTTAAGCTTGCTTAAATATTAAAGTTGCCTTTAAATCACGTTACTTAAATTTGTATCTATAATCAATATTTCTTTCATACTTAACTAAACAACCGTAATGTAACGTAACGCAAGAAAATTGACAAATCTGATACAAATTTCTAGTACATTTTTCACTCTCAAGCTATTTCTGTCAGATTGCAAAAAAAATTTGCAAACACAAAAGAGTGCACAAATAATAAGACAGAAAGAGAAGCAACTGGGTGTATGTGTGTATGCATCGTCAAACACAGAAGACAGAAGAAATAAAACCATTCCATTTTGTTTTTTTTTTTTTTTATTTTGTGTTCAGAAATTTCCTTCCTATATTGGTGAGAAAGTATATAATTTATTATATTATTTTCTTTAACAAAAAAAAAAACAAAACAAAACAATTTAAAACCGGCCATCACAGTACACACATAAATATTTCCTTACTCAACCTACGCACAATTTGTTTTGATAAAAAAAAACAATTCTCATCTGTCAAAATATATTTAAGTTGGCTTTGCGTAGCCTTTAAACGCTTTGGATGGTGTTTAAGTTAAGAGATGTTTAAGTTACGTTGCTTAAATGTGGAAATTGATTATAGATACCGATTTCACACTTAAGTGATATTTAGAGGTAGTTTAGAGTTAAGAAGCCTTTAAAATTTCTTTATAGATTCGGCTGATACATTTTAAACAACATCCTAAAATAGACTAGGCAACCTTAATGATTGTTACAATTTTACCAATCATATCTATTCGGTGGTTTAACAATACGACCACTTCGTGTTCTATAATTATCCTGCATAACAGGCTCTGAGTTTATTTCAATATCACTCCCCGAGCTTGCTTCTGAATCATCACTACCAGCAGTTTTGTATTCTGATGAAGAATTTTCCCTTTCATCACTCACTGATAGTTTTGATTCATCTGCAATAACAATTTCCGCAGGAGTTTCTAAATTTCCATTAATCTCTTTGTTCCGTGTAACATTTTCTAAAGTTGGGTGGACAATTTGTATTTCCGGTAAATTATTTAAAAAACCCGACTTAAAATTTTCATCATAAAACAAATCACTAGCATCAAAGTTCTCATTTTTAATTTTTGCAATGAATCTACGATTACGTCTATAATAATTGTGAAAAGTATCCTTAATAATATAGGAGGGGTCATTAACAATGCCAACTATTTTACCATAGTGCCAACCCTTAGCATTTTTTTTTTAAATGACTAAGTTGCCTACTTTTAGTGACGATATCAATTTAGCGTTCCGATCATAATAATACCCAACTAACAATTTAACTTGTATAAGGTCCAATTTTTATTATTATTATTGCTGACATAGAATAATTTTAAGGCTAAATAATGCAAGTCAAGCATTTAACGATTTATTTATTTCAAAATAGCTTGTTTAGTGCCTTTAAGTTTGATTCTATATGAGACTTCATGTAATGAGTTCTACGGAGACTTTTTTAAGGCCTGCCGAAATTGGTTGCCTTAGCTAGAAAAATAATAGCTTTTATAGAACATTCAGATGAAAGTCATTACAGACAACTCCTTTACGGCTTGTTTAAGAAAGTAATCGCGCATCATGAAAATGTCAGATAGATGTTTAAATAGTTTGAATTTAGTCAGTGTTATTATATCGTTTTGAAGAACGGAATTTTCATAAATTTATAAAGCATATTATAAATGTTTGAACATACGCTTACCTAAATTTGTTAGCATGAAACAAATAAAAACTATAAGATCTGCTTCTGCAATTTTGTGCATGAAAATATCTTAGTTTGAGTTCTGAGTTAAGAGTAAACTCACTTCACCAAAATTAAAACAAAAAAAAAACGAGATTCATTTTTGAAATCGCTGTATAACAAGACTGATGACGGTAATCAAACATTTTGCACTTTATTGACTTACGTAAGAGAACATTATAGCTTTTGCATTTTGTTAATAGCAAACTTAAGGAAATCAAAAATTAGTTTAATATAGAGTGGGAATTTTGCTTCGGTTGTGACCTCTATATTGGACTTCCGTAATGAAATTATAGCTTTTGCATTTTGTTAATAGCAAACTTATACAAATCAAGAATTTATATTTGTGACAGATATTGCCATCCCTTTGAAATGTATAGCTTTTGCATTTTGTTAATAGCTTGCTCACAGAAATTAAAAATGAAAGCTAAGAAAAAAGGAATTTTTTTTTTTACATTTATTGCCTCCCCTAATTATATCTTTTGTATTTTGTTAATAAGAAAACAAACTTAGGTATATCGGAAAATGAAATATTATACATACCTAATTGTCTTCTTAGGAGAGACTTTGATAGAATTAAGCAACTTTATTACACTACTGCATCGCACATATCTACTTGCTTGAAAAAAACTATATAAGAACTTTTTTCAAACATATGGTACGATAAAAAAGGTCATGCATACCTTATGTTAATGTGAGTTTAAAATAAAATACTTAACTTATGGTATATAATTTTCAAATACTTAAAGAATTTCACGATTGATACTTTAAATTCAATCTTCTAAGACCCTGTTATGGGTACCAATGTTTAATGAAAATTTAGTTTGATTTTTTTGGGCTTTAAGTATCAACTCATTAAAATTTTTACACGCGTATGGTATATTGCCAATTGGCCTGGTGTGTTGCGTGGTGGCCTACTAATAGAGAGGAGCTGAGTTCGATCCCTGGGTTCTCTAATTTAATGTGAGTAAACGTTGAATTTTTTTAAATAAAATAAATTTCTATACATTTCAGAATAAATAGAAAAGCGGTTCTAACACCCTAAAGTCATGGAAAAAAGAAAGGAAAAATAAAAACAATAATAATAATAAAATTTAAAGCAACGATTTTTTTTAAATAACACACTGCTTTACTAGGTCTTTGTAAGGCCTTACAATGTGAGTCATTTCATTTATGCGACCTGAAAGTGAATGTCTTATAAAAGACAGACAACTTGTTTGGTGGAGCAATAATACTGTTTTGCTTTGTTTATTTTATCAATAAGACTTTCCATGGAAAACTATTCAAGTCTGTCAAAGGTCTTAAAGGAAATGAAATAGCTTGTATACTGTGCGCCAAACTGATTTGCATAAGGTTATTAGTTACTATACAAAAAATAGCTTGTGTAGACACTTAAACAAGTTAAATTGTTAGTTGGGATACTTTTGTTTTTCCTTTCTTTTTAAATTTTATCTTGAATATCCCTTTCCGATATATTATTTCGAAGAAGTAACTGGTCTGACACAGGTAATTTTGTTTTAATCAACCGGCCAAAAAATAGTTCAGATGGTGTTAACTTCATACTTGCAATTGGTGTTGTATTGTGTTCTAGAATTCTATACTGGAATTTATCTACTTCATTTACTTCATAACATCTTTTGAGAATGTTTTTATCAATAGCTACCCCCTTCTCAGCTAGTCCAGTGCTTTGTGGGTACCTTGGACTTGAGTATTTAAACAGAATATTAAACTGTTCTAAAAACTCTTTAAACTCTGCTGAGTTAAATGGACTATTATCACATTTTAATACTGTTGGATATCCAATTTTATTAAATATACTACAAATGACTTTAATGATGTGCTTAGACGTTTAATTGTTTAAATTTGCCGCAGTTAAATAATTTGAGGAAGCATCAATGATTGCAATGAAATCACGGCCAGTATACTCAAATAAATCCATGGAAACAAATTGAAACGTATAATTTGGGTTTTGTTCTTGAACCAAAGGTTCTTTTTTGATTATTCCGCTTGAATTTCTCACATATGTTACATGATGCAATAATTTCTTTTATTTGATTTGTCGTACCAGGCCAAAAATATAACATTCTTGCTCTCGAAAGAGTTTTTTCAATTCCCAGATGTGGTCCATGAAGCCACTTTGCATTTTTCCCTTGTAATTTTGTTGGAATAACCAATTTGTGATTCAAAAATAGCAAGTCATTTTCAAAATGTAATTCCGATTTTAATTTATAAAAGGCTTGAGCAATATCATTTAAATAATGAAAACCAGGCCAGCCATTCCTAACAAAGTTATAAATACGTTTGTAATTCTCATCTAACTCTAATATTTCTTTGTAATAATTATAATTCTCCGCCGACAGACAAGTAGATTTTATAACTGTGTGAATAACCCCTAATAATCCTTACAGTTCAGAAATTTCTTTTAATTGTGCCCGTGAAAGGCAGTCAGCAATAAGCATGTTCTTCCCTGGCTTATAAATTATTTCAATTTTCGGGTATTTCAACAATGTCATAAACATCCGCTGTAATCTTGGAGTCACGTCATCAATATCACGTTTAATCAACGTTTCCAGTGGTTTATGATCACTTTCTACAGTGAATTCACGAACATATATAAAATAATGAAAACGTTGACATGCAAAAACAATAGCTAATAGTTCTTTTTTAATTTGTGCTTACTTTTGTTCACTCTTACTTAAAGTTCGGGACACAAAGGCAACCGGATGACCATCCTGAATGAGAACTGATCCAAGTCCATCTTTCGATGCATCAGTTTGAATAACAACTGGCTTTTTAGGATCATAAGCCCTTAGTATAGGATCAGAAGTAATTATTGTAAACAAATGTTGCAACTCCTGATCATGTTTTTCATTCCATTCAAATTGTATATCTTTCCCAGTTAATCGGCGTAACTCAGCCGTTTTACTAGACAAATTTGGAATAAACCTAGCCAAATATTTAAATATTCCCAATACTCTCATAACACCCTGCTTATCTGTAGAACGGCTCATTTCAAGAATTGCAGCCTTGTATTTTTCTGCCGGCTTCATTGTTCCGCTTGAAAGAATATGACCCATGAATTTGACTTCTGACCTACGATATTGAATTTTTCCGAATTAAATTTGACATTATTTAAACGTTATTAAAATGTTTTATCATGTTCCAGCTCATTTGGTGCAGCAATTGCAATATCGTCAAAATACACTAGCACACCCGGTAAGTCACCAAATATCTGTACCATTATTTTTTAAAAATTTTCTGTGCATTATTTAACTAAGTTGAACTAACCCAAACTCAATTCAAGATTCTCGTCCAAGTATTGGCCCAAATAAATTATCCACCACCAAAAAATTAGCCAGTCTTTCTATCTTCGATTTAATATCAAAAAGTTTTAATTCAACGAAACCAAAGTTTCTAATTTTATTGCTACTATAATCTAATACTTCTTTTATCATTAATTTTACAGTTTTCAAAATTTTTGATCATATTGATTGGGATACAATTAACATCCGCTCCTGTATCAATTTTGAATTTTACTGTTTGAGTTCCTACTTGGTATGCCTTAGTCCAATATTCATTTTTATTTATAATATAATTTATTCTACAAATACAATCATAATTAGCTTCATATCCTGTCTTATTTTCTTTTTTTTAATTTACCTGATGTGCCACCCCAATTAATTTTATCAACCCTCTGTTTTCCGCTTGTTTTTTGTTCCGATGTACATGTTGGCTCCAACCTCTTTGAATTTTTGCGGCACATTCGATGATAATGACCTCTCTTTCCGCATTGACAAATATAATCCCTCGCTGGACATACATTGACATTTTTTGTGATCCGGTTTCCAATCACCACCACAATTAAAGCAGAAGCGACGATTGATGACATTAATTGCCTCCGATTGAATATTGTCATGATTCCTATCCGATGAAATAGCTGCTACAGCAGGTTGCTTAGATTCCAGTAATATTTTGTTTACATTTGCTGATTCAAATGTTTTGCAAATGTCCACAACCCGTTTAAATGTTTCTTCCCGTCCATCAAGCAATTTTAATTGAAGTTTTTTATCAAAAACACCAGTGATGATGCGATCACGCAGCATTGGGCTCTCATATGCCAACCCACATTTACAGTTGAATTCACAACATTCAATCTGAACAGGAAGCTCAGTCAAGAATTCACTAAATGGTTGGCGTTCCTTCTGTTTTATGTTATTGAACTTGTATGACTCCATAGTTACATTTCTTTGTGGCAGACAATGATTGTCGAACGCTGCCAAAACTTCCTGTAAAGATCTTTGTTGCGTTATTTTTTTACGGTGGTCTCTGCAACATCCGCTGTTGCTGGTATTGTTTGTTGCTGAGTAACTGTTCCAAGCAATGTATTTTGTGACCAATCATTCGGAAACAAGGAGCTGTAAACGTTTGCACCTTTTGCCCCGATTAACCATAAGAAAATTGCGATTTTTGTTGATTCCGGCTCAGTGTTTTTATTATTTGCTATCATGTAGACAACAAAATCACGTTTCCTATTTTTCCAGTTCGATGATAAATTTGAGCAATCCAATTCTCTTAATTGTCTGCGCATCTCCGCCATTTTATAGCTTGTCAACAATTTACCAATGTTTCTAGACAAAATTGTTGCAAGAACATTGTTTTAGTCTGAAGATTTTTATTACTTTTTAGTAAAAAAGTTTTTCAAATAAAATTGGATTAAAGCTCAGCACCACAAAAAGGAGACTGTTGGGTGCAAAAGTGGCAAGGCACGAAATAGCTATATCTCCAGCCAAACAATTGGTGGTAGCGCCTTTAAGTTGTTGTTGTTGTTGTTCAAAAATTCAATGAAATTGACGGAATAAAGAATGGTCAAGCCTAATAAGCTGACATTCTAGTACGAATAGTACAATAATAACAATAACACTTTTTAGTCTTATTTAAAGTAATGAACTAACTTATTTAATGTTCTTTTTAAGTAACCACTTCTGACACCATATAATATTTAGCAAAATATTAATAAAACAAACTTTTATTACTAAAGATTAATAATGTTAATTCTTTATAATTGCGTCTTTACAAATCAGAGAATGATGCACAACTGAACTGACATATGAATCAGTGTTGCCATATTTAACATATAATCAGTGCCATACACGGCCGAATTTTCCAAACAAAAAACTTCAGCGATCAGTTCAATGTAAATGCATAAGTCGACTGAACTGGAACTTCTTATGCCAGTTGCCGAACCGAGGAAATTCTAAAAATCTGAATTTTATGTTTTTTTTTGTGCCAGTTAGATGTTTTTGGTGAAAATTGTGTTCTACAGTTTAATGAGATAGAGTGAGAAAGTGGGATTTTATTATTAAGTGATGCTGGAGCGATTGGAATGTTGGAAGCAAACAGAACTACTCGGCTTGCTAATTCCCCACACACGATAGAGCCGAACATTAGTTCGGAGGTTCGTGTTCGTGGATTTTGGACTGGCTGAAAATCCAAATTGTTCGGCCGAACAAAACGAAGCCATTTGAGTTTTCCCACTCACAGGCAATTTGGTTCGGCTCTGGGCCGTTCGGCTTGTTGGTTCAGTCGTGTTTTTTTGAGGTTGCTTATAAGGCACGGTCGCAATTTCGTATTCTGTGAAACCCCTTAGAAACCCACAAGAATTGTGATCTGCGAAGAGGAGCGATCATAATAGTCTAAGAGCCGGCAACAGATTTTGGTTGTGAAAAGAACCCAAAAGATTTTAATAGTATAGGTAGTCCTGGTAAAGGTGATAAGAACGAATACGTTCGTCTGCCAGCATATAGTGACCCGTTACCACGTAAAAGTGCATCAAAAGTACAACTTTTCTGAAAATTGAAATTGGGTGGGAAACCATATTTCAAATGTAATACAACTTAATGCCATCAATTACAAAAATGGTTTCGACAGACGTCTAGGTGGCCCCAAAACCCAGGGGATTTCGCGGCCACTTAGACGTCTGTCACGTACATATTCACACTCAGGGAGCCCGTGGCTAAAAGTTGTGACCAATTTCAGGTGGTTTCCCAAAAGTCTAAAAACGCCAAAAAAAATTTCGGGGACGTCTGTTTGGGTTTTGGGGCCACCTAGGCGTCTGTCGAAACCATTTTTGTAATCAGGGAGTTGATGGCGTCAAGTTGTATTACATTTTTCACCCGATTTCAATTTTCAGAAAAGTTGTACTTTTGATGCACTTTTACGTGGTAACGGGGCCACTACATGCTGGCAGATGAACGTATATTCGTTATCACTTTTACCAGGACTATCTATACTATTAAAATCTTTTGGTTTCCTTTCACCACCAAAATCTGCTGCCAGCTCTCGGTCTATTATTTTTAAGTTTTTATGAGGTGAGTTCACACGAGTTAAGGTTAGACCGCACTAGATGGAACTGCACTGCAGCGAAACTGCGATTCAAAATAATTTGTATGAAATTGTATGAAGTTCAGTTGCCGCTTAGTGCGATATAGCTCATACAATTTCATACAGATAATGTTTTGCCGCGTCGTGAAGTGTAGTTCCGCTGCAGTTGTGTGCGGTCTAACCTTTATAGTTATTGTGACTTGTGATGCATCATTGAGGTTGCCATCAGAATAAAGCCGGATCCACACATATCTCATGTGATGTCATATGTGTATAGATGCAATCTATTTTATATCGGTAGAACTACATTTGTCTCGTGTTTTGTGTCGCTTTGTGGCGCATGAAATATATGGAATGACACGGCTCCACAACACAACACACGAGACCAGTGTGGTTCTGGTTTAATAGCCTTTTCACACCAAATAAAGCGAAAATATAGATTTTGGCTGAAAACCTTAATCGAAATTCACTGTTTGTTGATTGAATTGCGACTTTGATGTGGGACATCTATATGACCTGTGGAGTTGGTGTGTTATCCCTTAAGGTTGGACCGCACTAGGCGGAACTGCACTGCAGCGGAACTGCGATTCACAATAATTTGTATGAAATTTTATGAAGTTCAGTTGCCGCTTAGTGCGATATAGCTCATACAATTTCATACAAATAATGTTTTGCCGCGTCGTGAAGTGTAGTTCCGCTGCAGTTGTGTGCGGTCTAACCTTTAAACACACTACACAAAAAGTGCGAAGGAATGCCGAAAAATCTTCAAATTGTCAACCGGGGACAACTTCCCTTACTTCGAAGTTCGAACCCTCCTTTGTCGTTAACTTCCCTTAAGCCTTATAACTAGATATCTACTTTTGTACAAAAGTACAAAAGTGAGAAATTAATATATTCGCTAAAGAAACATACTTACAAAAAAACATACAAAAATTGTACTGAAACAGAAATTAAACCACCATGCACAATTTTCCATTGTTTATTTGCAAGCAGGTGTCTTCAGAATAGATATTTATTTCTCGCTTTTGTACTTTTGTACAAAAGTAGGCCTATGTAATTAAGCCTTAAGCTGACCATACGAACGAGCCGAACAGCTTGGAGTCACTTGGCTCCGGTCTATTTGGCCACGGTCCAAATTTGGGTGCCATACACGGCCGAACCAATTTTGGCAGTCCAAACAAAAAACGTCAGCGGGCCGTTCAATGCAGAAACCACAAGTCGACTGAACTGATCTTCTTATGACAGTAGCCCAATCAGAAACCAAGAAAATTCTAAAAATCTGAATTTTGAGTTTTGTATTAAGGCTCTCCCAAACCATTGCGAAACATTCGTTGCGGCGAAGAAACATTCGTCAGTCAAAATTATTTCATATGTTTCTCCACCGCGTTGGTGTGGGCACTCTCATATATCACCATATGTAAATAAATTTTGACATGCGAATGTTTTTTCGCCGCAACGAATGTTCCGCATTGGTTTGGGAGAGCCTTTAAACATGACAAATCTTGACAAAAAAGAGAATGAGACGTTTTGGTGAAAATTGTATTCTACAATTTAATGGGATAGAGTGAGAAAGTTGGATTTATTATTTAGTGATGGTGAAGCGACTGGAAAATTGGAAGCAAACAGAACTGCTTGGCTTGTTGATTCCTCACACACGATAGAACCGAACATTGGTTCGGAGATTCGTGGTCGTGGATTTTGGACTGGCTGAAAATCCAAATTGTTCGGCCGATTCAAACGAAGCCATCTGAGTTTTCCCGCTCGTTGGTTCGGTCGTGTATGGCCAGCTTTACTTTGAAGCCTTCTTTGTAAATGCTTAACTTCATTCACCTTCTTTTTGCAAAAAAGGTTCAAAAGTGAGAAATAAATATCTATGCTAAAAACATGCGAACAAAACATATGAAACTTTTTGCGCAAAAATAAGTCTAGATATAGGTATTTATTTTAAATGTGTACCTACTTTTTGAAAAAAGTTGGTGAATGTAGTGAATATTCAGTTTCCTCGTGTAAAAGGGGACTCTTATTGAAGAAAACTTAAAATTTTAAACTTCCACCTGCCTCTCTTAAAATTCTCCCACCTGTCCTGCTGTCATCTTCAGCTGTTGTGTCAAAAATTTATGAAGAAAAGAGTGGTGATCAAAAAGGTAAATATCAAATTATTCCCATATTTTTCATATAAAAAATTCCTGGCAACTATCCAAATTACTCACACAAAATGTCTATTCCATCATGAACGTGGTTTTTGTCAAATTATTTAATAAAATAAATTTTTCATAATTATCTAATCAAGTCTTTCGAATTTCCTTGAAAAAATGGTAAGAACATAACATATTTTTCTGAATGCATTTTCCTTGTATGTTAAAAGCTGTCGCAGAGTTAAAAAGACTGGTTTGTTGGTTCGTTTTGGTTTGTACCTGGGCAAGTACAGTACAAGTAGAGGTTTAAAATCAAGAGTTGTATTGGTTAGAATTCCTCAATTATATTACCTGTTGTGTGTTGTCTCTTCATTCAACAGTGACCTACAAAGTTTGATGGTACAACTCAACAAGTGAGTGCTAGTCCAATCGAAACAATTAAGATAATAATAAAACATTCTTAAATAAAAGAAAAAAAATTGCTATCGAGTAGATATAAAAAATAAATCAATTAAAATGACAATTCACGTGATGTGCCTTACTGCAGATGGTGGATTGCCCATATTCACTAGAAAGAAGGGCGAGTGTGAGAATCTTCCCTTTTCGACAGTAGCCTCACTGAATGGCGTTCATATGTTCTTCAAGTCCATGGGCATTTGTATGAACTCTACTATTTCCGAAGATTGGACCCTTCTGTGGAAGGATTATGAATCTGTACTCACGCTTATTGTCTGTGGCAGAAACATGTCGGAGAAGAAGCTTGAATTACTTTCCGATTTGATTTTCAATTCATTTAAACTCTTTGTCAACTCGGAGGATTTAAAAAGTTCCACGAAGATCGTAGATCGCTTGAAAAGAGAAGCCAAACAGTATATGCCGATAGTAGATAGATTACTTGACTCCCTGTCAACTGATATACTTGGATTTAATGATTGCATTTTGTCCACACATAATGCACACCTTTTGATGAAGTTGAATGAATTCAGCATGCAGTGTGATTCACTTTTCTGCTGCATAGTTGTGAATCAGAAACTGGCTGTGGGAACAGAAGGCTGGTGGGACTTGGATCTGATCGATCGAAAATTACTTATTACAATGCTTAACTCGGCAGATCGATCGCAAAACGATCAGCCTGTGTATTTGCCAAAGAAGAGCTCAAATACGGCATATCGATTTGTGTCGATTCCAATAGCTGGGTGCGGAATATTATGTGTTATATGTGGTGCAGAACCATCATACGAGGAAATAAGCAACATTGCACAGAGCGCCTTCCGAAACGAAGGGGAGATTATGAAAAATGTCGAACGCTGCATTTCAAAGAACTTTCTACCCGAAGCAATTGAGAGCAATGTTAACATTTTGGAAATAGTTCTGCTAAATAAGACAACAAAGAAATATGTGTTTTTAAAAAATCCAGAACATTCATTGAGTGAACAACAATACTCAATACTTGGACAGAGCAGTTTGGAAAATATTCGAATGTACATTGATCAACTGCTTGAAGCTGATGATCATCTTCTAAAAGATAGATGCGATGAAAGCGGACAACCTGTTTCTGTGACTTGTGTTAGTCAGCATTGGCTATCGGAAAATCATAATTGTTATGCTCATTGGGATGAACATGAAAATATTTTCTTTGCGCTGTTCACAATCCAGGTTTCTGTATATGCTATGAAAATATTCAGTGAGAGGATTTTTAAAGCATTGATGCAAGAACGAACTATTTGTTGGTAAAGAACAGAACCCTTAGAAGTAATTTAATAATTTTATCTAATAAAATATATTTCTAAATTTTTTTAAAAACGGTGTATTATTTTACTGATATTCGTTTGGTTGATTTATTTTAAGAGATTAGGCGTGTACCACAAACAGAGCGCTCATTGAGCGCTCAATGTCAGATTAACGGAGGCAGAATCATTTGGTGGGACAACATTCTCCGCTCTCTTAAAAAAAAAACATGTGTTATTATTCTCATACAAGTTTGGAAATAAGATTTCAACTTTTCTTTAAATATTTATTTGTTAAAGCAAAAAACTTTTTTGAAATTAATGAAAATGATTATAGCTTATTCAATTAGTTTGAGTTTTCAGCATCATTCCGTCTTTATTTTGTATTTATTTACCACTTTCTTATTTGCACACCCTCAAAAAATTATAACTTGGTTGTCAAACAAACAGCTGTTTCAACTGAGAAAAAAAATTGAATAGTGAATCCAAGAAATTTTTGAATCAGAAATCTCCGCAAAAAATCTTAGTGCTCAGTTGAGATTTTTTGTCTCACTTAAAAAATCCTTGAGCGCTCGGAGCGATCAGTTGATGGTACACGCCTATTAACAAAACTTCAAATCTCATTTATTGACCTACAAATTTGAAATTCGATACGAATCGTGTTCGAATTTTCAACAGACTCACTTATCCCTTAAAGCCTTTTTCGTCGGTTTGTTATAATAAAAAAAAAAACGAGTAAAGGCTTTCCCAAACCAACGCGAAAGCTGAGCGAAACAGCCGCAACGGTAAAAAAAAAATGAACGATACACAATGCTAAACACCAAGAGAAAAGTGCCTTCAGCGAATGTTTCACTTCGGTTTGGGAGAGTCTTAAGCACCTCGAAATCACTTTCATCTAGAAGCGAAAGTAAATTATATTTCTTAACCATGCCCAAATCGGCTTATAAGAACAAGAGTTAAACTTGAAGTTACATTTGGGTGGTGCATGAAATTCTAATCACATGAAACGACAGATACTGCGAGTACAAACAGAAAAAGAAGTTTAGAAAAGCAACCAGATTTAAACCAAACGTATTATGGGGTTTTCCATTCGTAAATTAAGAATTTGATGCGGAATTTGATTTTTTTTTGTGACGAATGGAATGATATTTGAATTGATTTTTCTTTTGACATGGTATTGGTGTATTTTTGTGTCTGTGAACCTGTAAATGGTATCGGCTGACAAATACAAAAAAATCAGTCAACGGTTTTTATACATTCAAGTTTGTTTTTTCATTTGATGGGATTTCAATTTTTAAATTATAAATAGACGATAACAAGGTTGTAATTAATGATGAGGGATAAGTTATATGCTATCGACTCATTTCAAACTGCTTCCGTTCTAATTCAATTATCTTTTTAGTCCTTAAATTGTTTAACAAAAAATTTCTTTCTCTACTGAAATGAATTAATGAAAATATGCACTTGTCAAAATTACAGCTGGCAATTGTACTGGTGTTAGTAAAAGGAGGGGTAGATTCAACGATAAATACTGATCTGCAAAATTGATTCAGAATCAAAAAAATATCAATATTTTTTGGCCAATGGAAGGTTTTATTTGTCAGAATCTATGTTTTGACAGATATGTATCAAAAAAGTATTTAAATTTTGTACCAATGGAAAACCCCATTAGACTCAAATCTAATATCATTCTGTCCCTTTGATAATTGTTACCTTACGCTCCTGACAGTAGTAATCTAATTTTGACAAGCAATTAGTATGAGATTGGTTTAACATACTTTTTTGGATGAGATTTTTTAAAGCGACGAATATAAACAAAATTTATCAAACAACCTGTAGTTCGAAAAACTGAGGACATATTTTTAGGACATGATCTTTTCACAGGATGTCTGATCGAAAAAAGGTAACTTTTAGGAAGTAACAGATACCATAGTAAAAATACAAGAACCCTTATTATTTTTAATGCTTCATTTTTCATTCTTAAATACATAGGATTCTTTTTTAATTCAATTGAATAAAACAAAGTTTGTATATTTCAGAAACAAAAAGCCTCGGTGAAATCCCCATCGCGAGAGAAGGATAATGTTTCACCTGGCAAAGAACGAAGTCAAGAGCCTACAGGGTCCCCAGGCAAAGCACACAGTCAAGAGCCTACAGGGCCCCCCGCACAACCAAGTTCCTTTCGATACACTGGTCGCATGAAAGAAATTGTACAAGCTTACAATGCGGCATCTATCATTCTTCATCCCAAATGCCCTTGGTATGCATTCCCCGGCTTCCTGACGCATGCTCTAGTCCGCCGTTACCAGGCTAACTATCAAGGAAAATTCAAACTAGTACCAATTCCCAATATTCTTTATGAACTGTTGATTAAAAATGAATTCATAAAATCCGAACATGTGATCTTTTCGTCTGAGGAGATATTTAATCAGTATGCAGAGAACCGAGAGGCAAACTTTGTCAATTTACTTGTTACTGGTCGATTGGGAGCAATTACCACAACTGGCAATGAAATTGTTCAGAAAATGCTGCAAAAAGCACCTCAGACTATTGTCACACAACTAGTCCCCGTTCAAAACTGTTCGGAAGGCTGTCTATATGTCCAAGAAAATTTCTATTCGAACTTAATGGATCGTTTTCGTTATAACCAAGGATTCTGGGTGGAGCTGGAGCCCTTTTCGGACTCCCAACAAATCCCATCCATAGCCACAAAGGTACACATCTATATGTTGAATAATCCCTACGAACTGCCCCCGGAAATTGTTAATACTATTTTGGGAAATTATTTTAATACACCAAGGATTTTGCATCGCGGTCACACTTATCGTGTTGAGGTGAATGCCAAGTTGCTGGGTACATCGGTCCTTGCGACGTTCTATAACTTATTTGCTTACCTTAAGTACATTCATTTTCGATGTGTGCATTTGGAGTTAAAGGGCAGTGAGTTTGAAATGCAGGCAATTGTGGCGAGGAACTTTACCAATCTCATGCAGATACCCCATACACATCATTTTTTGCCACGACAAATTTTAGATAATGTTGCTATTGTAGAGAACTATCCTAGTGGCTTAAGCGATGCCTATTCACTGCTCCGTTCGTCTATTGATGCATTTTTACCAAAGAAGTCGACTTGTCTGTCATCAAAACACATTTACCCTCTGTTCATGCTGCAGGGCGAACGTGGTTGTGGCAAAACAAAGTTGGTAAATGCGGTCGCTCAAGACCTAGGGCTACATTTATATGGAGTGGATTGTGCTGACGTTGTTTCATTGATTCCATCGCACACTGAGTTGAAATTGAAGGGGCTCTTCGCTAAGAGTTTGCAATGTGAACCAATGCTTTTTGTCTTCCATAATTTTGAGGTGAGTGTTCCAATAGATTCTTTTAAAATAAATACAATTTTCGCTTTGTATTGCAGATCTTTGGCATTGATAACGAAGGCAACGAGGACCTGCGACTGTTGTCGTCTTTCCAAGCTCAAATCCAGGAACTTTTTGCCAGAGACCGTGACCATCCAATAATCATCGTCGCCTTAACCAATGAGAAAAATCTGAAACCAATGATCCAGCGGTTGTTCCTCGAAATCGTTCATATGGAAATGCCTGACAAAGAAGAACGTTTCGAGATCTTAAAATGGTTGCACATCCGTGAAAGTTTCAATGATGAAATTTTCAATCGTGGAAGTCTTGAGCGAATTCCGCTTTTTGCAATGGAATCTCGGGAACGATTCCTTCGTGAATTTTTCAACTGGACAGAAGCAAAATCTCTTCTAACAGAAGTAGCTGAGAAATCTCAAGGATTTATTTTGGGTGATTTACAATTGCTCTACGACAATGCAATTCGTGATTTACGAAGAGAACCAAAACGAGCAGTTCTAAGTATGCGTCACTTTAAGAAGAATCTGACAGAAATGCAATCTTCATTCGCAAACAGTCTGGGAGCACCTAAAGTGCCTAAGGTTCTTTGGTCAGATATTGGTGGATTGGCGAAGATTAAAGACGAAATTCAGAGTAGCATAGGTTTGCCACTCAAGCATGTTCATTTGATGGGAAAGAACCTTCGCAGGTCTGGAATTTTATTATATGGCCCACCTGGAACCGGAAAGACACTTGTCGCGAAAGCTGTTGCAACAGAATGCAACTTAAGCTTCTTATCTGTGCAAGGGCCCGAGCTGCTCAACATGTACGTTGGTCAGAGTGAGCAGAATGTTCGAGAAGTATTCTCTAGAGCACGCTCAACCGCTCCGTGTGTGCTCTTCTTGGACGAACTAGATTCTCTAGCTCCGAATAGAGGTGTTGCTGGTGATTCCGGTGGTGTGATGGATCGTGTCGTTAGTCAGCTGCTAGCCGAAATGGATGGGATGATGGGAGATCCTTCGAAGCCTATTTTCATTTTAGCTGCAACAAATAGACCAGATCTAATTGACCCAGCTCTACTGCGCCCAGGACGCTTTGACAAATTGTTCTACGTCGGACCATGTACAAGCGCTGATGATAAAATATCTGTTCTAAAAGCTCAGACCAAGAAGTTTAAACTTCCAAAGGATTTGTGTTTGGACAAAATCGTAGACATTTTGAACGAAGATATGTCTGGAGCAGACTTGTATTCGATATGTTCCAATGCCTGGTTATCGGCTGTTAGGAGGGCAATAGAAAGCTATCGTAAAAGTCAGTAAATGTGCATTATATTATTTATAAACAAATTTAATATTATTTTTGGGGTTACAGAAGAAGAAGAGGAAGGCGAAGCGGATGACCTTTTGCCAGAAGACGTTATTGTGCGTATGGAAGATTTTGAAAGATCATATGAGAAATATATACCTTCAATTGCTAAAAAAGATTTGGAGTATTTCAACAAGTTGAAATCAACGTACAGTGTTTGATTTAAGAATATTTTTCAAGTTTTATTTTATGCATAGGACTTTACATACCTATTTTCATTTAAATAATTTATTTATACGGGTTTACTGAATAATAAAAAAAACTTTTGATCGAAATGCAGTATGATTATTCTATGTAGGTACCTATACCATTGTATATAAAACCTGTATTTATATGCCTATAGTTGGTTGAAAAGAGTGTCAAGTGTAAAAACTATGTTTTGTGTTGCCCCAAAAAAGTAAATATTTTTGTATTGTTTTGTAAAAAATGGAATTTGAATGACCGTTTTGAACAACGCATTAACTTTTTATATGAAAATTAAAAATTTCATCGCGGTATAGATAGGTGTCGTTTTTAGAACATAAAGTAGGTTACTGTTTTGATCACCCATAAAAATGTTTTTTTATTTTTAACTTTTAAATATCATTTTTTTAGTTTGTTTTATTATTTGTAAATTCCGAAAGACGAACATTATGTCGTTGGAGGTTCGGAGTTACTCCTTTTTGACTCTGCTTGCTCCAAAATAATTCGATTGGCTGTTCCGATTTCCGAGTAATGTTTTCAGAGTATTTTTCTGTTCCGGAATTAATAAAGGCGTAGACCCGGCACACACATATACATATAAGCTCTTTCATCGGATAACTCTTTCTTGTCAGATTAATTTTACTCGACTGAAAATGCAAAATATACATAAATATCAGACAATTTAACCACACACATAATTTTTTGCAAATAGAAAATAATTCGATTGGAATCAAAAAGAAGTAGTTCTGTTCCGAAACCCAATCGAAAACGACATTACAAAAAAATAAATTTAAAATTGAATGTTTCGATTAAACAACAACCACTTGAGTTGGCTGGAATTATACTTTTTTTTACGGCGGCCACACCGATCATCAAATTCATTATATTTGTTGACCAAATATTTGCTCAAAATCTGTGTTCTGACAGATATGTGTCAAAAAATATTCATATTTTTTTACTGACAACTGATAAATATTGAAATTTAATTACAATCCATTTTAGACATGTTTTGATCATTTGAGAATGAAAAAATATTGAAAAAAAAAGTCCTGCATCACATGGACGTCTCCTTCACGAAGTGGAATACAAGATAGAGGATAATACACGATTCCTGAAAATATGTACACACAAAACACATCAGTTCGTTATTTTGACGTTGATGAAATCTGCGATTGAAGATTGAAACCACTTATGTCGAATTCCTTACAGCCATTTGAAGTCGATTTCATTTAAAAGTTTTTCTTGGTAGAAGGAATTTAAAAAAAATCGACTTTTTTTGTGAGTGTGTGAGTGCAATTTGACAGGAATTTTATTGCCGCACAAAAACAAAGAAGTGGTGCGCGCTAAACAAATATTAAAGTGTATTTTATTTTTCGCGTTGTTTTGATAATTTAAAACCAAATATATTTCGTCTGATAATTGAAAAACATCAAAAACAATTGTGCGCTTAATCAAGTAAAAAAATTACAATCCAAAATTAATCCACACACAGCAGCGAGGATCTATTCTGAATATTTCACTAGGGGACGAAGAAAAATAATTTTGCAACGTGTTTTCCTCGCGAATTGTATGTTATTTTAATGGGATTTTTTGTTTCTTGAAGATACGCACAGTTATCTTTACTTTTTTTCATCATTCACTGAAATATTAAACAATTAATAACACTTAAACATTTGTTTTCTTTTTTAACTTCGTCACAAAATTGTAATGAGAACATTTAATTCCATCTTGATGCATGAGAAATGTCAAATCTTGATAGTGTGTGTGCGATTTGATGTGAAGTCTAGCTAAAAACGCAAGATTTGTTTGAAAGCATTAAAATCGATTTTGTTTAGAAAAAATTCGATTTGTTCAGAAAAATTCGAATTTTTTTGGTTGTAAGGAATTCGACATTAAACACTGCTCGTACTTGTGCCACCATTGAATTAGAAATATAATAAGTCAATGTGTGCAACATTCCACACAAAAAGAGACGGAAAAACTTAAAATGTTAATTTTTGCGGCCCGTCTGTATTTCAACGCATCTCAGAGATCTACAAAAAAATACGAAAACATCATTATCATGGTTAAAGTAAGTGTGGCAGGACCCTTAGCAAATTTAAAACGCATCTTTGAACCGAGACTCTAAATCGATTGAACTTCTTATTTGAAATGGAATGTTTTTGGCATCACTGGTTGTTAAATGTCACTTTTAAAAAAGAACCAACTTTCCCGGCAAAACGATTTTTAAATATTCACTCAATCGAACGTTCTTATTTCTGAATCGGAAAAATACACTTCAATTTATAATTAAAAAAAACAAAACAGCATAAAAAAGAAAAATGTCGACTGCTCAAAACGAACAATTATTTTTCGATGAAGAAAATTACAGACAGAGAACATTTCCAAACAAACAATTCCATTCGGAACGCAAGCACAACATTCGCAAACATGCATTGGGTGAAATTAAAAATGTTATCCATAATCATGCCTTTGTTACCCCTTTCAAGGGTCTACAAGTTCCTGGGCCATCAAAGAATTTCTGCGCTGATACATGGAAGAAACATTCTGAACACCTAAAATCACAAATAGAGGGCCAACAGCAGATAAAACTTCAGCCAATTGTCGCAAACAAGTTGGAACAGTTGCACAAAAAAGACCTACCCACTCCAAGGACTTGTAACAAAAATTGTCGACGAGGTAATTTCAGAAACTTCTAAAATGGGTGTAGAAAAGGATAACTTTTTTTCTTTTCATAAAGGTTTGGAAGAAATCTGGTCGGAAATGAATGTTCTTGAACCAGATGTATTGGAGCGTCTCATCAATGGCGATGGCGATATTGAAAATGACTTTGATCTACCTGATCGTAATATTACAACACACATCGACTTTGACGATGAGCTCGATTTTGAATTTGATTTGCAGGATCCATACGAATTGCAAAATAAGAAATTGCTGGAGAAGCTTTTGGCAGAAGACTGTGCACCGACTGAGTTTCCTTTGGCAAACGATTGGATGGATGATTTGTAAATAAGATACTGAGTTGTTTGCACTCACCTGACTGCGCAATTCAGCGGCAGAGTTTTATTTTAATGTTTTTTTTTTTATTTTAAATTCCTTAATGAATTTTACAAAAATATACTTTTATTTATTTTATTGTTTTTCCATTATTTTTTCTCTACATATGAATAATATAAATAATTATCTTTGATTAAGATTTTTGAAAATACAATTTTATTTTTAATATAAATAATTGTTTATTATGTCTGTTGATGCAAAGGTATTTTTGTGTTACCAACGTTTTGTATACGATTGGTCAAAGATGAAATGCTAAATGCTGCTTTACAAATGAACCATCGCAATGTTTCACGTCTTTTTTTTTTTGGTCGTTATTTCTAGTGAAATAGCCACTTGCCCTTAAACAATTCCACCCTAATACTCGTACTTCTAGGAACACATCAGTTTACCCTCATTTTCATTTCATTTATTTATAGAATCTTTTGCAATGGGCTAGAAAGCCTACAATAAATAGTAAAGTTAACAAGATGAATTTAATTTACAATTTTATGATTTTACATTAATATTAAGAATTAGATTTATTTTCAAAACAACAATTTAGATATCTTAATATTTTTTTTCTTTTTCTTTCTATAACATTAATTAACTTTCAAATAATTATTGCCAAATGTCTGAATAAAATCGTCTCAAACTGCCTGGTACCGCGAAGCCATATGATGGAAGAGGGTAAACTGTTCCACTGCCTTATGACATAAACCAAAAATTGACGTTCCGAGTTCGACAACTAAATCTTGTAAACTAAACTCGACAACTAAAGCAATGTAAAAGACCGAGACGAGTTTGCAAACTTTATTTACCCTCGAGACCAAACTATTAAGTTTAGAGATTCTTTTATAAGCTTCAGTCCACAAATAAGCAATGCTTTGCCAATCTCTATTTTTGCTTCCCATTTTAATTTATTAAAAACAAATCTCTTAAATCCTTTCCTGTTTTCCTAGCACTCGCTATGTGTTTAATAATTTTAGGGTCATTCTTTCAAAACCCCTTGATTGCGCGCCTATTATAAAAAAGAAACACTTTTGTTCCGTTCCGAAGCCGATAATCTTGTCATGATAAAGTGCCTCTCATCAATGACTTGTAGAATTTAGGACCTCCCTTTCCTGTTGAACCAGAACACGCACACAGTGTATGACACTAGAACCGATTTTCAACGGTGTTGCGTCATCAAATTAAATTTGATATATTTTTTTTTTTTTTGACAAAATCATGCTCCTTTTACGAATATATGTATTTGCTTGTCCTTGTTTTTTGTATGGCCTTATTTCGACCATTTTGCGAATACTACTCTTTCGTGTGTTTAAGTAAATATAAATTTATAAATAAAACCGTTACGAAACAAAACTTAAATATGTCATTAAATATGCATTAAATAATTTATTTCATACAAAACCAAGCGAACGTTTTACGAATAAAAAAAATATGATTTTAAATTTAAGAGAATTTGACATCTTTCCATCAAGCTCCATTCACACTCTCAATATACTCCTTATACCGTGCCTCCTGTTGCTGTTGAAGTTTTTGCAGTTTTTTACTTTGACCTTTGCTTATTTCTTTTCCGTCTTTATCGTGTGTTGGTAGACCCTTTAAAAGCAAAAACTGATTTTATATACAAATACAAAATATAAAAAATAATACAACTCACATTAGCATCAAATGCAGAATACTTGTCCGTTTCACTTAAAAACATTTTCTTGGGATCGATTTTCTTTTGCGCTTCCTTGGCGGCGTTAGCAGCAGCAGCCGCTTGTTTTTTTCTCTCCTTTTCTGCGGCCTTTTCAGCTTCAATCGCTTTTTTGGCTTCCTTTTCTTTCTGGAGGGTTTCTTTATCGACAAGCTTTAAGGCGAATTCTCCATTTTCACGGTCTTCTAAGCGAACTCCCAAATTTGGAAGAACATCATCTCGTAACTCATCGCACAGTTTAAGGATATCAACAGCCTTCAAGGTCTTTGCTTGTTCACGAACTTGATTACGGAACTCAGCCATGGCAGTGAGATAAGACATAACAATTTTTTCCACATCGGCATCAGCCGCGTTGCCATTTGCTGAATTGGAAATGGGAAATCCAATTCCACCACGGGGAGCAGCTATGACACCGAAAATATTCATCAAATCAGTGATGTAAAGTGCAATCTTACGCAAAAGCAAGGAATTAACTTTGCTGCCCTTATTATCACGAATATAAACATTTGATGAAGATACTAGATCCCGCAAAGAGTCAAGCGCTGATCGAGTATCTACGTTGTCTACAATAACACAAATATATAATTGAATACAAAATGTCTAACTGTTGATGAAGAATTTATGGGTACTTACCACATAAGGCCTCATAAACATTAGCTTGAGTCGCATTGAACTTGGTATTTAAGGCTTCCTCAGCTGTTCTCCATGCATCAAACTGTCTACGAGGCATTTCGGTTGCAAAATGTCGCGTTAAGTCTTTAACATTGAGGAAGAATTCCTAAAAAAAAGAGATACAGAATAGTTAATATCTTCTGAATTTCAAAATAAAATAATTTGTACTTACATTCAAAAACTTCTCATACTGTACGGCCATTTCCATGGTATTATCTGAATAATCCAATGTATCTTTCCACGAATGCATAAGAAACGCCAATCGCAGCTGACTGGCGGTGTGTTTTTTCAGTGCTTCTTGAATGGTAATGAAGTTTTTTAAAGATTTTGACATCTTACAACCGGATATGGTGAGATGCCCTGTATGAAGGAAATACTTAACCCACTCGGGGTGATCATAGGCAGCTTCGGATTGAGCCAGCTCATTGTCATGGTGCGGGAATTTTAAGTCTACACCGCCTGTATGAATATCCATAGTTTGACCAAAAATATCCGATGCCATAGCAGAGCATTCGATATGCCAACCAGGACGTCCACGTCCCCAAGGACTCTCCCAGAAAGGTTCTCCGCCTTTACTAGCTTTCCATAGAGCAAAATCGTTTGGGGAACGTTTATCAGACAAACGATCCTCCGATAGCGACAGGTCACCTTCTCCTTCTTGCAGAGACTTCGTGTCTCCATATGCTTCAGGAACTAATTTAGCATAATGGTGATTCTTTTTTTTATCGAATCCATTCACATCGAAGTAAACTGAGCCATTGGCTGCATAAGCTAATCCATTTGCAATGATGCGTTGAATGAATTCAACAATTTGGGGAACATATTCGCTCACTCGGGTAAGAACATCTGGTGGCAGGATCTACAAAAATTAAGTTATAAAAATAAATAATAAACCCACAAATGAAGAATACCAAAAATGTGAAAAGAATGTAAAAGGAACATTTATTTAGAGGGATTTTTAAATTAATGTTGTGCTTAATGTTTCTTTTTTTTGTTTTGTGATTAAAAATAATAGACCGGAATTCAAACGTAATAAGCTTCGTTGTCGTTGAAAAACAGGGTTCCAACCAATAGCTTAAGCCAAACAATAACAAAAATACTAGTAGAAGATGTTTTTCCAGATTGCTTTGGTTAGAATATGCACTTCTTCGGAAGCATTTGTATAATGTAACGATTACATACATCTGAAATATAAACCATCACATACCAACATACACATTTTTTTTGTTCGAAACAATGTTTATTCTTGGCGATTACGTGCAATAGAAAACCGTTTAAATCCAACTCATATATTCGGAAATGCGAAAACCTAGTATATCTATACAACAGTGGCGTGGCATCAATAATTTGAAATGGGAAGACGTAACGAAAATGATTAATCTGCGAAAGTAAACAAAAAAAAACAAGCAGATACATTAAAATTAGTTGAATAAAATAAGTTGAAAAACAACTCTCGAAACAGTCTATTTTCATAGGACGCAAAGAGGGGCCTTTCATTAAAACGTTTGTTTGCTTAATTCATTTGATTCCTCCAAGAGAAAATCTGTTAAGCAACAATCTATGCTTTAAAAAAAATTAAAACTCAATCAAAAACCTAGCTCTCAAGTATTTACATAGCTATCAAACAAAAAATAAATAACAAAACCTTCAACTTCACAACTAACTAAATAAACACTATTTCATTACAGGTATTTTGTATTTTTTTTTTGGTATTTTGATTCTTGTTTATCAACACCCCAATGAAACTTTTATTCCAAATCTACCATTTTGTCTTAATATTTAACTTTTTGTTCTAAAAAAGTCCCATAAAAAAGAATAGTTTTTTTTTTTTAGATCCAGCGTTAAAAAGTACCCTTAAATCATGTGTCATATTCTTACATTTAACCATACCAAATATTTCAGATTGACAAACCATACCTTCTTCTCTTTGCCCCTCTTTTAATGCCTTTATATCAAAAGCCACTGCTGTGATTTTGCTAGACTTTTGATATGCTGTAGAAGATGAAATTCTGCAATTATACCTAAAATAATATTTTATGAATTCATTTTTCACCTCTTACCCATATTGAATTACGCATTTAAATCTTTCCTGGACTATACCTACTAAGCTTAACCAAACAACAAGCAAACAAAAATAGAAAATGTATTTTACAATTTTCATAGGAAATAAGTCGAAGAAGAGCGTGTTATTTTTCACCCAACAGAACGAATATTAAGAGAAACGGAGTCAAGCAAAGTAATAAGAAATATTCCATTCCTCCATACCAAGTGCCAGTATAACACGAGGACCAGCGCCTTATTTTTTCCTATGTTGTTGCGTGTTGGATCTAGAAACAAAAATGCTAAGGGATGAAAGGGATACAAAACAAGTTTTATAAGACGGTGAAAGACGTGTTTTATTTCTAAATTAATTCTTTAAAAGAGAGTGTATGTTCAGCAGTTGAGCAAAGAGCGAAGAGAAGAATGAATTGACGGTGTTTATTTGATAGCTTATGTTTGTGTCTTTGTGCGAATTTTATAATTCAATTGGTTGGGTTGCATAGTTTATGTTTATTTGAGAGTATTTTTCGTGCAATTTTTAAAAGGGAAGACGGTAGGGATTGTGTTATATGGACGCCACGCCACTGCATACAAATTTAGGCTGAACTTGATCCATAAGCCAAAAACTTGATATATGTAATACACGGACAAAAATGTATAAAGTTAAAAATCACTCTCGTGTTAAATTTGCAAAAATGGATTTTTAAGGTTAGCATATTTAGCCGACGCGATGTAGAACTATTTTTAAAAACGGGTTTCCAAAGCATTTATTTAAAAAAAAATATATATTTTTAAAAATCCAAAAAATACGTTTTTTGAAAATTCATTTATGCATAATTTTTATAATTGAGAAGGATTTCCTCCCAACAAATTTTTGTAAAATCGGTGAAACAGTCGATGAGAAAAAAACCGATTCTATGTCAGGTACCGTTAATAGACATTATTCGTAAATTTTGTTTATCAAAATATTTATAATAAATATTTAATAGGGATTCGTCATTTTGTTATCAAAATCCATTTTTGAGAAAATTAATAATAAATAAAAATAATTTTGTGTATTGTTTGGAAGGAACAGTCGACGCCGCTTATAGCGACCACCAAGGGACCAGCCAAATGTGGTCGCAATAGCCGGCGGTCGTTATATCCGACTTACCATACAAATGATCGATTTAAAAAAAAAAACAGAAGTATCTTCATAATTATGTAGTACGTATGCGGTTTTAATTATTAGGAACAGAATAATAAAGAACCTAGTTTAATTCATTCGCGAAGAAAGATATTTGTATATTCATACACGTTCAGGTATAAATTCTCAGTTATTTCTTGTATTTTTCTGCATTCCGTCGTTGCAAGGGCCGAAACCAAAGTATTTTTTGTCTGGAATTCGTCGTTATATGCAACTAATCGTTATAGACGACGATTTCACGGCGTTATAGCAGACGATAAACTAATACAAATTGTATGAAAACCAACCAAATGAAGGGAAAATGGTCGTTAAAAGTGACTCGCGTTATAAGTCATGTCGAAAATCTTACTTTTGCCTGCGTTCGTTTTTTTTTTCAATTTCTCTCATTCTCATTCTTTTTTGGTCGTTATAGCGGCGGTAGCAAAGTATTTTTTGTAAGAAACACGTTGTTATATCCAACGAGTCGTTATAGGCGGCGTGTTCAAATACATTTTTAAAATTCATAAATTTGGTTTAACGTGTCATTCTGTAAGAAATACAAACTGAATCCACGTAACTTGATTTGTAATTATTTTTTATAGAATGACAAGTTTCAGAGGTTTTTGACCTCATTGCTGTGTCGTAAGCTAAGAAGATAAATGCTGCAAAGATAATAACCCATTCTTATAATATTACATACTTACATTCAACGATCGCATATCGTTATGGAATTCATCTTCCCAGTAGCTAGGCAACGCTTCAAATATCGAATTCTCTGTCACCTGATTGCCTTCCCGTTTATCCATCCAGTCAGAAATTGGATCTTTAGCTTCCGCCAAGTAATTCAACTTGGCCACTTCTATTTTGTCCGCATCGCCGATTGATACAGCATCTTTAAGCTGCTCCACAGCTGTATTCATTTTCGCCAGCGTTTTGTCTAGCATGATTTTTTTGTCCGGATCAGTGTTCTTATCGCAGGTTTGCTTGAAATCTTCCAGCACTGCTTGCTGATCTTTCAATACATCAGACAAGGCACCGACATTCTTCTTGTATTTCTCGTAAAGATAATTTTGTCTTGCACGTTTGATGATTTTATCATCGATATCGGTAATGTTCATGACATATTGAATGTTATAGCCAAAATAATCAGAAAGAACACGTCGAAGAATATCGAAAGATATGTAAGACCTAGAGGATGATGATATTTGATTGCAAAGATTAGACATCCATTGGTTGGAAAAGGTGCTGGTGCTGTTTTGTGCTTACCTGGCATGTCCCATGTGAGATGCATCGTATACGGTTGGACCACAACTATACCAACGAACATTATTACCATCCAAAGGAATAAAGTGTTCTTTTTGTCTTGTTAAACTATTGTAGAGTTTTAATTTGGGACGTTCTTGAGAGCTAGGCTGTTGCCAGGCTGGCTGAGAGCGTTTTGCCATTATTAATGATACGATTTTTTTGTTATTCTGAGGAACCAATTGAGAATTTAGAAGTGATGTTAATGGGTTTAAGTTTATTAGTTTAGGAAAAGGGAATTTTCTTTACTTTAGTTCCTCACTAAATCCACGTTTATAAATATTCCACCAACAACTCACGGCTGAGAAATGTCAAAAGTCAAACCGAAATTTTTTTTTTTGTAGCTGCTAAAATTTCGATACTCGTTTATTCCCCACTGGCAGTTGCTGTGAAGGGGGGTTCACACTTCCTAATTTTTCTGACAATTGGCGTTTTTCTTTTTTAACTCTGAGCAGATCACGAAACTGTCAAACAAAAATTCTATGTTTTTTTTTTAGCTCAGACATATCAGAGCTCAAAAAGTACGTTTCTTTTTTCCATCTGAGCTAGCTCAGAGCTTAATCGATTAGCTCAGAATAAAATGACCGAGCAAATCGAGCGAAACGCTGAGCGAAGCCAACTTCACTTTTTTTCAGTGATTTGACAGACGAAAGAAATACAAAAAATTAAAAATGGATTCCGAGGACAGTCGCCCGTCTAAATAAGGTAAACAAAAATGTATTTTAGTAAGTCCCGGTCTATATTGAACGATTTTTCCAGTGCCGATCTTTTGTTCGTTGGTGAAGGGAGTGAAAAGTGAGGGGTAGGGATCAAATCGTTTGTACCACAAAACTCAGACGATTTTTCCAGTCTGTTTATGTTCTCTTTCGCCCTCTTTCCAGTTTTTTGTGTGTGTTCGGTGTCAGTGTACCATTGGGTTGATGGTGTGAGTGAATATCAATGCAAAATGAAGAGCACAGAAATAAAAAATGAAGAAGACAAGGAAAAAATCTCATGGAAAAAATCGTTCTGTGTGTACATTTCACACGATTTCTGGAAAAATCTTCGTGGAAATATCGGGCAATGTAGATCGGGACTAACACACCTATGAAATGACAGTTCAGTGCTCAAATGTGTTTCATATATAAGTCTGAGGGCTCTGATCATAATCTGCTCAGAGCTCTGCTCTGATCGCTCAGCCTCTGCTCAGAGGTTTATTTAGAGCCAAAAAAGAAAAACGCAAAATCACGAGATCACGACACATATGGTGTTTTCGATTGGTAAAATAAATTAATTTATTTTCGATTTAAATCTGTCAAAACGCAGATTTTACATTCCAATGGACAAATAAATTGATTTATTTTTTCAAATTCAAATTTGCAGATCTAGATTTTTCAGCAAATTCCTGCTACACAAATACCAATACAATTTTAAGTTGTCACTTTACAAAATTTTTTGTATTGTTTGAATTTATTTCGGTTAATGAAATTTGTGTTCTAAAATATAAAGGGAAGCGTTTCTAATATAAAATGGAAGCTGTTAAAAATTAATTGTAAATTCATGAAGCTCATTGTTTTCTTCTGAAAGTGCCTTTAAGGCTCTCCCAAACCAATGCGAAACATTCGTTGCGGCGAAGAAAGATGGCAGGATTATGAACATGTCTAGAAAAAATACAATGGAGTCGGAAGAATCCATGTCCATGAAGTGACATATCCATACAAATGAATTGTGGATTGGATTGTAGTTCGGATTTTGGACATCGTTGATGACCAGTGGAGCCTGCATGTTATCCAACGGCTCCATTGGCAATATTTGAAAGAGTAAATTGCCTCACTAATTGCTGCCCAAAAAGGTGAAACGTCAAAATTTATTGACTACGATGGAGATCAATAATTGCCTTTCATCTACCGAGCAATATTGCTCTTGCCAAAGCGTCTCCAAAAACCAAAAAGTTTTTTTTTCAGGGCTACTGCCTCTTGCGAGGAATTGATAAATCCTCCAAGAGTATCACTTGTCACGAATAAGTGCTTCTCGTCTAGCCGTTCGGATTCGGCATAAAATTGTAGGTCCCTTCCATTCCTTTCGAAAGGCGCACACAGGAATGGTTGCGAGTTGTTAGTCACTAGGCCCTGGTTCTTCATGAGCCGTTGTGCTACACGATTTATTTATTTTTTAAAGCGTCTCCATTGGCGGTATTTTAATTTATCGCCTCAAATATTGCAAAAATAAAAAGTCCAAGTTGCTCGGTGTAAAAGCAGATAAATTTGAATGTCCAGTTTAAAAATCCCACTTTCTAATGAATTCTTGCAATCTGATAACACCCCTTTCAACTTTTGATCCCAGTTCCAAGTTGTCATTTGTGAAATGTCACTTTTATAAAAATGCACCCTCGCAAATGAAAAATAAAAATTTGTTTATTATTTTGCTCTATATTAAATGAAGTACCATTTTATAAATATTAAAAGTTAAATCCAAGTGAAATAAAATAATGGCTAGCAGCTATGAAATTCCGAATTGGTTCGTCTCATCCTCATATTATACACATACGAATAGTATTTTTTTAATTTGTACATATGTTGTGTTTTTTAAGGGCCGGAAAGCCACCAACCGGGTTGCATTTAGACGTTTTAAAGGAGGACAAATTGGTTCAGAAGCTTATGGTTGATGAAAAAAAATGTTATTTGTTTGGGCGGAATGCTCAAATGAATGATTTTTGTATTGACCATGCATCGTGCTCCAGGGTACACGCAGCGTTCGTGTATCACAAGCACTTGAATATAGCCTACTTGGTTGATTTGGGATCAAGTAAGTAAAAAATTAGGTTATTTCGGTCTTTCTCACTCACATTTATGAATGTTTCCTTTCGACCATATTTTGTTTGTAAAACTATAAAATTTTCGTTAAAAAAAAAGTTGGCGTCGTTGAGTTATGTTTACGTATAGATTGTAATCCCGGAATATCTTTTCAATTCCGCGATTCAAAAATATTTTTAAAATAGTTATTCCGAATATATTTTCGTTATTTTTCGCACTAAAAACGCTTTTTGCAGAGAGTTTAGAGTTATTAAGTGGAAGATGAATTCAAAAAGACTTAAAAAACAATAATGAATAAACAATCTATTATGAAAAATAAAAAGAATTAAGATACAAACAAATAACATGTATGTAGAAGTAGTGTAGGCGTGGAGACCAAAATGGGGTCATAAAGGGGTCAATGTTCAAGGTTATTAAAAAACATCGTTAAAAAGCAATAATATCGTGTGGTAAAAGAAGTAAAAACTGTGTCTGAAGTCCGAAATACTTAAATAAAACACGGAAGATAAAATATCAAAAGAATTTTTTGACTTAACTCACCAAATTTGGTGACAACTCGAGTTTAACTTTAACCACTCTGTACTTAAAAAATGGCCCTTAGACAACAAAATAGAAAAATAAAAATGTAGACCGAGAGCCTGCAAGGGATTTCATTGCTATTTTAAGATAGATCCATACGGGTTTACGGGTCGGGGTTTGGGCCGTTGTACGTAATGCTGCATTGAAAACGCATTTTTTTTCTTAAGGCCCAGGTACCTAGTGTAGGGACTCCAAAATTATTTTTTATTAAATAGCTGACATAGTTATTAAGTTTTTTTGCTTTCCACGTTAATTTTTTTGTTGATTGGTTGTTGAAAAAATTGTATGCGAATATTTAAGCAACCAATTCCAATTTTTGGGACTTCAAATGGACCGGGTTTAAATTTTTTATGAATTTTCTACTATTACGGCTTATATGCCGTTATCACTGGGCCAAATTAGGTAATTTTGTTGCAAAATTATTTAAAATGAGATCCGAAATTACCTAATTTCCCATACAAAATCGCATTTCGAAATGAGGTAATTTCAACCTCGTTTGCACGAAATTATGTTGGAAATTAGGTCAATGCACCCAGCGGGAATCAGTTTCAAAAGCTCTTAAAAGCTTTTATATGAAAATATCAATACACTATACTCAACAACATAAAACAGAAAGAGAAAACAACGAAAATAAACGGCTAACTGCCATTCCAAATTCAGAATGAAATGAGATGTCAAATGAAATTAGCAAATTTGATAATGAAAACACTTTTTTGCCAAATTTCAAAATTACCTTATTTCGGCTCTAATGAAAACGTAGTATTAGACAGTAAATTGAAGGCTGCTTCTAAGAATGGGAGTTCAAACCAATATCTTAAGTTTAAAATAAAACACCAAATTTATTAGCTGAGATGCAACATATTTCCACACAAGTAATCGTTAGCATATCTTGGAAAAAATGACCCTTACATCAAGGCAAAGATAGTTTGTTAACGAATAAATTCGAATCTACCCTTTTGGTTTCTAACATTATAATCTTACATATTATCTTGAAGCTCATGGCACCTATATCGGTAATTTGCGTCTAGAATCAAATAAACCAACGCAATTACAAATAAACATGACGTTTCATTTTGGAGCATCAACCCGACAATATATTCTCAGAGAAAGACCATCAGCAGGTCACAGATCGAGTATCATAGAAGATCTTCCATTGAGTGAATCCAGTGATGGAGCCTTGCTTGGCCTGCCTGAAAGTCAAACGGAATTAGACGTAAGAATTATTATATAAAGTGCACAATTTCAAAGCATTAACAAAACAAACAAATATTAGAATCTTACCGAATACAACACTGCTCACAATCGAAGAATATCAATGCTAGGCATCACAGACGATAGTCTTCGGAAGGTAAATCAAATGAAAATATAAAAAATGGAAATAATGCTCAATGTTTGGTTTCATATTTTCTGTTTGTTTCATGTTAAAGAGTGCCAATAAATCACAAAGAAAACGTCGTAGCGTAACTTTTAATGAAGAAGAAATCATCATCAATCCTGAAGATGTCGATCCGAATGTGGGACGTTTCCGAAATCTTATCCAGACAACTGTTGTGCCAAGCAAACGAATGCGGTATGAAACCAATCAAATAGGAATATCAAACAGTCTGGTTAATCACACTAATACTAACGAAATGAAGCATATGCATCCGATTTCAAGTACACCACAACTATATCATGATATTCCCGAGACTCATGATCAAAGTTCGAATCGTTTGAATACCGGAAATGACTTTGACATAACACCGATTGCAATGGGTACAAAATTGGGCCTACTTCTACCAAATCCTGCTCCAGATGTAACACCAATTGTTGCTGAGCCCACAGTTTCAAAACGAAAAACACCCTTTACAGCAGGAGGAAATGGTAATTTAATTAATATAAATCTACAAGAAATAATATTGTTCAAAATTTTTTTTTTTATTTCAGTGCAACGCTATGAAGATCATTCCGTGCTGGAGAATAGCAATGAACCTCAAAAGAAAAAATACGCCAAGGAAGCTTGGCCTGGGCGAAAACCAATGCTTGGACAACTTTAGTTCTTACAGTATTTTGATTGTGTTTTTACTGGATTTGTCGTTTTGTTTTGGATTGAATAAAACAAAACAAAAACAAACAGATTTGCTTTTTAAGTTCAGACTTTTTCAAATGCAGTTTAAAGTTGTTTGCAATTGTTGTTTCGGAAGTTGTCCTCTTTTTTTTTTTTTGCATCGGCTCTTTGTGTTATACTTGTGGAATTCCATAAAACCCACTAAAACTAACGATTTATTAAATATTAAATTAATAATGCCCCTTGTGTTAATATATATATGGTGCAGGTTCACATTTTTAAAAGTCTTGCAAATTTGCAATTATTTGTAATACCAAACTGATCCGGTATTTTATACCTTAAATTCAATTATTTAATAATTTATTAACAAAAAAATAATGTTTTCTAAGCAAGTTCTAAATTTTTAATATATATAGGTTATTTATTATAATATTAGCCTTAATGTAGATATGGCCTTAGAATTAAATTAGTAGGTCCATCTATAATCTGGACAGCATTACTAGCAGGCATTCAGCACAAACTGTTCGATGAAAGAGTACATTTTTACTTTGGTATCCACGATGGAGATGATAAGGAGATACGTTGTAAAATCTCCCGCAATCATAATCATACAACGCTTGAACTATTATCGTGGTATGTTGATACACTAACGCTAAGAATTTCGTTATCATCACCGCCGCCGCCGGATGGACAATTTTTAATGCGATTGCGTACATTCTCTCGTTCTTGGTCTTGATCTTGAATATGGTGTGACTGAAGGCCCAATGTCAGATTTACTTTAGAGTGTTGGCCACTTAGTTCGCTGCCTGCTACAATTGGTGAATTAGGATCCGAGCTGAGTGGAGGTGGACGCAAACGGGATGGATCTAAGAGGGAATGCATTTTAGTTTGTTTTTTTGGTGTGCGGGAGGGTGAAGTTTTGCGACTATTTGAAAAGGATTTCAATTGTTTTGCACTGGAAGGGAAGAATATTATATTTCTAATTGGGTTAAGGTTAAGATTATAGAGAGGTGTTTCTTACGCATCGAGAAGCTTCAATAAAAGCCTGTGGTAGGCTTCGTATTCTTCACTTCCAAAGTCATTTGGATCATGACGAGCATGTTCATACATATCGCAGAATTGATGGATCAACCGTTGTCCAGATCCATTTAGAGATGTGGAGGCAAGAGTAGTGAGAAGGAAAGCTCGCAGGCTATCATAGGGATGACGGACACTTCCATCGCATCTTGCTATTTCTTTTTCTAATAAAAAAATTGGCAAATCATAATGGACAACCACCTAAAACAATAAACTTACCCAGAATTTTGATGTCATCGACTGCCTTCATGCGATAGTAGTATGGTGGCAATGGTTGATCAGGCTTAAGGATATATTTGTCATCGTCCCATAACAGTTTGGGTTCATGAGCGATCTTTTGTATACAATCCAGCCGACGTTCTATTTCACGTCGAATGCCCTGAAAAAAAAAAACATAAACCATTGTAAGCGTGAAACCTGCAAAGACTATACTAGGATATAATAACCTTTTTTGCATCATTGCCTACTGGAACATGAGGTCCACGTCTTGATCTCAATGTAAATCGCATTATTTGTCGTTTAGCAAATATAAATAACATGATAAATGTTAAGACTCCTCCACCGATAATTATTATTATCATAACACCCGATAGGTTTTCCATTTTTGATGTTTGTTGTTGTCCGCTCTCCAAGTTATTTACACGAATTGTATCCATAGGTACAAATTTTCTATCGTTTCTTTGAATTTTTGTATATTGTTGATTTATGGAATTTTCATTTATACACTGTTATAATAAAATTAATTTAACATGACTGTAAATACTTTATCAAAATTTATTTTAAGATCAATCCAATTTTCAGTTAAAATAAAAAAAAAAACATAATTTATCATTTGCCCTCGAAGTGCTTCATGTCCACTTTGATTGATTTTGTGTCACCATCTTCTTGTTGTATGTTTTTATTTAATTGAAGTGATAAGATTAATTTATGTAAAACATAAATGCACTATAACTATTGAGTAAAAAAAAAGAAATCGATCTTTTGTTATTTTTTTCAGAGATAACAGAATAGAATTTCTGTTCAGTTCATACCAAAACGATTTCGAACTTGTCAAAGTGACAAATAGGGATGAGAATGGTGTTTTACTCTGCGGGCAGACGAGTACTCGCTGGTTTGTTACTGCACTCTGGTGCGTTCTTTTTTGTTACTATATACCCCATTAACATGAAGTATTCGAGCGAGCTTCAAGCTCGCTTGGCCCCTTTGTATACCTGCGTTGACTTGAAATGAGCTTCAACCGACTCGATTCCACTTCATGAGCGGAGTCGAGTCGAAATTGTTGGTAAAACACCTGGGTCGAAGAGTCGGTCTTGAGGATGTGTTCACCACAGTGTTTTTGCATATGTGCGAGTAAAATTATTTGTTTGTTTTGATAGCTATGTGAAGTATGTACTAAAATTCATTAAATTTGAACTGTTTTTGTGTGAAATAAATATATTGTTGCCATTCCATTAAATGTAATCTCAACACGATATCAACTCAACTTGAAATGGGGCTCTCAACTCACGTGACGAAAGATCTGGCTCGAAAATCCGACCCTAATCCAACTCGAGCTCTCGATTCTGTTTGTAAACGGGGTAATAGTTAACTATAGTTAGTAGCCCTTCCACACTACCCCTCTGTGTATTAATACATGTCAAATTGAAAGTGGGAAAGAATTCAACGCCACTGCCAAATTTGTGGGAAAGAAATTACTTTTCATATTTTGCTTCCACACTGGCTTGTATTAATACATTACCTTAACCTAAAAAAAAGTGGGATAGCATGTGGGATAGAATTAGAACCGTTCGTAAAATTATTCATGTATTAACACATGTCAAATCGTTTGGGATAGAATGTCAGGTTGTGTAGGCTGGGCTTTCATATTTTGTTTCCAAACTATTCTACATGATTTGTTCCCACTTTTTTGACATGTATTAATACACAGTGGGCTAGTGTGGAAGGCCTTTAAGCCTCATCTACATAGACCTACTTTTGTACAAGAGTACAAAAGTGAGAAACTAAAATGCTCGCTAAAGAAACATGCTTGCAAGAAAACATACGGAAATTGTTCTGACATATAAATTAAACCACCATGCACAATTTTCCATTGGTATTTTGCAAGTAAGTGTCTTCAGAAAAGATATTTATTTCTCACTTTTGTACTTTTGTACAAAAGTAGGCCTATGTAGTTAAGCCTTTAATGTGTCAAAAACAAGAGCTGCAATGTCATAGTTTAAAAGTTACTTTTCATTTAGGAACGATCAAAGTTGAAAGTATAGTTGATCTGTCAAACGAAAGGGGTTAAAAAAAAATCCAAAACAATGAGAAATAATAATCAAGAAAAAATTGTTATTGCATCAAATTTATTTAAAAAAATTGTATAAGCATTTTAGAAATGCCTCTATTTTACAAATTCAATCACTATTAACATCATTTTTGCACGAAATCGAATCATTAAACAAAATATTTGCAATTTGTTTTTGCTATTTTTTCTTTTATTTTTTATCGGCACACATTTCTTTATTAAACAATTTACCAAATTGGAAGAATACAATTTCGAAAGAAAGTAAATTATGCAGAAAACAATTCCAAAGATCAAAATCGATAAAAACAATAAAATAGCAAACAAATAACTAAAAAACTGAAAACAATTCCAAATTAAAAGACGAAAAATAAACACAAGCTAACCAAAAAATATAAACATTCCAATTTCAGCTGTGTTTGACAGATTAACTTTTCAACTCATATCAACGAGATGAGTTGGAAAAAGTTACCAAAAGTAACTTTTTGACACTTCAACTTTAAGTTTAGGAACAACTCTAAGACGTCAAAAAGTTACTCAAAGTTAACAAAGGAAGGACGAGTTAACTATGGTCAACTATAGTTAACTTTAGAAGGAAAAAGAACGCACTTCCCAACTAACTAACTAAAATTGCTTCCGATTTCAGACATCAAAGTGTCATTCGTTTCTTTAGTGACCCAGAAATCCTTCTAAAGGGAAGCCAAATCGGTATAGGCCAATCGGTTAGCGAGCTCGACAAGTAGTGCGAGGCATCCAGAGTTCGATCCCCAGGCTTACATACACGATTTCAGATTTGTTCAGAGCTTTAAGGCTCTCCCAAACCAATGCGAAGCATTCGGTGCGGCGAAGAAACATTCGCAGTTGGTGTGGGCACTCTCATTTATCATCCTGTAAATACATTTTGAAAGGCGAATGTATCTCCGCCGCGTTGGTGTGGGCTCTCTCATTTATCACCATGTAAATTAATTTTGACTGACGAACGTTTCTTCGCCGCACGGAATGTTTTGCATTGGTTTGGGAGAGCCTTTACTCTGAACTAAAAAAGAAAAACGCCCACTCTGAAAAGATCTGGAGGATATGGAGGATGGTATTATAATGAAAACATGACGTGTTCTTTTTTAATAAGTCCGGAGGAATTGGTATAAAGGCTCTCCCAAACCAATGCGGAACATTCGTTGCGGCGAAGAAACATTCGCATGTCAAAATTTATTTACCTGGTGATATATGAGAGTGCCCACACCAACGCGGTGGAGAAACATATGAAATAATTTGGACTGACGAATGTTTCTTCGCCGCAACGAATGTTCCGCATTGGTTTGGGAGAGCCTTAAAGCGATAACTGTGTCAATTTGTCAATACCTCAGTAGTATCTATCAAACTCAAAAGTGACAGCTAGTTATTTTGTGGTACAGTCAGATGGATAGGCTGTCACATGACATTCAGTTACATATTTCATCTGACCCAACGGCTCCATTGGAAATATTTATATATTTTGCATCGCCAACTATGACTAAATACCCAAAAAGGTGAAACGTCAAAATTTATTGATTACTGGGCAATATTGCCCTTGCCAAAGCGTCTACATTGCCGGAATTTCAATTTATTGCTTCAAATATTGCTAATGGAGCCACTGGGTGAATTTTCAGAAAGAAATTCAAGACTGAAAATTCACCTGACAGCTTTTCTATATACAATCTAGGCACTCCATATAAAACTGAAATTTCAGATAATTTTGCATTATAAATTAATTTATAAATACGGGCTACTAACATATTTCGTGCGTTCAACGCATCAAATTTTTACGTACTTTATTTTCAGATCGAGTTTCTGATAGGCCAGCTCTCGTAAAAAGTAAGATAACATTCAGTTACGTTTAGTGAAGTATATGCGTTTCATCTGAATTTTCAGCAAGAAATTAACGATTGGAAATTCAGATGACACCTTTTCAAAAAATAAAACAGCTGATTGAAACGGGCGCGTTTCGTCATTATTCATGAATTTGTACGTTCAATGCAAAAATATGACAATGGGCGCATTCAATGCAAAAATTTGACAACTTCTGAAAATAAAGTACTTAATTTTTGCCGTTGAACGCAAAATTATAAGAAATTTCAGTTATGTATGGAGAGCCTATGTTTTGTATAGAAAAGCAGTAAATAAACTTCACTTCATCCAGTTTATCTTACTTTTTATGACAGCTCGATCTGAAAATAAAGTACTTAAAAATGTATTGCATTGAACGCAAGGAATTTTGCGTTGTACGACATAAATTACTTTATTTTCGGAAGTTGTCATTCATATTTTTGCATTGAACGTACCCATGATTTCATTTTCCATACAAAATTGACATTTCATACAATTTTGTGTTCAACGACATATATTAAGTACTTTATTTTCAGATTGGGCTCATCAACGCATCGAATTTTTCAGTACTTTATTTTCAGATGGAGCTTCTGTTTGGCCAGCTGTCATAAAAAGTTACCTAACATTCAGTTACGTTTAGTGAAGTTTAATTACGTTTCATCTGAATTTTCAGCCAGAAATTCCCAAATGAAAATTCAGCTGACAGCTTTTCTATACAAAAAAAAGACTCTCCATACAAAATTGACATTTCATATAATTTTGTGTGCAACGGCAAAAATTAAGTACTTTATTTTCAGAAGTTGTCAAATTTTTGCATTGAATGCGCCCATTGTCCTATTTTTGCATTGAACGTACAAATTCATGAATAATGACGAAACGCGCTCATTTCCATCAGCTGTTTTATTTTACCGTTTTGACATTTACTTACGCACTTACGTTATGGAGTTGTTTGCAAATTTATTTATCAAGTAGTTTTGTGTTTCTCTAATCTTAAATCAGAATACTTTATATGTATTTAATTTAAACGTTAATAAAGAAATCAAAACCCATATAATATGATGCCAAATAATTCTGGAAATAAAAAACGTTCCTCTTCAATCGACTCATCTCAAAAATGCACACCAAAAGGACGGAAAAGGTTATACCAAATTCTATAAGTTTTTGCTTCGATCCTATTATCAACTAAAATTTATTTTTTTTTTTTTCAGAAAAAGATCTATATCCACCGACGAGGATGAACCACAATTGGACGAAAGTGCAACTGCAATTGAGAAAAAACTTCGAAGTGTTGCCAAAATGAACAATCTATCGACGGTGGAGATGAAGAAACTAATTAAGGTAAAGAAGAAAAATGAATCCTCAAATACGTCAATCCAAAATACCTTCTGCATTTGTTTAATGTTTAGAAACTAGTTGCCAACGACCATGTTCTCGCATTCATAACTCTCAAAGCCGAGGATGAGTTAGCTCGAGAGAAAGCAGAAGCTGATAATATACAAACTGCTGCAATTATAGTCAACGATATTGATCCATCAATTCCTAAACTTACCCGTGCCAAAGCTCGTGAATTGAACAAACCTCCTCTGATAGCCCTTCCTTCGCTAACGGAACCACAAACCTCAGAAATAGCGACACTAATCCGAGAAGACCTACATTCTGATGAAGAAGACGAAGAGTACACATTTAAAGATGAAGACTTTGCTGTAAGACACTTAAGCATTTCCATTTAACTCTGGTTTATTCAATTGTGCTTTTATATAATAGTCTGACGAAGATCCAAATTTGACTTCATCTGATATGGATTCCCAACCCCGAACTCCATTGACATCTCTTCAATGTCTGGAAATGATGGAATCCCCACAAAAATTCTCAGAAGATGGCGTTTTCAAGGTTCCCCGCGAAATTGAAGGAGAATCTGTTGCAGATGAAATAATTGCTACCCGAACTAGGTCAAAGTTTTGCCTTGAACAGATTACCATTGAAGACCTCCAATCAGAATTCATTCCCCCGGATGATCATTTTGATATGACGGACACCGAAGTGTATGGAAATGACCAGGATTGGATGGAGTTTCTCAACACTTTCTCAAAGCCTTTAAGTGAGTCATTTAGTATATACATTTGATACATTTGAATACAATATTCAATTTCTTTAGATAATAATTTCGTTGGAGATGATGATGATCCAGTAAATGATCCTGAGTATGTAGCGGCAGAAAAAATTCCATGTAAGTTCATTGTACTTTGAGTATATAAAACACTTTAATTTTCTGATCGTCTCAGTTGATGCAGAAGAGCTTCGTGATGTCAACATTTCGAAAAAAGAACTCACCGAGCTGGTAGCGGAACTCTTTGAAGGTCTCCTCAATGAAGGTGTCTCTATGGAAAGCATTGAACTTGATACGCCTAAAAAGTTCTTAGAGAAAAACAAATCTACTTCGTCTAAAGATGAATCTCAAGATGTTTCCATTAATCGAAGCAACTATCAGCTTAGTTTAGTAAACACATCTCAAACACAGAGTTTAGCTAATGAGACGTTTTCACATCAAGCTAAATTTGTAGAGACGCCAGAATTTTCTTTTCAGCCGGGAGTCATGTCTACACCTCAAGCAGTCCCAAATAGGTCCCGCACACTAAATAATGAACTTTTAATAAAAACACCAGATAACTTGGGTCAAATAGCTAGTTCTGAATATGTTGCCACAGACATACCTCCACAGGTTCCAGTTGTTTATGCCAACAATTCATTTGAAGTATCGTACGTTGATCCAGAATATAATTCAAATCGTGTCGCTTACACACAAAATATTGTACCAACAACACATTTGCCTAAAACAGAAAGTGTTCCCGCATGGCCACGAGATAAATATGTCCCTGCACATCGACTAATTAGAAGTGAATATATTCAAAAATTTGAAAAACTCAAACACATTAAAGTTGAAGAAGTATATTTGAGTGAGGAACCAACTGGATTTACCAACCAGCAGTTTCTAATTCTACAGCAACAGATGAGAATTCATGTACAATTTTGCGTACAAAATTTTTTTCAAACCTATTCTCATCCAGATTTGTGGAAGCTTGCAGCGCAGGAGAAACAAATGCTTTTGGAATTGGAAGACAAGTCAAAAGAAAACGCAACATTTAATATTTGGAATTTGAATCCAGCTTTGGACTTAGTGCAAGAATGGGAAAAAGAGTTGGAAGAAGATTCGGAAGAGAATTCAGATATGATGAGGTGAGTACTAAAGGCCAATTTTTTGTTGTTGTCATTTTTTAACAATTATTTTTTATAGGTTCATCTATAAAGAAATGAGAAGAGTGTAAGTTCTATTATCAAGTAAATATCTAGTTTTGCCCAGTATAACTCTTATTTTAGATCACGAACAAACTATCAAGTATCTCGTTTTCCTCCGCGAGTTATGAAGAAATTACTTTCAAGCCCTGCTATAATGTATCCGGAATATTTACCGAAAATTCCTTTTGCTGCGCAACAAATAAGTTTTCATAGCTTTGCACCCGCCGAGTCAATGTAAGTTTAATATGCGTTTTTTATTCCGTCAACAAATTTGCCAAATATTTTATTGATCAGACTTATTGCAATGGGCCTGGAAAATTACCTAAATGATGTCTATAAAACAAAAGTAAAATATCGACGTGAAACACCTATGTCAATTGTGTGTGAACGAATTGGAAGAACTTTAATTTGTGGAAAGAACCCAAGGCGTCTTCGAGATCATATTAGATACTTGAGAAAATGCGAGTATTACAATCCTGTTAAAGTAAGTTATTTTATTTACTATAGATAAAACTTTCATTTAACATCTATTTTATTTTTTGTGAAGTATTATTTCGAACATCAGAAAGCACCTCCAGCTGAAAATAATCTTATATGGATAGACTTTACAAATGTATTGCCGCCAAATCAGAAAATAACCGAATTACCTTTGATATGGCAAGACTTCCTTCATGTGGTGAGTTTTGACATATTCGTAATTTTATTATTTGTTTTTTCAATTATTAAGCATGGAAAAGTGCAGTCGTGGAAAACCAATTTGTTTTGCTTAAAAAATTTTAATCTTTTCTTAAACAGAAATTACATAATCAAATATTTTTGGTCTCTTTATTTTTTTAACTCGCTTTAACTTTGCCAAACTGTAACCGATTCTAGCAATTTGTATACCCTCTACACTCTTTTTTCCATGCGGATAACGGGTTTCTATGTTTGTTAACAAAAAAATTATATTTAAAATTATTAAAAAAAAATAAAAAACAAAAATCAAGAAAGTTTGAATATTTGAAAACAAAAAATAAAATTTGAACAAAATACAAAACGGTTCTTAACACCCCGACTCTACAGGCCATGAACGATGTCCATAATCCAATCTATAATCCAATCCACAATCTGATTTGTATGGATATGTCACTGCTTGGATTTTTGCGACTCCAAGGGATTTTTTTTCTAGACATGTTCCATAGTCAGGCCATTGTTCATGGCCTGTGGAGTCGGGGTATAACGGTTTTAGATTTTTTTTTTTAACTTCTGGTTCTTTCTAATACTCAATAGCTGAAACTTATAGTTTTTTATTCGATTTTATCTAGGTATTCAAATTTTCTTGAATTTAATTTTTTTTTCTGTCAAACATTTGAATATAGTCTTTTTTTCGGAAAAAAAGAGTTGACTGTTTTTAAAATTACGCTTCCATAATAAAATAGGTAAAATTATACTTAATCACAGCTTTTCTGATTTCCGACCGAATTTAAAAACGGAAACGAAATTTAAATCCGTGCGAATTGAAAAAGGTTGTTCTGATTTCCAGTCGAATTGAGTTTGCAGTGTGGGCAACTTAAAATCAACAAAACGTTTTCGAAATCAGCTGTGAAGATGTCAAACAAGTTTCAATTTTAAAATTATCAAATTTCTTTAACTAAAGTACCTACCTAATTTTTTTATTATACAAAAAAAAACATTTTGAAGCTAAAGTTTGATTACTGTTCAGTTCATGTGTTGGTTTAAATCGGTTAAATAATCCGTTCCCATTATCTTACACGAAGTTAGAGCATTTTACAATATTAGAAGATGGATGTACCAGTTTGGATTTTACTGGATGAAGAAACAATAGAAAAGCGAATTGCTCTCCTGCTCTTGTTAAAGATTTATTCATGCGTTCAGATTGAACAAGGAATCATTTAAATACGTATTAGATGAATTGCAAAATCGTTGGAACTCTGGTGGATCCCTTACCCCAATGACAAAGTTATTCGAAGGTGTATACCAAAGAGGAATTGGAAATGACTTCCACTATGCTATGGGAAGGTCAACTTTTAGTAAGGTTTTGAAGGAGTTTGTCAACTTAGCAAAAGAGCATTTGTGTCCTAAATGGATCTCCCTTTGGGAGTCCTATAGCATTTAAATCTTTTGTTAACTCTTCCCACAATCTCTCCACATGCTCGGCTCTGTTGTGTCTTAACCCACCCTCTTCCAAGGTCAGGATACTTCTCCATAAATGTAACATCGCAAATTGTTGCTGTGCGGTATGCTTTCCCCTAAGTTTCATTTATTTTTTATAAAAAAATGTTAAGTTAATTTATTTTTTATTAAAAAACAATAAAAACTTACATTTTTGTTCCACCGAATCTGTTTTCGCCAACAAAAAGACAATTTTTGAATTGATTTTATTGAGACTTTTAATAAACGTTTACAGAGTAGACAATTCAAAGTTATATATACTTAAGAGTACAAAGAACAACTGCGGCTATAAAGTATTGCCTGCTTTATCTATTATTTTTTTCATTCGCCTCATGGCTGTATTTATATAAATGCTATGTTGCTCCTGCTCTGAGAGCAATGACAGTTACGTGTTGGCTTATTGATGCAACGAGAGATATATACATATATACAAATACCTTAAAAAACTAAAATCGCCTAGAATATAAATTTATATTCATAAATGTTCGTGTGCTTTAGAGCGAGAACGCTCTATTAAGAATATTAAAATTAATGAAAACGATCACATAATTATTGTTAAACTGAAACGGATGAACTGTTAAGTTTTTTTTTTTTTTTCTTTTAGAGCGAGAAAGCTCTTTAATCAAATTATTTGTTGATAATAAAATTCCAATTATTATTTTACATGCCTACATATCACTTCTTTAAAATTACTTTCGAATAAAATTGTCACATTTTATGGCGTTGAAAAGAAAATGATCCAAGATATTATTATGTAAAACAGAATAAAAATTAGTATAGCACTAGATACAATAAATCACTGAACAGGTTTCATTTAGGAACATCAACTGGGCATCTTCTCATGTCCGATGCAGCTTCATTGTCAACAGAAGTTGAAAATAATTTTACTTCGCTAGGACGCTCATGCCGAATTCATGCGGTTCGGCTGTGTTGTGAATAGTCAACATTTTTGTTAGGTATGGTCCGACCTTGCTTCTTATGGGCAATAACTCCGTTTAAATCTGCTTCAAAAGCTGTGCAGGTGGTGTGTCTTGTCAGGTGACAGACGTTGTTATCAGCCCGGTTAAGGGACTGAAGCGGTTGCTAGGCAGGAACACTCCATCTGAAGGTCCGTTTTAACGGGAAACGGGAACGGTATATTACCAATAGCTGGTACAGTTGCTAGGCCGAAACGTGGTACAGTCTGGTGGTGTTACAATATACAACGGGATTGTATTTTATCCAATTCCAGGAATTAGATTTTCAGTTGCTGGAGATTAACATCTCCTGTGTACCCAGGTGAAATCCTGCTCCCCAATAGGCTCCATCCTATGATTGAAGAAAAAATTATTTATAAAAATAATTAACAGTTACTGTTTTAAATAAATAAAACTGGTGGAAGGTTGTGCAGCAGCACAACCTGCCTCGTTGCTTTCCCAACCAAAAAAAAAAAAAAAAAAACAACAAAAAGACAACCGAATTGAAAACGTTAATTAATTGGCGTTTTAGCAGATCCGTCTGTTTTTTAGAACACCCTGAAAAACGTTAAACGTCAAACAATACGGAAAACAGAACTACAAATTCGAAAACAGTCGGTTTTGTAATTCGAACGAAAATCAGAACAGGGGTGAATAACGCGTTTTTGTGAAAAAACACTGAAACCCAAAAAAACAACCTTAAAATTAAAACAAAATAAAATACATTTAGAGAAAACCGTTATCCACATAGAAAAAAAACGAGACCGGGTACAAATTGCTAAAGGTTCTCCCAAACCAACGTGTGAACATTCGCTATGCAGAGCGAAATATTCACAATGATAACAGAAATGACAAATAAACAATGCTAAACAACAACAAAAACTGCGGCATAGTTACAGCCATTTAAAAGCAACGCACGTCTGGGCCGGTGATATAAAAGTTGTAATAACTGCAAATTCAAAAAAAAAATAAAACGTAACTGAAAGTCATCTTACTTTTTAAGACCGCTGTCCAATAAGATGCTCTAAACTTTCAGAAATCTAAATATTCAGTAATTAAAATTTAAGCCACACCTGTCTCGTGTGTTGTGTTGTGAAGTGGTGTTTTTCATATCCGTAGAACCACATTTGCCTCTTGTGTTGTGCTATGCTCGTTTGACACCAATTCGGTTTCATTCGGTTTGGTCTGTATTCGGTTCGATTCGGTTTCCGTCTAGACCCCTTCACACACAGACGGTTCATATACAGTTTGTACTCACTAATAATTAAATTTAAATAAAATGTATCAAAAAAATAAAAAAAAACTTCATAAAAACCGAAACCGAACCGAATATGTGTGAACGCTACGTTACCGAATAGAGACCGAACCGAATGTGTGTGAAACAAGCCTTAAGCCTCAACTACATGGACCTACTTTTGTACAAAAGTACAAAAATGGGAAATTAAAATGCTCGCTAAAGAAACTTGCTTACAAAAAACTATACGAAAGTTGTTCTGACACATAAATTAAACCATGAACAATTTTCCATTGCTTTTTACAAGCAGGTGTCTTCAGAATAGATATTTATTTCTCACTTTTGTACTTTTGTACAAAAGTAGGCCTATGTATTTAAGCCTTTACTGTGTGACTTACAAAATATAGGGAATGACAGCGACACGAGGCAATAGTGGTTCCGACTTTAATGCGATGAACGCACGGAATAATTCTTAAAATACATTTTGTTATGAAAATTCAATGGCCCTAAGTAACAATCGAATTTAGCCAAGAGTCGAGTTTATCCCATACAAAAAGAAATTGAATTCAAGCTATATTGGACTTCAAATTCCTTTATAACTTAGAACCAATGGCGCAAAATTATAGTCACCTCTTATTAACTAGGTTAAGTACATACTAGGTAAAACCATTTTAACTTTAAAAGCAGGTACTAATGTTGTAACAAATTATAAACATTTTTTACCGTACCTACAACTAGTGTTACCCTTTAGTCCTACCCCCAGTTAATTTTTGTCGAACAGACCCGAAAATGAACAGTTTGACTGCTTTCACACAAGGACTCTGAGTTGCTGGAAACTGGGAGTTTGTAGGCGAGAAGGGCAAGAAGTAAGGGGAATGAAAAAAATCTCCCTGGTCAACGATTGAGGAGATTTTCATCACATTCCTTCTCACACTGTCCGTAATGTTCAGCCAATAGACTTTATATGGAAAAAACAGAAATCTCCGGCGATTCAGTTTCCTTGTGTGAAAGCTACAAGGCAATTAAAGGAAAACGTCAAAAAATCTCCAGCAACTGGTTTCTCTGTGTGAAAGGGGACTTTGGGAAAGCAATTTTTTTGAATTGATTTTATTGAGACTTTTAATAAACGTTTACAGAGTAGACAATTCAAAGTTATATATACTTAAGAGTACAAAGAACAACTGCGGCTATAAAGTATTGCCTGCTTTATCTATTATTTTTTTCATTCGCCTCATGGCTGTATTTATATAAATGCTATGTTGCTCCTGCTCTGAGAGCAATGACAGTTACGTGTTGGCTTATTGATGCAACGAGAGATACATACATATATACAAATACCTTAAAAAACTAAAATCGCCTAGAATATAAATTTATATACATAAATGTTCGTGTGCTTTAGAGCGAGAACGCTCTATTAAGAATATTAAAATTAATGAAAACGATCACATAATTATTGTTAAACTGAAACGGATGAACTGTTAAGTTTTTTTTTTTTTTTCTTTTAGAGCGAGAAAGCTCTTTAATCAAATTATTTGTTGATAATAAAATTCCAATTATTATTTTACATGCCTACATATCACTTCTTTAAAATTACTTTCGAATAAAATTGTCACATTTTATGGCGTTGAAAAGAAAATGATCCAAGATATTATTATGTAAAACATAATAAAAATTAGTATAGCACTAGATACAATAAATCACTGAACAGGTTTCATTTAGGAACATCAACTGGGCATCTTCTCATGTCCGATGCAGCTTCATTGTCAACAGAAGTTGAAAATAATTTTACTTCGCTAGGACGCTCATGCCGAATTCATGCGGTTCGGCTGTGTTGTGAATAGTCAACATTTTTGTTAGGTATGGTCCGACCTTGCTTCTTATGGGCAATAACTCCGTTTAAATCTGCTTCAAAAGCTGTGCAGGTGGTGTGTCTTGTCAGGTGACAGACGTTGTTATCAGCCCGGTTAAGGGACTGAAGTGGTTGCTAGGCAGGAACACTCCATCTGAAGGTCCGTTTTAACGGGAAACGGGAAGGGTATATTACCAATAGCTGGTACAGTTGCTAGGCCGAAACGTGGTACAGTCTGGTGGTGTTACAATATACAACGGGATTGTATTTTATCCAATTCCAGGAATTAGATTTTCAGTTGCTGGAGATTAACATCTCCTGTGTACCCAGGTGAAATCCTGCTCCCCAAAAGGCTCCATCCTATGATTGAAGAAAAAATTATTTATAAAAAATAATTAACAGTTACTGTTTTAAATAAATAAAACTGGTTGCTTTCCCAACCAAAACTCTTTGGGAAAGCAAATACAGTTTGAGAAGTATATTTTTTTTTTTTAAACAAATGAAAGAAGACAGCAGAAAGATGGGAAAAACTTCAATTGTCAAAAAAAAAAAAAAAAAACCAATGACTAGGTCCATGCCACAAACATATGTAGGTACATACATACATGAGTTATTTATAATTTTGTTGCATTTTTTTTATATGAAGGTTAAGTGAGGTAGGTAGAGGGTAGGGACGGAAGTGAGAAGACCATACAGAATGATCTTTTGAAATCAGCATCGAGAGTAAAATTCTTCTTTTATACATTTTGGGATTTAAGAAATCACTTGAAGACATTTTAGAATGCCATGCGACAGATAGGTACTTTGGCTCAACTGAACATCATTTAGAAAGATAAAAGGTACTTTCCTCAGTATTAAATTTATCACAAGCCCCTAACGATAAAGTCGGCTTTATTACGACTATAATTGTCAAAATACTAACTTTGATTTTAGTATCTACTAAAATCATTTTAAAGTGTACTTTATGTGACTATAATTTTGCGCCAATGTTTCTTTTAATCGATTTTTATTAGTTTTAGACCATAGAACTCACAATTTTTGCCCGAAGAAAATTAACGGGCCAAAAATTACAAACATAATTGGGTAATTGGGCTAGAACTAGCAGATAAAAGTAGTATTGGCATTGTATATGAAAACTATAGTAATATCATCAGAAGCGCCGACTACTGAGTCACGTAGTGTCGAAATCCACCAACTTCTCTCAACACTTTTTGTTGAGGAAACAAATTGGAAAGGTCGAGATCTAACTCCCTTACTCCCTTACAATATAACAAGACTTACTCTTTCTAAAAATGTATGCCTACGCTGTCAAAATCATAGAACATGTTGCAAACACATGCGCCACCAGCCGTACAAATCCAGCGAAAATAAAAACTGCTCTATGAGAATACTTTAGTTTTCATATACAATGGTATTGGGTAGTTTCGGACTAGTACGTGAACAGAACTAATATATTTTCACCAATCACCATTGTGAACATGTCATCTTTGTTATGACATTTCTTCTTATGACGTTTTACTTCATGTTTTCGAAAAATTTGTTCCAAGCAAAGGATTTAATTTAATTCCATTTTAAAAGTATCTCTTCCCAATGACCAAAATACTTTACAACTATATTTTTTTTTTAGCTGAACGCAGGTGGTATAGTAAACAATACCTATCCCGAGAATTACATTAGTTACGTCAAGGAAATAACAGGAGAACAAATCGATTTCCCATCGCATGCATCGACCAAATTTCCAAACAGGTCTGTAAAATGGTCACAGAAGCATAAAGACAAGGAAAAAGAAAATGCAACTCCCTCTGTGACTGTTAATATAAATTATGTGTTTACCAAATTCCCAGAGACGCCTGTTTTTAACGAAAGCAACCCTGTTGCAAGTCTATTGACATTGCCAGATATTTCTGTTTGTCAATCTCCTCTAAAAAATACCACAAATACATCAAATACCACAACTCCTGAACGGCAAAAAAAGCTGACTGATTATTATTTTCCCGTAAAGGAAACAGAAAACATTAATAAAGTTATTGAAGTAACTAAAACTTCGAAGAAATTCCGACCAAGGAATAGACACAAATCTGGATTTCTTTTGAAAACAAAGTATTCCTCTTCTTACTTTAGCAAGAAGCTTCAAGTAACCTCTAGGAAATTCCGTTCAGCTAAAAATCTACAGAAACGATATGAAAACCTTTTGTCCGCATATAGACTGAATTTAGAAAGAGAATTTCTTAAATACAAACATCGCGGGCTTCGATTTGTTGTTCGTAATTGTAAGGCACTTGAGTTGTATACGAATTTGTTGCGAGATTTAAAGATGAATTGCAAAAAAACTAAGCCTACTGATGAGATGGCGGTATACAAACGAAAATTGAATATTGAGGAACAGGATGTTCCAAAGAGTCGTAAGGCCAATAGACAGGAAGAAAATTTACGGCATATGTTGCTGCCAGATAGTCCAGAGGACGCAAATCGAAAAGATGCAAGTAAGTATTTTTACTTAACGTAAAATCATTGGCCGGTAGCAATCATTGATTTTCTTTTACAGTTTATGCGTTTAATTTTTATGAGAAAGTGGAGGAGGTACTCAAACAATCTAAAAGACCAGAAGACTGCAAGAAATTCAATTATATTTTGAGATCATTTAATCCAAAAAAAGACAAAGTTTCAGAGTTGTACTATGTAAGTGAAACCTATTTTTTCTTCATATTTCTCGGTAATATGTCTTAGAATGAAAAAAAGTTACTATATTTTTTTTTATAAGGGTTTGGGTTAGAATTTTTTCACAACTCTGTAATCTCAAAATAATAAATTCTCACAACTTCCTTGTTTTGCGTTTCAGAAACTGGAGAAGCTCTTTGTACCAGATCATCCCGAACTAGCTCATGTATTTCTGACGTTTCTATTGCCCCACGAAGCTGCTGCTATTGGCAAATTCTTCGAGCATTTTATGTATACAAATGCGGGCACATTTTTTAGCAAATTAAATGTTTACTTTAATAAGCAGCCAGCGCAGATAAGAAAAATCTACACTTGCTTTAGTGAACTATCTAATGATCCAGATGTTAACGTTGAGAAAATGAAGGCAAAGATTTTTCCTCTTCTCAAGGGTAATAGTTTTCTTATTGATTGGTTTACACAGTTATTCGCATCAGAACCACCGCCAGATAGGTAAGTTAATTAAAAATGTGTATAGCTACTATACGAGCGTGATATAATGCTTTTTGTTTTTCATTTGTAGACTGTATGCTTCAGCAGAAAACACCAACATGAAAGAAGTTGTTTCGAACCAAGCAGGCGATTATATAGAAACACTTCATAAGAGTGATCTTCTTGATTCTCCAACCGAATCCCAAACATGCCAACTTAAATACATAAATGGAAGAATATTCTATGGCACGAAGATTCCATTGCCTGCAAAGTTGTCTTTTATAGCAAAAAGCTTTCAGGCTGATGAACTTAATGAATCGCTAGAGGATGAGACACATAGCCCGACCGAAATCGGTTGTGTTCATGGTATCAGGGAGTATGGAGAGAAAAGGCTTTCTGCATCGATTAACGATTGTAGCAGTGATGACAATGATAAATCCGAGGAGGAGGAATTTAAGGGTATGTTTTTAATAGAGAATTAATTGATTTAATATTTTAATGTCTTTCTCTAGCTCTAGCAGCTGATTCAAATGAAAAAGAAAAATTCAAAATTTGTGATGATGCCACTTTGCGCAATCATGCGACACGTCTCAATCCATCTTATTATTCAGATAGTTACTATAATTCCTCCACAAGCAACCCTCATAGCGGTTGTCATCGTCCACTTAAATTGGCTGTATCAGCAGTTGAAGAAGGAAAATATTCTCCACGAAAAATATACAAGGCAGGTCCATCGGCAACTATAACCAGTGGTGTAATAGCACTTAAAGAAAGACGTAAGTCTCCAAAGAAAAATCTTATAAAATCTCCTATATCGAGTTGTAAACGTGCTACTACTGCTGATACTTCCAAATCAAATGCTATAGCAACAGCAAAAAAACTAAAGAATCTGATTGAAGAAGAATCTTGTGCAGATGCTGATGGGACAAAAAAGAAGTTAGCTGCAAAGAGAAAAGAAGATGAATCCAAATCAAATGACGTTCCACATGTCCAGATAAAAGATGATATTAGGCTTTCTCCAAAAAAAGAAGATATAAAACTTGAAGCCACATTAGCGTGGACACGTGATGAGGATAAGGTGATTCTCGAAGAAATCAAATCGGGATTTAAAGATCAACTATTGTATGAGAGAATTAATTCAAAAATAACTAATCGAACCTTGTTGGAAATTGAGGAACGACATAAATTTCTAATGGATTTTCTTTCCAAGTTGCAGAGCAGTATAGTAATAGATTAAGATTAAGCCATTGTATATGAAAACTATAGTAATATCATGAGAAGCGCCGACTACTGAGTCACGTAGTGTCGAAATCCACCAACTTCTCTCAACACTTTTTGTTGAGGAAACAAATTTGAAAGTTGAGATCTAACTCCCTTACAATATAACAAGACTTACTCTTTCTAAAAATTAATGTCTACGCTGTCAAAATCATAGAACATGTTGCAAACACATGCGCCACCAGCCGTACAAATCCAGCGAAAATAAAAACGACTCCGTGATAATACTATAGTTTTCATATACAATGATTAAGCATTAGTTTAAATTAAAAACTTAAAGTATTACATATATTACTTTTAATTTATAATCATAGTTATTTTGTCTAAGGTTGTAGATTTATGTTATTTACAGTTGTATGATGTTAATTTAAAGACAAACATTTTTAATACACTTAAATTCATTTATGTTATTAAATAATAGTATTTTAAAAAAATTCTGTTTTGATATTTTATTCATTACCCAATCAAAAAAAAATCGGTTCTTAAACTAATGCCAGATTTACACGAGTGACAATAATAATGTCAAAACTAAGTTAATAATGACAGCAATAATGACATTTTGTCATTTGTATAGATCCCGCATAACATCGCAATCTTTAACCAAATACTTACTGAAACTTTACTGGCCGAACACAATGGTGTAGCTGTAGCTGTTGCATGTAGGAATGTCAAAGTTGAAAGATACAAAAATGGTATACATCGACACAATGGGAAGCTGTAGCTGAAGTAAGAAAATTGTCTGCCGCGAAAGTTGACTCAACTTTAACTTTTGGCGGCGCTACAAGCTGCATTTGAGATGACATGGGTTTCCCATGTCATTTTTGACTTTTCACTTTTTTTTTTGGGAACCTTCAATGCATGGTTTTTTAACTTCTTTATAGTCAGCTATCACACAAATTTAGTTCAAATATAAATTTCATATGCGTTGAACACGTCTCGAATAAATTTACAATTCAAAACAGATGTGATGATGCGCTACATCATTGTAGACGTCCTTCGCTACATAAGTGAGCGTTTTTATTGATAGATTATACTACAGCAATTATTGTAGCTACAGCTGCATCCCATTGTGTTCAAGGGGTTAGTATCTATCTGTTCTTTCTCCTCTTCTTCTGAATATAGCGGGAGAGCTGGCAACATATTTTTCGACCTCATCGGTACATAGATGAAGCTTTGCTCATAGAAAGATTTAGGGCAGTCAAACACAAAAATGTTACTCTTACACTGCTGGTCAGAGGCTTAGGTCTTATATTTTTAAAACATTAAAAATAAGGACCTAATCGATTGAACTGGAGTGGCAGACTGTTGTTTTTGTATTTGATGGTCACAAATCTTTCTGTGACCAAAATTTCAACCTTTTACGAAGTGAGGTATGTAAGTTAATCGGTCGCTAGTTTTGTGAATAAACCAAGAAATAGCAACGGATGTAGTTGCGCCACAATTATAAAAATTTGAGTACTGAGAGATTAATAGCAACTTAATACAAAAAAAAACAGGCTGCCACTCCGGTTCGATCAATTATTTTTAATGTTTCAAAAATATAAGACCTAAGCATCTGACCCGGAGTGTAAAAGTGAAATTTTTGCGCTTGACAGCCCTCAACCTTTCTGTGACCAAATTTTCATCCATGTACCGATGAGGTCGAAAAATATGTTGCCAGCTCTTAGACTAAGTCCCGATCTACATTGCCCGATTTTTCCACGAAGATTTTTCCAGAAATCGTGTGAAATGTACACACAGAACGATTTTTTCCATAAGATTTTTTCCTTTTCTTCTTCATTTTTGTATTGCTGTGCTCTTCATGTTTCATTGATATGCACTCACACCATCAAACGAACGGCACACTGACACGCGAACACACACAAAAAAATGGAAAGAAGACGAGAGAGAACATAAACAGACTGGAAAAATCGTTCGAGTTTTGTGGTACAAACGATTTGATCCCTACCCCTCACTTTTCACTCCCTTCACCAACGAACAAAAGATCGGCACTGGAAAAATCGTTAAATGTAGACCGGGACTAATAGGCACTATATATACTTAAATGTCACTCCGTAATTTTTTTTTTAATAAGCTGAAAATCAAATACAAATTGCATCGCTTAGAAACAGTGAAAAACTCAATTTAGATTCTTCAAACAAACAAACCTTATAAGAAAATACTTTTTCCAACTCCACCCTAAAATGGATGATTTTGATTGTGAATTCAACCCAAACCACCCTTAATTTTGACGGCCGGCGCTTGGTGAAGTGTCATTCTCATTATTCATCATCAAGTTTTCTTTTCCAATAAACCTTACCGATAAAGAAATAGTTTTATTAAAAAATTCAAATAAAAGAATTCCAAATATAACACGCACATTCGAAGATGGATCAGTTTATAAACGCTGATGTGGTTCTTTATGGAATTCTCAGCTTGATAGTTTTGGAAAACGCTCTTGAAATCTACATTTCTTCTCGTCAGGTGGTCATTTTTTTCTATATTACTTAAAATAACCCTCGCATTGACTCATTACAAAAGAAAAAAAAAATGAAAAATTACATGTGTTCTGAATTGATTTTTAGGTAAATGTCTACAAGAACACCAAAACCGTACCAAAAGAATTGGCAAATGTTATGAACGATGAAACATTCCACAAAGCACGTCTCTATGGCCTGGACCGAGAACAATTTGGCATTTTCAAAGCCATCCTTATGGACGTAATGCTTCTCACATTCGAATTATACTTCGGATTCATTGCATACCTTTGGAACAAAGCTGAGTTGTTGGCCATACGATTTAATCTTGATCCAAGCAGTGAGATCATAGTCAGTTGTTTGTTCCTTGCCATCGTTAGTACTATAAGCGTGGTCAAGGGTATGCCGTTCAAGGTCTACAAGACTTTTGTTCTAGAGGAGAAGCACGGATTCAACAAGCAAACTGCCAAATTCTTTGTCATCGATCAAATAAAAGGCTTCGTGGTGTCTCAAGTCATTTCTACGCCGATTGTTGCGGCAATCATCTTCATTGTTGAGCGCGGTGGAGACCAATTCTTCATCTGGCTTTGGCTGTTCACTGGAGTCGTGTCGCTTGTTCTGTTGACCATTCATCCCATATTCATTGCGCCTCTCTTCGACAAATACACTCCCCTTGAAGATGGTCCACTGAGGGAATCCATTGAGAATCTGGCTGCTTCACTTAAGTTTCCCCTCACGAAATTGTACGTGGTCGATGGGTCCAAGCGAAGTGCACACAGCAATGCCTACTTCTATGGATTGTGGAGCTCTAAGAGGATTGTCCTATTCGATACTTTGCTCCTCAACAAGGGTATGAAAGACGACTCCGAGTTAAAGGAGGAAGAACGCGGAAAGGGATGTACAGATGAGGAGGTCCTGGCTGTACTTGGACATGAACTTGGTCATTGGAAGCTGGGTCATATTACTAAGAATATTGTTATTATTCAGGTGCACTTACTTCTTATGTTTGCCGCTTTTGGCTACCTTTTTAAATATGGACCTTTCTACGAGGCAGTTGGATTCCAAGAAGGGCAGCGACCCATCTTGGTCGGACTGCTCGTGGTCATGACTTATGTTATGGCACCGTACAATGCTTTGATTAACTTTGGAATGACAATGTTGTCGCGCAAATTCGAATATGAAGCCGATGAATTTGCCCATAAGCTGGGATTCTCCGAACTGCTGAGTAAAGCATTAATCAAATTGAATTTAGACAATTTGGGATTCCCAGTTTACGATTGGTTATACTCGTCGTGGAATCATTCACATCCAACACTATTGCAGCGTATGGATAGACTCAAAGAACTTGATCAAGGAGCCAAGAAAGCAAATTAAAAATAAAGAATTTTTTCTCTCATCATGCAGGGTTGTATTCGCGCATAAAATAGAATACGGAATGCCATAACCTTCTAATATGTCCATTTTAGTTATTATAAACTTTGATTTTATAACAAAACAAACATTTTTGTATTTCCATCTATTTCGTCTATTATCAAACTAAATATACTTTTATATTATTTATTGGCGAATTTTGAGCGTTTTTATTTAATATTTCCGTTCTTTTATTAGACGTATTACTAGTGCTTTAATGACTGCAACTTGGGGTGTTTCTCTTTATGCCCATGGGTCAGTACCTTAATCTAGTCCGTATACAGCTGGATAAATTATAGCATTTTTCAAAGTTATAAGTGTCTCCATTCTCCAAATAATTTTCAAACCTTATGTAATTCCCTTACAAAAACTTCCGTTTTGCAAGGCGGAACGGGTACGGGTTAGTGATAGATGCCCCTATTGCAGATGGCGGCTGACGACTTGCTGACCGACATTTATTTCGATTATAATTTTATGCTGCTGGTACCCAACTTTTTGTTTAAGCAACGAATTTGAAATAATAAGAATATTAACACCAAATACATACTTTTTAACAGTACCTACACATTTTGGGTTATATGTATGTATGTAGATCAAAAAATAATTTTCAAAGCAATACAAAATAATAATTAATAATATTGTTATCAAGGAAATAGTCAGATCAAAACAGAACAGCACAGATTCGTAAGAAATGTATGTTCTAAGTTGTTCTACCTAAAAAGCACGTAGGTACAGAAAATCCTGGGGCCGAATCGCGTCCTCCGTGAACGGATGTGCGATCGAGCAAATGAAAATTACGTCATTCGTCAATCGAGTGAACGTATTGGGATCGCGACATACGCTAGCTGATGGAACGTAATCTATAAAAAAAAAATGGGTGTAGTAGATTAATGCTCAAAATTGTAACAAATCAAGTTCTGAGCGCACCCATATTATGTCATTTTAATTGTTTTGATTTGATTGTTTAAGCTCGGATGAAAGTATGAATGAATTAAATGAAAAAATCGTTCGTAAACAACCAAGTTTTTTCAACCTTCACTGATGCCGATTGTCCATTTTCTTTGTTTTGATCCCCATCTCTGGTTACACAATTATCTTCAAACAGACAACAAAGTACATAAATGTTCAACAGAAAATTTTGCACTTAGGTTCTCCGAGGTCGAAGTAAATTTAATTTGCGGGTTCTCTTGAGTTGATGTTTTATTTGGAACATCGTTAATTTGGAAATTTCCAAACGTTTTTACACCTGCGAGACCTTCAACAGCTGCTTCCAGTCGTAGTTTCAACTATAAGTAGCTCTTCTTATGTTAGTTGCTTTTCGTCGTAAGAGCCTCCAGTCTTGGTTTTCGAAGCTTTTTTTGTTTGAAACTTTTGATCAGCAAAATCCTAAAAATAAGATTGTTTATCAATCAAATTAACACAAATTCAATTTTGTAACCTTTTTCAAAAGCTAAGGTTCTTTTGTCGGTGGCCCATCTGCATTGAGTTTCCTGATTAAGTCTTCCCACATATTATTGGCAGTGGCTTTACCCTAAATATGCCGTTTTCACTAATTTCGTTGCAAATTTCCAAATGAGATCCGAAATTACCTACATAATTTCCCATACAAAATCACATTTCGAAATGAGGTAATTTCTACCTCATTTGCACGAAATTAGGTGAATGCATCCAGCGGGAATCAGTTTCAAAAGCTCTTAAAAGTTTTTGAATGGAAATATCAATACATTATACTCAACAACATAAAACAGAAAACAACAACAATAAACGGCTAACTGCCATTCCAAGTTCAAAATGAAATGAGATGTGAAATAAAATTAGCAAATTTGATAATGAAAACACTTTTTTTGCCAAATTTCGAAATAACCTCATTTCGGCTTTAATGAAAACGTAGTATAACATGTATTAAGCAGAAGATTTTCGGCCAAATTAGGATGTTTTGTATATACTCTGCCAAAATTGACTGTTGGGTCAGATTTATTTTGTTGTAATTTGTCCTAGTATGTAAATTTTTTATCAAGTTCTAAAATATATTATTTTATTCAAAATTGAAATTTTTACTCACTCTCTTCAAAAATAAATTCAACTAAAATACGATTCCGTCAACTCCAGACATGACAGGTGACAAATCGAGTGAACGTACTCGTTAACGTAGAGCATAATGCCAAATTTCGTTTGCCTTACGCTAACGAACACACGTTCACGTAAGTCGCGATCCCAAACTACCACATTCCGTAAAAGTCGTTCACGGAGGACGCGATTCGGCCCATGTTCTATTTTGCTCTAAACTGTTCGGAACAGACTCATTGAACAGCAAATAAGAACAGTTTGGAACAAAAAATTGTCATGTACAACCGTATAAATCGACAACGGCATCAATCAAGTCAGAGACTTGAAACTGATAAAAAAATTTATTTAATTATTTCGACCGGCTACACGAAATTTGGCCCCAATGAAATAAGGCCCCAAACTTAAAATGAAAAAATGGCCCCAAAAATTTACATGGGAAACAACAAGAACAAAACAAAATTTAAAATTTGTAAATTGGGGCCATTTTTCATTTTTAATTTTGGGGTGAAATTTCATTATGAAAAATGGCTCCAAACTTTTAATTTTAAACTAAAATACTTTACAAAAACTTTGATAGCAGACCGACTGACAACATAGGCGCCTGCTAGGCGACTGAGCATACCCTAAGCGGAGCGACGGAGTCGCGTGAGCGGGACAGAGGACCCGAAAAGAGAGTTAAAATCCTTGAACCCGCGAAGCGGGCCAGGCAAGGTACTTTTAATGGTCTTCCAAGCCGACGCAAAACATTTTTTGTGCGATTGTAATTTTTCTCTTGTTGTTGCTTCTTATATTAATTTTGGGGCAATTTTTCATTTTGTGTTTGGGCCCATTTTTCATAAGTTTGGGGCCATTTTTCACTTTCGAAAATGGGGACATTTTTCATTATGAAAAAAAGCCCCAAATTTTCTATGCGGGACACTATACATTATCACCCATGCTCTGATTTTGGTTTCGAATTGAATCCGTATACGAAATTGAATTCCGTACGGATTCAAAAAAGTGTTCTGAATTACACTTTGTTTGAAATTCAATTAATTTTACTATTGATTTTGACAACATGCGCAGAACTGAACAAAACTGAAAACGCTAATGATATTACATGTAATATGTATCTTGGTACACTAGGCGTATACGCACTTTTTTTGTATTGATTTTGTATAAAATTTAATACATCTTTTTTTGTTCACGTTAGGTCTGAAAATCCATAAATTGACCGATAGGAGGGGCTGTGGTCAATTTTGTTATAAGTTTTACATCTACACTTAAAAAAAATATGATGTAAGTAAATTAAATTCACTGTGAGCAAGATACCTATCATATATCATTTTTGTTCAGTTCTGCGCATGTTGTCAAAATCAACAGTAAAATTAATTTAATTTAAAACAATCACCACAAATGAAACAAAAATGGTGATGTTCAAGCAATCAATAGTCAAAACAAACAAAAGCTTTGTTTCAATTGGTTTGGAATGAAATCAAAAATACAAATTCCAGATTAAACATGATTTTAAATTTACCTATACATATTATGTAATTGAAGAAAATAAATATTTCGGTTCACGTTTTTTTACTTTTATTGGTTTACCTACCAATTAAAAAAAAAAATTATCTCAAAAAAATTAATTAAGATTTGGACAACAACAAATAAAAAAATATTTTTGAATCCAAAAAAAGATTCCCATAGGAAATTTTATTAAAAAATCTAAAATTTGTAGGTACTAAGAGATTTAAGGTAAATTGTTTTTAATCTTTGATCTTTCAAGTCATATTATAAGTCGGACATGAAAAAGAAAAGCAAGAAATAATTTCCGGATTTGCTTTACGTACCTCTTTAGCTGTTTCGGGAAGCAATTATATAGCGATAGCCTATCTCGTAAAAGTCTTCCTTTTGTATAGTTGAAAGTTCGAAGATCAAGCCCCTAGCTTATGTATGTATGTATGTACAGTACATACAATATATGTAACTAAAACAAAATTAAAAATTGTTAATGATCAATTGACCTAGAAATTCCTTCAAACAATGCATGATAGTCAACTAAAGTGATGAAATGTTAGAAAGGGTTTGCCTTGTATTTTCCATATAACAACCCCAAATTGATTTTTATCTCCGCAGACAAATATGTTGTTTGCGAGATTATGATAAAGCTTTTTGGAATGCCGTCCTTTGAAAGTATGATTTATTGTGATTGTGATTTGTCTGGGGGGTTTGTAACTATGACCTTACCTACTAGCTATGCTTACATAATGTTAGTTTAACATGATTCAATTAAGCAATTTTCCACATGCACATGTTTTGCCACCAACTTAATTTGTGAAGATGTTATGCCAAACATACTCGAATGCAAGGACGACTAGGCGTCATTAAGTTTTTCATTTTTTTCTAAATCTCATATAAATTATAAACATACATATTTATATATGGCTATGGCTACTGGTCTTGAGATGGCAGAAGCTGCAATGGACACTTGATGCTTAATATACAATCGGTCTGTACGCGCCGGCTAGCAACGCTTTTGCTATACCATGATGATAGATGAAGATTGCTTTAGTGATACATTAATGCTGTGTTTCATGTAATGATATCCTCGGGCGACTTGAGATCGCGTGTAAAAACTCAACTGCAAGTGTGGCGAAAGAAAAGTGATATGTTGCGCTTGCTGCAATAATCTTGGTATTGCTGACACTATATATATTGACATATGTTATGAATGTACTACATAAGATTGCTTAAACTATCATCATCCTTCGAGGTGGTAAGGTAATCGAAATAATTTAGTTGAAATGTTTATTTATTTTAGTTGTAACCGTTTGTAGCAACAAATACGGGCATAGTACCTATAATTTGAGTTATATTGGGTCATAAAATACCATAAGCTGATGAGTTAAAACAAATTGAAAAATACTCCAATTTGTTTAAATTCAATTAAGTATAGTTAAGTTTAAATAAATAGGTATACAGGGTGCCCCGTAAAGAATGGATAACCCTGAAATGCCTCATAGTCATAATAGACTTTATGGCCGTCCTGAAATCTGATAAAAAAGTTCTATCCCACCCACAAAAAAAGATACATGCATTTTTTTGTTCAGTGCATTTTTTTTGCCTTACTTTACATTTTTGAATACCACGACTACAAGTGAATGAGTTCCACCGTTTTTTTTTGTAGCAATATTTTACATTATTTGTGCCAGAACATTAGTAGAAAAAAATTATAATAACTGTTGGACTTCTTAGAGAAAAAAATTATTTAACTTTGATTTTCAATGCAAAATGTGAAAGAAAATAATTTTTGATAAAGTTAAATCATCTCCGGTATAAAAAAAATGCATGAATACCTAAGTAGCCAACCATTTTAAAAATGGTTCGCGCGTTAAATGCGAATTTCAAATTGGTATAGCTTGATATTGTATCTAGAGCCAAAAGCAAGTTATTGGTAAAAACCTGCAACACTAGAGGCAATTTAACAAAAACAAAAGTTTTAAAAATTAGCACAGTAAATGTGAAAATAATGCCATGATGCGTTGAACATGGTAGATTTTTGATTGATTGCCTGTTTTTATGATGTTGTCCTTATAATGATAAATCCAAGCTTTTAACTTCTAGGTCCGAGTGCAACATTACTAAAAATGTCAACAAAGTGCAAAAAACGGTTGAATTTTTGAGGTTGTTTTGAGTTATACCTCTTCAATTGGGCTTTAACATAATATTATACAAAATATTCTGTGATGGACAAATATCCTGATAATTTCGAAGCCATTTCATTTACTTTTATCTCCTTACAATTTTTCCTTTTTCATTTTTTTTTCAACAAAATTTACTTTTTTTCTGCAGAATATTTTTTTTTTCCGGCACAAACTGCCCCGAAGCCGACTTTGATGTTTACGAACGTAATTTGTTTTGCAGGACTGCTTAGTGCTTAAGTCATATTTCAATTTTTGTTTACGAACACAAACTTCGCAGATAGTTAGTAAGACGATTACGAACTCGCTCTTAGTTTTTATCAAACTGTACCTTGTTATTTAAAACAATTTTTTTTTTATTTAATAATATTCTTTTTTTTTAATATTGGTACGGAATGCTTACACTCCAGAGGCTACTGTAGGTATACAAGTTTAATAAAAATTCGTTAAGTCGTTTAAGGGAAATTCGAAAATTAAAAAAAAAAAACACAGTTCTATGGAATGTATACCGTTAAAAACAAAAACAACAAAATTACCAACGTGGTTTTATGGGTGAAATATTTTCAGGAAAAAAGAGATTTGTAGTAGGTACATATAAACTACATGGATATCTACTATAAAGTTACATATTAAAGGACATCTCTTCATTCAACTTTTATCTCGTGGGAAAACTGGAAACTCTGAAATTCTTATGCGAGGAAGGTAATTTGATTCATTTCGGGGGGGGGGGGGGTGATGTTGAACCCCCAGGCGTTCGCGCCTGTGGTGACCCTAGGTTTCAAACGATGTTTTTCAACAAAAACGCATTCGAGCGCGACTCCAGGGCTAAAAAAACAAACCTAATAACATACACATATCGAACAATAATAATCTTTATAAGTAAGTACAAGTATATAAAGCTGTCGGTATATAGCATATTAACTGAGTACCAGTTTACCACTGGTCACTTCCGTCTTGTTGATCTTAAACTTCAATCAAAACATTAATTCTGTTTCAAACCTTGACTCTGTCAACTTATTCAAATTAAAAATTCAATAGGAACAACTGACAAATAAGTACTAGGTATATCAAAACAAAAATCATCAAAGCCTTTGTTAAATTCCTATTCAGCCATATTGTATCTTAATGTCCAGCGACCACCTTATTCAACAAAAAATTCACATTTACACATACGTCATGACCCCACATCAACACCTACAAATCTCATTTGTTGACAATGGACAGATAGCGTGTCAAGTCGGTGCCAGGTGCTTGCTATATTGCAATGCAACGCGATTGTATTAAACGAAAAGGCTTATTTAAATCGATTGGCAATATAATCGATAGCCTCATAGACATTATCTTGCATTTTGTATGCCCACACTTGACAATTGAATTAAACCGGCATAAACTGTTAATCGTTGTTTGGAAAAAAAAAAAATAAATATCTTTAATTCAACATAAGCACTTAAAGTCGCGTATAGAAGCACGATCTCTGTCTAGAGATTTAAATATCACCTTCTATGCTCAAGTCAAGCCGCCATTAATCATCCCGTGTGGAGCTCTCTGTGCGCAGCAGCGACAATCTGTGTACAATCAATACAAGATGTAGGCGGGTAAATTACAAGTCGGGCTGCAACTCCAAGTGCATTTGACGCGTGCTCCCAATTATTGATCTGCGCCACTCTCGTTGGTGATCGATTGATTCTTTCGATATAAAAGAAACTCCGTCGTCTGTCTACGCGATCGTTTTCTTTCTATCGACCAGTTTTATAAGTTACGTGATTTGATCGATTTTCGATTCGATCACTGTTGCTGCCGCCGCCGCCGTAGTCGTAGCCGCCGTGGTAGAGTTGCAATTTAACGTTTAAATATAGTGTGTCAATGGACATAGGTTAGGCCTCATCCCATTGGGCCCATTGAGTATTTCTAGGTAGTAATTTGTTCACTCTACCTATCTTTAAAATGAGCGGGTATACCGACCTTTTATGTAATGTTTTGTGAATCGTGTTACTCTTTAGAGCTTGAGACATATTTTATCATCAGAAAAGATTTATTTATAGACAGTTTAAAAACCTGTACCTATTGACCTATTAGAAGAACAACACCCACATCTCTCTATCGAGATCACGGTTCATTAACTAAAAATTAGTTTTAACTCTCGCGGGTAGGGGCCTCTTCTAACAGAGAGAGCAGTGTAGAGAAAAAAGCACAAAATATATTTGAGCTTTACACTGCTATTAAGGTAATGAAATGCTTATGAAAGCATAGCGAAGAAATATTAATGGAGAGTTTCCTAAGTTTAAAATAATAAAGCAAAATTTAACGAACAAAATCAAACAAAGCCAATGCAAACAAATAAAACTCGAACACACCCAAATGTCATTTTCCGAACAAATGTCATGGTCCTGTGAATTAATTCAGTTCGAAAAGATAGTGGCGACTTCTCAAAACAAGCTGGTATAATAATAAATTTTGCTGGTTGAATAGCGTACCGCAGAACGAAAATAACAACGAAATTTTTCGTTTATGATTTCGTCATGTGGCATTTTTGTATGGGATTTTTCGTTTCGTCTCAGCAGCGTACTAGGCCTTAAAGGAAATTTAACCAGCCTTATTGCACTTACCTAGATGCGTCCCTGTGCTCGCATGTAACTAATTCAATTTGCATAAATATGAATTAATAAATGAAAATATTTGTTTAAAGCTAGTTTTATAAAATGTTTCCTCTCCCCTATACACACGGATGATGGTCGTGGATAATAAATTAAGACTAAGCCTGGCTTAGTTTATGGTTGAATTTGCATATAATCGCGGTACGTTTCAGCTAATTAGATTGGTCATACGTTTATTTCTGGGTACGGCTCAGGCACAACATGATCAGTTATTGACAAGATTTGATTAATGTTTAGTTGCATTCCTGCATCCCAGTTCAGTTTGTATTTGAACACAAAAAAAAAGCTGCAAAAAGGAGAAATGAAAGACGGGAAAATAAAGACACAAAAATAATCACACCAGAGTAGTCAGCAGTAGTGGCGGTGGCGGCGGCAGCTATATGCTTGTCATTTGTAAGGATAAGGATAGATATTCCTGTTTGATGACAGGTCAGGTGAGAGTGTCTTAACGTCAGCTTGTTTCTCATAATCCTATCAAGCGCTGGATATTCAGTGGACTTCTAAATTAAGTTAACATGAATAAATTGGCTACAAAGTATAGTAACGCCAGAGATAAGAAGCTCACGCTTACGCTTGATGGCCAACAACAAGCTTGAATTGCAATTTGCAGAAAATTAAGGCGATTAATATAAAATTAAAGAGAACGACTTCCTGAACAATCTTTGACTTAAGACTTAATTTATATGCCTGTAAGTGCAATAATTTAAACCGCGCAAGAGAGTTGAATGAAATTCTTTAAAAAACTAGATTTATTGTTAATAAACTTAAGTTTTATACATATATAAACAAAAGAGATATTCCTAGAAGAAATAGAGGTATAATATTCCTTGGTATAATATTCCTTTTTTAGATTTTGTCTATTTTTTGGCCAAAACTTATCAAAGTCCCATAACTTGGTTACTATTTTTTTTTTTTTTTTGAAAATGCTCGCCAAGCTAAAATTTAATTTGAAATTCTTCTTTAGTTTATAATAATAATAAGACAACAAATTGCCAATGAAAATACCATGGACAAATTCATTACTGAATAAGCTTCATCCAATTGCAAAAACAAATTAAAGCAATCGCAAGCAACAAAAATATAAACATAAAGTACACCTCTACTGTAATGGAAACAAACAAACACTAGTAAAGTTTAAAATGTATCAGTTTTCCGCACACAATCATAATGTTCGGGCAATATTCTGTGCGCAAAATGATGCAATAATAAATTTCGCTGGTCGAACAGAGTAGAACTTCCTATGGAGTTCCTACTGATACTGAACGAGATAATTGTTTGTGTTACTTTTTGTATGGAATTTTTCGTTTCACTTTAGCATCGTGGTACTCAGCGTTCTTTGTACTTATAGAACATTTGACAACCCTCAAAACAAGCAGAGTGGCGCAGTGGAAGCGTGCTGGGCCCATAACCCAGAGGTCCGTGGATCGAAACCATGTTCTGCTAAATACTTTTTTTTTTATTTCTTACTCTCCTACTAGGGTAAAATTGTGCTCGTCTTCAAAGGGAATAAAGATTTTTGGAGAGAAATTGTCAGTTAGTTTTTGAAGAGTGATGGGGATGAAATTCTCCCAGTGAGAGGAAAACTGCCGATAATGTTTTTTGGCAAAAACATGTTTTGATTCTAATAAATTTTCGTATCGCAAAACAACCTTTTGCAACCAATTGGCAAACCAAACATTTCTGCCCAAAGAAATTTTCTATGCAGAATTGTCAGGAGGAGGAATTGTTTTACTCTCTCTTCTGCTCAAAACTACCAAATTTGCGAAGTCAAGAACATAAGCAATACATATCATATAAAAAAAATTATAGATATTAAAATACACTTTTTAACAAAAAAAAACTTTTTCACAAAAAAAAAAAAAAAATAAACTTTTTTTACAAAAAGAAAAACAAACTTTTTTACAAAAAAAAATTAACTTTTTTACAAAAAAAATAACTTTTTTACAAAAAAAAAATAAACATTATACAAACAAAATTTACTTTTTTACAGGAAAAAAATAACTTTTTTACAAGAAAAAAATTAACTTTGCAACAAAAAATTAACTTTTTTACAAAAAAAAAAATAAAATACCTTTTTTACAAAAAAAAAGTTAATTTTTTACAAAAAATAAAATAAACTTAATATGTCAAATTTTTTTTTTGCAAGCGAAGTGTGAGGTTGTCAACTTAATTATATACAGTGGTGGCGGCCTAATTAAGAACGATATTTTTATAAAATTTTAAAATGCATAACTTTTCTTTGGGAAATCTGTTGAGGTTGAGAAGTGCGTCAAATTTCTTATTCTGAGGATCCCTTATTTTGTAGGTCAGAAAGTAAATTTGATGTTAGGAGCCCTTAGAACAAGAAATTGATCAAAAATACACTCTTAAGACGATACAGAGCATGTCGATAAAATAGAAAAAAAATGCTTGAATTAACCAGAAAGTTTATAAAGACATTGAGGAACATGTTATGGAGTCTTATTCATTTGAAATCATGCCCATAACAAAACACATGCTTTAAAATAGTAATGTTATATGTATTTTGTTTTTGGTAGGATTAGATATTCAAGAATCTAAAACTATGTTTAAAATCATTTATCTCCCTCGGACAAAAAAAAAAAAAAAAAATGAGGCACAAAATAAGCCAATTTTTCAAAATAGGATTACGCCACTTTGGCACTCACAACCTCATTTACGCTCAGTCCTGACTCACATGAAATAACATAACATGTTCGACGGGCGCCTTTGGCGACCTCGCACCCTACTAGTTAGTTGTTAAATATTTGTTAATTGGCAGTATTGGTCAAGGTTGGGAACAGACCTAAGTCCCCTTTCACACAAGGAAACTGAGTTGCCAGCAATTTTTAGTTTGTAGGGCGTAAGAGGAAGGTAAACAATCTCCACTCACACCCTTCACGCCAATAAAATAGCTAGTTTTTGGCAACTGAGTTTCCTTGTCAGAAAACGGTCTAATATGTACCTAATTCTTAGGTGCCGTAATCAAATTTTTAGATTAAGAACAATTTTCAAAGGCCGTCCATAAATATAATTTGACGGCCGATTTTCTAAGCAGAGTGGCGCAGTGGAAGCGTGCTGGGCCCATAACCCAGAGGTCCGTGGATCGAAACCATGTTCTGCTAAAGCTTTTTTTTTTCTCTTTCACTATGATAAAAAATATCACACGCAAATTTATAACAGTTCTGTTTATACTGATTATTAGGTCCGCAGGTTCAGAACCTCCTAGCGTCTGCCACAGGTGGTCATACTTAAGGCGCTCAGAGTTTTCTCTTAAATCATATGTAACGATAAGCGCGTCGACCACATTCGTGTTGTATTGTGTACATACTAAATGAAACCATTCAACGACCAACGCTGATATTCACACATTTGCATGCCTTGTCTCCGCCCAGTAAACTGTTTTTTTTTTTAATGTGTACAACAATTATTTATTTATATTCCTACCGATATATAATAGTTAAAACAACAACATACACGAACAAAATACACACGAAAATATCTAGCAAAATTTAAAAAAAAAAACACGTTTAGCAGAACATGGTTTCGATCCACGGACCTCTGGGTTATGGGCCCAGCACGCTTCCACTGCGCCACTCTGCTTGAAAACGAACGAAGTTAAATTACCTATATGAATCAGTGGTATGAAATGAAAAAAACATACCAAGTCTGGAATAATTTATGCTGTTTAAGACGTATGAATGCAGGTAATTTTGTTTCTGTAGATGTAGATGTAGATGTAGATGATGATAATGCAATGCAATGTTGTAATTAAAATATAAAATAGCTTTGTAGAAATTCACCACCACGTCGGAACAGTTATTTGTTATATGTAATGTAGATAAATAAATAAAGAATAAAGATTCGGGTATAATTGTAGGAAAGATGAATTTAAAATAAGTTACATTGGGGGGGACAGGCGTTTGAAAAATGTTTGGGTAAAGCTAATGCTAGGTTTCCATTTTTAATTTATATATGTACACAGTTTGACAAGACAAGGTTGGTTATACTTTCCCTCTAATACTTCTGTCTTTGCTTTTTGTGTTGGTATAAAACCTAGTCACTTTTTTTTTTTTTTTTTTTTTTGAAATTCGTTTTATTTTATATTCAACTAAAACCTATCTTAATGCTAGACAACAATTCATAAAAACTAGCCTACTTATCAATATCTTACAACTAACAAGTTGCTTCTATTTAATTCTTAGGTAAATGTGAATTTACCAATCGAAATCACCATCAGAATCGTCCGAAGCGTTTTTTTGTGCCAATGGAAATTAAATTATTTCAGAAAAGTTCTTTTTATTCCAGAAGTTTAGTGGTAAACGGCATAAAGAGTATTGAAAAGGTAAATCAAAATTATAAAATCGCTCGTCTTTTTTAGGTCGTGACTGAAATAATGACATCATGAAAAAAAAAAAAACCTTTTTAGCAGAACATGGTTTCGATCCACGGACCTCTGGGTTATGGGCCCAGCACGCTTCCACTGCGCCACTCTGCTTAAAAAAAAAACTGCCAATTATGCTTTAAAAGTTACAGCGCTTAAATTCGTTTAGAGTAGTTTAATGTTGGATTAAGACCATGAATGAAAGAATACAAGATAACGACACTTCGAATTTTTCGCTTTGTTATTGTAATTTTCAACACGCTTCGTGACTCAAGTGTAGGTAAAAAAAGGCCAAACTTTGGTGTAATTTGTATGAGATATAGGGGCGCGAAAACTTTAAGTTACTTGAACTTGTTATTTAAGTGGTTTTTTTACCATTATTTTTTTTAATGTTGTGGGCTATATTTTGATGATATAAAAACAACAACAAAAATAATAATTCAAGAAGAAAATATATCTGATATTTGATTTGTTTCATCGCACTCTCTATTATTGCTTCATATTTTGACTATTAATATAATTTAAAACAATTGAATAACAATTAAAAAACATTTTTCGGTAATTTTTTGTGTTTTTAAAATGAAAAACTATATTAATCATAAAACAATTCGCGAACAAAAAATCATCTCTTTACAAATTTTCTTGACATCATCTTGACACATCTGTTGTTACGTTTTGTCTCCAAAAACGTAGGAAGTGGCGTAATCTTGCATTCTTTCATTCATGGATTAGGACTGATATAATTTTTTCTATGTACAAATCTGGTTTAACAGTTCAGTATTTAAACTTCGAATAAAATTCTTAACTCACTGATTTCAGCGGGTTAAATTAAGGCTCAAGTAGGTAGGTAAGCAACGGGATTGGATATTATGACTTGAAGATAATCCGTAGGATTATTTATGGTTAACTAGGTCTCTGATATTGAGGTGTCAAATTCCTATGAAGTAGGTATACATGCATAATAGTGGATATGTATGTACGTACAAACATGTACGATACATCTGCAATAAAATAAACCGCTTTGTTCTTTTTTGATTGATTTATAGAGTCATCCTTGAGCAGAAGCAGCTTGTGGTAACTGATGAACTGTCATCGTCAATGCCAATGTCAAACCTCTAAAGGCATCCTCTTTGGTTCTCCAAAAGATACAGTGATTGATACATTTTATGTTCTTTCAAAGTGGGCGGGTGATATCTTGTTCAATGAATAGGTGCATATATCCGGCTTTGTGATATCTAGTGCAATATGTACTTCCAAATCTGTGCACAGACAAAATTTCCGAAATTGCATAACAAATCCGACAAAACACCAATGACAAGCTATCAGTCATTAGAAGATGTATACTTATCGTTAGATTGCAACATCCTCCTCTATAAAATGTGGAATTATAAGTATGTATAGGTATACCAGTGTTACCGCGGGTTTAATTTTTAACGAATTCCAGAGGCTGAACAAATTAGTCAAATAACACCTTCTCTGTCCCCATACAAACTAATATAAAGTCATCGATACGTCCATTGTTTTTCAAAAAATCAACCATACGTCCCATGAATCATATTTGATACACAAATTTTTTTTTTTTTTGAGTCTCCTACGTCCATTTATCTATATGATTCATAAACATAAATCGGATTCACTGTCCCCATACAAACTGATTTCAAAACATCTCCACGTCCAATACTTTTTTTCAGAAAAAAGCATTATTGTTAAGTAAGATGCAACATAGAATGGGTTGGTTGCGTGAATAATTTTTCAGTGCTGTTAAAAAAAGGATTTAGTTTCGTGCTCATATATGATTCATGGACGCATGCTAGCTCATTTCATATCAACACGTGCAATGAATCATATATGATTCATTTTAAAGTACGATAATCCATATGCTTAGAACTTGAAAACGACTGGACCCAATGGAAACTTCTTTCTGCAGGTTTGTTTGAAATTAATACGCGAAGGCTTAGAAAAAAAAGAACAACCTAACAATTCTCATCTCAACAGGAGGCGCAAATTTTTTCAGCAGCATAAATCGAGAATGGATCGTTTGCTTTTCACGATTATAAGTTTGATGGATTTGTATTGGCCATGAATAAACAGTTTGGAGGAAAATCCAAGAAATTTCCAGGAAAATTTGAAATCCTGGAAGATCCGAGTTTCAGTGTATTTCTTCACATTTATTCGAGAATTGGAGCGAGAAATGGATTTAGATCGAGCCGCATTGAGTTCTTATGTTCTATGAATAGATGCAAGTAGTCGAAAACGGAAATGGTGGCATTTTCTTCCTTGATACGTCCAGTGGAATTGGAAAAAAGACATTCCTGTTTTCACTGTTTGTATGGCTACGATTCGTACGAGTTGTGAGATCGCCTTGGTTTCGGTATATTTGGGGATTGAGGATACGTTTTTATAAGGGGGTTGAACCATTCTGCATTGAAATTGAAATTGAATATGTAAGTGGACGAAGAACCTACTTGCAACACATTTCAAAGAAGTCTGAAATGGCTAAAGTATTGCAGAAATGAAGGACCAAGGACGAGTGCACAATGGCTCACAAACACGCATTGGAAGCCTTGAATTACCAGTCCGCTGCAGATTACTACAGGCATTCGTTGGCGGTGGTCAATGGCGTGATTTCAGTAGACTTAGTCACCGGCGTTATTGAATTTCCACCGAATTTTTGTCGAAATCACGATTTTTTTTACAGTATATCTCTTAGAATTATGTTGGACCATAATTGGCTGAGCGCACGATTTTGGCTGCGAAAAACAAGGATGTCAATCATTTGAATTCGGCATTCAAAATCAAATCGACGAAGAGTTACATTCATTCAAATCCATAGACTCTTTGATGGATGAAAAATGTACATATGTATATCACCTTAATAAAATATTTAGTCCTTTATATTTCAAAAATAAAATTGTTCTGTTAATAAAAATAAAGTAAAAATTTGCTTGTGAAAAAGTTTTTTTTCTTTTCATTTATTTGTTTCCATTTATTTTTGCAGTTTTATAAAGTAACGGGTTTAACCTACACGCTAATATGCAAGTTAGGTTCCTAGGCAATTTTATTCATATTAAAAACTTGTTTTTAAAAATACATGTTTATGAATCAAATATGATACATGGGCTTAGGCGACACAACACAAAAAAAAAAAAATGTGTATCAAATATGATACATGGGACGTATAGTCGATGTTTTTTTTTCTCAGAAAAAATAATGGACGTATTGATGTTTTAAAATCAGTTTGTATTGGGACTGTGAAGCCCAATTCCAACATGTATCAAATATGATACATGGACGTGGGAGAGACAGGAAAAAAAATGTATGTATCAAATATGATACATGGGACAGTGAAAGTGTTAAAAATAAATGAGTCCCCATAAAAAAATATCTTATAGGTTTATGATAAGACCTTTTTTATTTTTTAATTATTATACAAATAAATACTTTGAAAACATAAACAAAAACTAGTTCATATATATTATCAAACTTACTGTTTTACATAAATCATACACCTGTACTAGATATATCAAAAAGAAGCGATTTATGGATAGGTACATGTTTATGTGCATTGTACATATATTAAAATAAAAGCAAATAAGGAAACAAAAAGTCTTGAGATTGCATTATGAAAAAAAGAATCATCAAGCTAAACAAAATGAGTCCTTTTTTGACTCAAATGAGTCCCCAGTGGAAACACTGGTACCATTCACTTTTTGGCCATCCCGTCCACTTTCTGGCCATCCTTTTCCTTTTGTTTGCCATCTTATCCACTTTTTGGTCGTCCCGTTCTTATAACCGGTTTTTCGATTTTCAAATTTCTCGTTACTGTCTTCACCGATTTCAACCAAATTTTTATATTTTGCAAACAAACATTTTCAAAAGAGCATGTTTTTGATTTTTAAGAAAATATAGATTTTTGTTTTTAATTCAGTATCTTGAAAGTGAGTCAATGCATTTTTTTTAATTTTGTGTAAAATTATATTTTAATAAATACTAAAAGGTGGCATATTGTACAGGTAAAATAGTACACAAAATCCTTCGAAAAAAAATAATAATTCTTACTCTCATGAAATTTGGTGAAACGTTACTTTTACCATCAGAATAAAGAATTAAGAGCCTATAAAAATATCTTGTAGGGAAGGGTGATTTTTTGAGGGTTAGAGGGGGGAGAGTTTTCTGTGCGTCAAAAGCACAAAAATGACTTTGGTACGATCTATGTATATGCTTGACACATTTTGTTTTTAAAAATGTTCGAAAAGTTTTATAAATAAAAAATTAAATTTTAAGAAAACCGCTCTAACGATTTTCTTATCTTATTTTCATATATTCGTATTTATCGAACAAATTAGATAGCGTATTACTTTTTTTTTAGGTCTAGCTATTTAAATCAATAATTATCTACAAACAATAAAACTTTTATGTATATGACACACATATACATACAAAACGTTAGATTTATTATTTGCATGTACCTACAGAACAAAAAAAACTTAAGCACTTTCAACGATGTTATCCAGACAAATCATTTTTAACAAATCCGAATGAATATTTAATTTTAATTGAAAAATTAAAAAAAAAAAACAACTTTAAGCAAAACAATACAAAAAATAAATTTATCACCACAATCTCATTATGAAATCATCACAAAAAAGGCTGAACATTTCTTTGGTGTGCCACTCCATTCGCATAACAAATTTAATGACATAAAAGGACATACACCATCGTCATCCAGACTTTGTCTTGTTTACAATTTGCATCTAAAATAAGACGAGTAACGTCAGCGTTTTTATGTTGTGTACCCTTAGAATTTCAAATCCGCCTTGCTGTCTGACAAGTGTCTACCTAAAGAATATATTTTTTGTTTTTAATTCAAAACAGCACCTAATGTACGTAGATATATGTATGTAGTACATATATGTTAGGGGTGTCCAATAATTTTTTTGTCAGATATTCAAAATGGGTATCGTGGATCTTGTAGAGGATATCCATACAAGTATTTCTACGTCCCGGAAATTTTTTTAAAATGGTACTTCCAGACCCCGCGGTCGTTTTTTATGTAAAAAAACACGTTTTTTTCAAAGTCAACATATGATCAAGAATTTCGCGTATCAAACGTGGTTTCACCGACTTTAAAAGATTTCTTTTGACTCTCTACGTATGTTTGTTATAGAATAGCACAAGTAACTGCCCCTTAAAATTTCAAAATATGCCTTTTTTACTCGATAAATGGCTGAAACCCCCCAAAAATCGATTAAGTTTTAAGCTTTTCTAGATTTTAAAGACCTCCATGGGTTCAGGAACGAGCAAGTAAGACTCGTATCATTTGTAAATTCGTGTGCTGAACTCAAATCTATCATCCGTTTTTCGCCATCAGCTCTAGTTTTCAAAATATTCCAGTCTGAAAATAGAATATAACCATTTTCGAAATTCGAAATGCTTTATTTCAAAACAAATGCACCGATTCATCAAAGTACTGCACTATGACTCATGTTCATGTATGAATCGGTGCATTTTTTTGAAAAAAGCATTTCGAATTTTTACAGAATCTCAAAAATAGGTGAAAAATGGTTAGGTTTATTCCATTTACAGACTGGAATATCTCAAAAACTAGAGCTGATGGCGAAAAACGGATGATAGATTTGAGTTTAGCACACAATTACCTATGATACGAGTCTTACTTGCTCGTTCCTGAACCCATGGAGGTCTTTAAAATCGAAAAAAGCTTAAAAATTAACCGATTTTTGGGGGGGTTTCAGCCATTTATCGAGTAAAAAAGGCATATTTTGAAATTTTAAGGGGCAGTTACTTGTGTTATTTTATTACAAGCATACCTAGAGAGTCAAAAGAAATCTTTTAAAGTCGGTGAAACCACGTTTGATACGCGAAATTCTTGGTCATATGTTGACTTTGAAAAAAAACGTGTTTTTTTACATAAAAAACGGCCGCGGGGTTCATTCATCTGTCAAACTCAAAAGTGACAGCTAGCACTTTGTGTGGAATGTCAAATAAAAGGAAATTGAAAAAAAAAAAATTAAGTTCTGTGTTGATAAAAGAAAAGTGTTATAATGGATAACTATAAAATAAACAAATTTAAAGAAATATCTAAAGTCGATCAAACACCAAAATATTTCACAAGATTTAAAAGTTTTTTTTTGATTTTATTGAAATTATTTTACACAATTTGTTTTTCTTTGTTAGAAAATTCCACACAAAGTGATGAATTCGACGTTTGAAAATGAATGAGACAGCGATATATTGACGTTTGGTAAAGAGCTCTATTGAAGTGGACTTCTTCGCCCTAAACAGTTTAAATAATATTATATTCCATCTATAATAAAACAAAATCCGGTCTCCTATGCTGCGGACGAATCGCGTCCTCCGTGAATGATTAGTTTGGAAACGTGACTTAAGTGAATAGTAAACGTTTCTTCGTCAACGTATAGCCGCAACTATAATGCTCGGAGGGGGACTGAAGTGGTCGGATGAAAACAAGCGAATAACTACAAGGAAATCAAATGATGCGTCTACAATTGGGGTTTGTTGCTTTTCGTTCACTTTTGCTTTCGGAGGGGAACAATGTTCGGGAGGGCATTTCCCTTAAGAAAAAATTACTGAAGTAGGATTGAAAAAGAGAAAAATGATTCATTTCGCTTGAATTAGAATGCAATGAAGGTGAATTCTCCTTTTGACCGTTCGGAAAGCTTCTTTTCGTAAGTTGGCACTCTTCAGTTAAGTGGTCGGTGGAAACGTATTATAACGCTCATTCGTTCATGGAGGACGCGATTCGGTCCCTGGTAAGTCTACACAGTGTAAACAGTTAAAATTTCCAAATCTAGTCAAATTGATTACTTCACGGGATTTATATCATCCTTATCGAAAACTATACAAAAACTGTCAAAAATTGGGAAATTCCTTTTCTATTCAAAAAATTGTCGAATTTTAAAATACCAAAAATAAATTGGCATGTTCAAGAAAAGGAGATCTCAGAGCAAGATACATACCGCTCATTAAAAAGAACAAGGCCATAACTCAAAAAACATCAATTTTGACCTAATGATACAATTCAAACTCATTTTATATAAACTATTTTTTGGCAAAACGTCATTTCTAGAACTGAAAAATTAAAGGCTATAAAGCGTCATTTGTCCTTATATACACTGTCATTTTTAAATATTTTTTTTGTGGAAATACTGTATTTTTCTCATTTACGCAGAGACCTTTGAAGTGAAAACAGTCCAAGAAATATTTCAAAAGTGTCATATTTTGCGATAAAACTATAATTAATAGCTCTACCAAGAAAAAAAGTAGATACAAATGAAGATGAATATGAAATACAGCCATGCAAACTTTAAATTGCGATTTCTGAAGTTTGAAGTTTTTTGAGTTATGACGTTGTTCTTTTTAATGAGCGATATGTATATTACAGGTTATGTCACTAGCGTTTTCTTTTTGTTCAGTTCTTCGCATGTTGTCAAAATCAATAATAAAAAAATTGAATTTAAAACAGTCATCACAAATTTGTATTTGTTTACTGTAGACCTTTTTTATTGGTAAGTGTATACGCAGCGCAGCAAAATTTTACACTGCAAACAACAACAACAAAGGAAAAGTGCGGATACTACATAACGTCGCATTACTTTGTTTTGTGATGTTTCAAAAATATATAATATTGTTTAAACATCACAAAACAAAGTAATAACACGTTATGTAGTATCCGCACTTTACCTTTGTTGTCGTTTACAGTGTAAAATTTGTCTGCGCTGCGTATACACTTACCAATAAAAAAAGGCCTTGTGTATACTTTCACAAGGGGCAGTCATCTTGAAATTTGACAAGCTGCGCCTGATAATACCTTAGATATGTGTACTGTGATCTCAGAGGGCCTCAGCAAATCTCAGCTGCCTGAACAGGATTCCTCAGCAAAAAATTTCAGTTTGATTGTTAAAATACTGAAGACAAATAATTTTGAATTCGCTTATGCTCAGCTTTTGACGAAGAAAAATCTTAATGAAATTTTGAACAGAATTCTTTACACACATTATATTACTATGATTACTTTTAAGTAGGTATGGTGACGAAAGAAATTCGAACATTTAAAAAATTATCCTCTCCCTCAAAATTCAGTTTTTTTTTCTACCTGCCAAAAATCTCTATCATGATCATGGTAAAGTTGCGAAGTTAAAATTAGTTTCATTCAGTGAATGAGTTGAGTGATCAGGTGAGAATCCTTCGATTTGTTATCATAGGTGGTGGTCGTAAATAACACATAAAATCGACCATACACTTCTTATTTAAATTCCAATCGGACATTAATTTATGTTATATTTTGTTGGAGAAGAATATCAGTCCGAGTTAAAATCGCCATTACCATTGACACCACCACCAACCGCCAATACAAACATATACCTTAAACACAACTCCATCTCTTGCCCCTTGTTTGACCAACATAAAATTTAAAAAAACAACAAAAATACCTTAACTTAATCAGTGTGCCAAAAATCCCCATTCAAGGTATCGATTTTTGCGACACCCGCTGAGATTTTTTTCTTTTTTTGGATTTGTTTTATTATAAATTTTAATCAATGAAGATGTCAGTTCAAAACGGTTTGGACGATCTTCCGTTCACATAAAGTTAAAAAAGGAATTAGGTAATCTTAAAAATTTATATAATGTGTATATTGATCAAAGCCTTTTTTAATGTTGGCAGAATTTACGATTTGCCATCGATAAATGAGTGTTGAATGTGAGTTATGTGTTTAGGGGGGCCGCCATCTTTAATGTTGAAACATGATATCGAATCAAGCACATCTCTGCCAAAATGATCTTTTATACATATATGCAGGATGATAATTCCTTAAATGAGAGACGATCTGACCTGTGGATGATTTTTTGGGTCTTAATTAAAATCGCGTTGGGTTCTTGGGGAAGTGTTAATGATATTTTTTTCGCCCGAATGGCGATAAATCTTGTCACTCTGATGGGAAGTAGTATAAGGCCAGCACTAAAGGTGAGTATAAAGACTTGATTTATAGATGGAATGTTAGTGAGCTATTAACAAAATTTATGCTTAACTTTTCATTTAACGAACTTTGCTATTAAAAAAATTCGTTTGTGTGAGAACAATGAAAAATGCATTTGTGTCGAAATTCTATGGTCTGGCTTATAATTTTTCTATGGAATTTTTATAGTTTAGTCAGACGTCATAATTAATATTATAAAAATTAAGGCGCCACTGCAGACAATCAGACCGCAAAATTAATCCCTATTTATTTTCTGGTCGTAAAAGGCGATCCACTTCATTATAACTTGGTGCATTAAAAATACGTTCCTTTTTATATTAATATACAAACATACTTACCTACCCTCACTTTTAACCAAAGCTCATACGACAAAAATTTAATTGCTTGATCTTGGTATTCATTTTCGAGGTCAAATTAAAGTTCCTTTTTATGATGATACATTAAACGAAACCGCTCTCGTTGGCTATCTAGATGGCTTCTTTTAGTGATCGACACATGTCTACAACGATTTGATTGCCCAGTTAAACTGATATTCTTTTATTTTTAATGCGTCTTTCCTTCTGTACAACAATATCCTGTCCACTGATGGTCCGACAACAAAATTTAAATACAAACAAAAAAGTACCTAACAAAATAAAAAAGAAATCACACAATTTTCAGTGGCTTGACGAGGAATTTCGCTTTAATTGCGTGAATTTAAGTAGTAAATCATTAAGTTAAGTGCCCTTTAATGTCATTAAAAAGAGGGTTATTCATTTGGAAATCGCATATGTATGTTGGAACGAAATGGATCGCCGTGCCGCTGGCGACGCACGATCAATAAATTGATGAAACCATCGATATTTGGTACAATTTTGCATAAATAATTTATATTCCTCTTTTTTTTTATAAATTTATATGTGGATCTTCTTTACGCACTTTAAATAAATACATTTTTTGATGGTCCTGTAGTTGATTCAAAATAATAAAAATAGGTTGTTACTAAGAAAACTACATGTATTTACATTTATATGTAATTTTACTAATGAAGAGTCGTTAGCAGTATAATTTGTAAGAAAGTTGTTTTTGAGTTTCACAAATTGGAAATAAATAAAACAAAATTTTATGAACAAAATCAAATAATAAAGCCACAGCTGTTATGAAAGAAACAACAAATAAAAACACGAACAAATCCAAAAGTCTTTTTTCTGCACACAATTAATAGTTCAGGCAATTTATTCTGTGAAAAACAGAGTGGAGACTTCTAAAAACAATCTGGTATAATCATCAACAAACAATCAGCGTACCGCAGAACGAAAAGCACAACGAAATTATTCGTTTATGATTTTTGTCATGCCATTTTCGTACGGAATTTTCCGTTTTGTTCCATAAACGTATTTTCTATCAAAATGGAAAATATGGAAAATTCAACAAAAAACGACCTGACAAATAAAACTTATTTCTTTTATTCAAACTGAACAAGAATTACTTTACAAAAATAAAACACCTTTATTTCACTTCAAATACTTTACTTCTAATACTATTTTTTTATAAGCACGCAACTCTTAACTCACTATTTTCACACCGACGACGTTTATCCATTCGCTTTTAAAATCAAACTGTCACTTTCAGGCTGGTGGCCGTGTATTTATATCCGAGAAAAAGCTACTAGAAACTTCCAAGGTTCTAGAATGTGCTGGACTATGCTTCTCATTCACAAGTATCTCAAAAGCTTTCGACCAATTATAGCAGTTCCAGTGGTTTAGGCATTGGATAACTATGAGAGTGGTTTAGGTATTGGATATAGATGAGAGTGGTTTATAGGTATTGGATAACATTAGTTAATCTTTTGTTGAAAGATGGCGCGCAAGTCAGTACTAATTTATACTGTTATAGAAGAATAAAAGATGTCGTTGTTTGCATAAATGGGCATATTCACTACAATACATATAGCCATCCAAAAATAAACAATTCTAAAAACTTAAATCAACAGAAAAATATGTGGAGCGTTTAAACTGCAGCTCAATAACTGACATAATGCGCGTAAATTAAAGTTTTTGGTGTTGCTCTCTCCAAAGGAAAAAAAATCACTCCTTGATCAAAAGGTTTCAAAGAAAAATAACATAAAGGTTATTTTATGACTCTAAAACTTTTGCAAACTCTTTTTCCTAAATCAATACATAAATCATTCCCTTCAGAAGCCATTGTCTCAATGTCACCCGAAATTAACGTCGCATATCAGACTGTCGATTTTTGTAGTTTTATTGGAGGATCTCTTTCTAACGAGGCAAAGGTCGCAGAAAAATTCAGAAGGCCGACTACTAAAATTGTTTCAGCCATCTTGGTATAGATAAGCCAAATATTGCTACCGAAAGTAAAATTAGAAGTGAAGAAATCAAAATCAAGGATGCATCAATCGGCTCAGATATCATAAAATAAAACAATTATTTAAAGATGCATTTTTTATTTTTTTGTATGGCGCGATAGGGTTTGGTTGGATTGATATGACCTCTTTACTAGACCAACACAAGAATACCTTTAACACTAAAATTTCGAAGATATTTTGAACTTTCTATCGCGAGCACTGGGCGCCATTTTCAAAATGTCGGCTAAACGCCAAAATTATATAAATGACTTTCAGTATAAATTTCATCTAAAATATGTCAATAGGGGTATTCATGCAAACGCAGAAAACCCATAGAAAGCTTAAAAATGATAGAATTTTCTATCGGTAAAAATTAACTGTCAAAATTTGTATGGGAAAAATTTTGTCCAAAATATAGAATTTTATCTCACAAATTTGAAGCGAAAAGCGTAGAAAAAAACCCTTAGAAACTTCGTGACGTTTAATTTGACATTTGACTTAACTTTGCTGTTTGTTTCTATCGTTTACGCAAACATTTCTAATGCGGTGTTCATGTAACCTTTTGCGTAAAATTATATTTTTCTACAAAGCGAAAAACTATCTTGTTACATGAATACCCATAATATGATTTCTCAAGAACAATTGTTATCGAATGTAGAAACAAAAAAGTATATTGAATATTCTAACAATTCAATAAGAGTCTTAAGCCATATGAAGGCTGAAGTGTAAAACTTAAGAAAATTTTCAGTAACGACATCTGGCGGTCATTTTAAAAAAAATCTAAAAATCCGTAAAACAACCTATCGAAACTTCTTCAGGGAGTAAGATTTTCATATTACCTTTGCTATGTATTTTAGTTTTTTAACTGCAAAGCGTAAGGCCTAGTGGTAATTTTTCAAAACAACAAAAAATCTTAGAAATAAAGAAAGAAAATATTCTATCTCCGCCCGTTTGGGTGGGAGAGGCAGTTTAATGAAAAAAAAATACTAAAAATGGAAAAAAATCATTTAAAAATAACGGTAATACTTAAAATTAAGTATTATATCTTTTTTGAAAGCCAATACTCTGTTTTATTAGCCAGTTTTTAAATCAAGTGAAATTTATCCATAGGTTTTGATAAAAACTACTTTCAAACTCAAAATTTGTAAAAAAAAAAAATATAAAAAATTTTACGTGGTCTTGTTTTGATAGTAAAAATAGAATATGGATTAATTCTTACACAAATTGACTATAAATTACTTTCCCAACACCCAGCCTTACGGCGTATAAACAGTAAGGTATGTTTGGGGGGCCATGCTGCCCCCCTGCAACCCCCCTGCTTGGGCTCACTATAGGATTTGGGGTATGTGTGAGGTTCGGTGTATGCAAAATTTGATGTTTAAATAAAGTGCTAGTACCCACCATTAGGCGGGCATTTTAAAAGCGTGGTATGTATGGGGGGTATTTTGCCCCCCCTGCAACCCCCCTGCTTAGGCTCACTATAGGATTTGGGGTATGTGCGATGTTCGGTGTATGGCAAATTTCGTTTGCATTTAAGGAACTTTGAATGTATTCTCTGATCCCAATGGTAACAGCTACATACATATATGATAAATGTAAATGTATGAAAAAATAAAAAAGTACTTTTAGTAATTTTCAATTTTCCCAAAAATTAGAGGACATAAAAGCTTTCGGTTTTTTGTGTTCGATTCAAAATTGTTATGAGCATTGATCACAAAAAAATTTGGTTTTCCATTACACAATGTTGAGCCAAATTGATCCAATCATTTCGTTTTGCGTTTTTTTTATCAAAATTTTGTGAAAACTATTGACTAAAGTAATTTAATTTAAATACAGGATTAAAGAGTAAACTTCTGGCTTTTAAAATCTTTTATTGTTGTTTAATTTAAGTATTGTCGTTGCTTTGTAATATTTGTTTTTCCATTTAAGTCATTTTTATCGAAAATCGCCCCTACCTCCTAAGCGGGTCGAGATAGACCGCCCCCCCTCCCATAGTAAAAAATGCTTGCACTTTATCCTTCTACAAAAATCCGTTATCAATTTTTGGCGCCCAAGTTATCGTACTCTCCTCGAAATCTCCTTTGCCCCTTCATATAAGATTGTTCTAATCTGGCCTCAACACGCATGGATATTTTCGTGCGACGAAATACTACCCTTTATTTTGTGTTCCCACATCGTTCATTTTCTTTTCCATATAAATACCTTATATTTTTTTTCATTTATAAGTGCAAATCAAAGTTGATAATGAAGTTGTAGTATGGAGAGTCTAATGTGATTAAGATGTTCAAAATATAATTTAAAAGATGCTTTAATGGCGTCTCTGATGCGTGTGTATATTGTAGAGCGTATACTGATTTGTGGACCATTCATTCAATGAATATTCATTGAACAGTTCGATTCAGGAAGTGTTTTAAACGAATATACTTTAACAATTCGGCACTTTTATCCAAATTATGTACGGTCAATTAAGACTAATTTATTACGATTTACTTAAAAGAACTTGCTCCATTTGTGCGTTTTTTTGTCAATGAAAAAGCATACGATCGTCGGTGCACAAAAGTTGGATCAATAAAATAACAATTAACTGTTTGTTCTTGTGAACAAATATTTTATAACATTTCAGATTATAAATGCACCTGTTCCGTGTCCGGTCTTATCAACAAAATAGGTCATTTGGGTTCAATTGCCCTTTATTGAAATTAAAAAAAAAAATCAAACAAAAAATTAATTCTTTACATCTTCCATTATAGACGTCGCCGTCGTCGATGACGATGAGTCTTCTGGGTTCTGGCAAAATTAAATTGCGGCAATTGATTGCTTCTGATGTTTTTTTTTTGGTGTCTTCCTCGCAAATAATCCAATTACCCTTTTCACTGGCACTCTGATGGCAGACCGAGTCCATGGAGACGTAGATGTCTGGCGGACATCCACACCGAAAAAGAGTCATTAATGTCATTATGTGTATAAAATGTAGCTACCTACAATGAAATTGAACTCATTCGGCGCGCTGCCACAGCCAAAGTGTTCAAATTCAATCACACATCGAATTCAATTTTAATTGATTAAAATTGCAAAATTGATTTTGAATTCATTTGTATCAGCTTGTGTATGTGTATATTGTATATACCATAATATGCGACCTCATATGATGTGGGATCTGCTTCAATTTAATTGAAAATTTTGTGACAAACGTAAAATTGATTATTGACGGTAGGATTTATAGATAGGTACATGTGACAAATTCAATTCATGAACAGATTTGAGAGTTCATTAACTTGTCAGTGAGATGACAAGGTTCGTTCTTGCAAATTCGATTATAATTTTCATGTAAAAAAAGTTTTCATTTTTTGTCGACTTTGAGTGCCGAGTTCAAAACAATATTTTACAACTTGTAGCTCAAGAATTACATGGACAAAATTTTGTACCATCCGATTCTTCTTTTTTACAATATTGTTTAATTTCTTGTTTTGCACTATTGATAACCATAATTCGTCATGTAAATCTATTTTTTTTGTTTCAACAAAGTAGAAACCCTCTTAAGATGAAAATTGATTAATCACTTTTAAATTATGTGAACCACATAATTTAAAAGTGATTAGCACCTCTTAAATTGTAAGAATTCAAATATTCTAAAGGTGTGCATGATGTAGCTACAGCCTTTTCATTGATTTCAAAAGCAACGTGAATTTTCAAACCGATGGACGTGACGTGAATAAACAATCTATCCCCTAGTCGCACAGTTTCCATATTACTTACATATAAAAACGCACATTGAAAATTACTCGGATTGACCAAAATCACAAGCGACAGAGAGCATACACCCAACAGCAGGCAGCAGCACAGGAGAAAAATCAACTCAACTCATTCATTCTTTCATTTGATATCCAATTCATCTGCTGCAGATGTAAGATATACATACCTATACTGCATCATCGCTCTTCCCCAATCCCCACTTCCAAAGCCGACAAGGAGGAAGCGCCATTACAAGTGACTAATGTGACCAGCCATACAGGTGATGCTGCATATGGTCATGTAAACGCTATTAAGACTGCATAAATTATCAAAAAGCCACCTTTAAACCCCGTGGAAGAGATAGACTTCTATATATGAAGTCACTATAAATTTAACCTGTCCACTCTACCATGCTATGCGGTTGCACATCAATGACAATGGTTCACTCGGGGACAAATCCGAATCTAACTTAAGAGGTGATTTAACTTAGAATTTCCAAAAAAAAAAAAAACTTAAAGAAGAAATAGAATTTTATATATTTTATTTGTGGAGATCTGGAGATGATCTTTGGAAAAAGGTAGTTCCTAATTTTTTTTTCGAAATGATATCGATATCAACATCGGTGGATCACATTAGATTGCATCCAGTTACTTCATAATCAATAGGCAGCACAGTTTATACGGATGATTGGGTGTTTTTTTTTAGTTTTTTTTTTTCTCCGGAACAGTTTGCTTGACAATCTAATTTGTGTCCCAGAAGAGATCATCAGTTTAATTTTTTTTTGTTTAGAATGATATGTAGGTACAATAAAAACAAAGAAATAAAATCAAACATATATTGATATCGGGTTACAAATAGCAAGTTTGCATAAATAAATTTTATTCAAATTGTAAAGTATGTAGTTTTATTTATACATTTTTTGTATTACCTTCCTATGGGAAGGCCTTGTACCATTCAGAAAAATTCGTAATATAATTTGTTTCAAATAGGAAGTGGAAGAGTTTTTTTAGTAGAAATTTTAATAATTGAATTGGAAAATAATTTCGAATTGTGTAACTACCTTTAAAAATTAAAAATAGTAATAGACAAAGGATACGGGGCAAGTAGTACAAGGCAACTTATACCTGAAATAAACATGCCACTGTAAACCCCTGAAATTGGGTATTTTTGATGATAGTTTTTTTTCCTAATATCCCATTATAGGTTTCTGTTTTTAGGGGAAGTGGGTCCAAAATCACATATAAAGTGTTTCCCAAAATTAAAAACTATCACAAGAAAGTTTTTAAAGACGAAAAATTAATTTTACTTGTTTTTAATTAAAATACTTTGCAAAAACCCCCATTTTACCATAAGAACAACTAATTTTGCTCCAAAATTGCAACTTATTTTTTAGTTACTTATTTTTTTTTAGTAAGTTGAAACGTAAAACCTTAATCCAATAAAATTCTTCTTCCCTAGACTATTGACTTTGGAATATGATTTGGCACTATTTTTGAACCGCACAGTGGGTAGCTGTCATTAAAATTTCGCTTTTTGTTTTTTAATTTCTTAAATACGACTATAGGTAACGATATTGATTAAACTTTTTGCTTGTAATATGTTAAAATAAAACTGCAGGCCATGGTAAGTCAAAAATTATTTTTGACAGAAATAAAAATAGTCATAATCTGTAATTTTGTATACTCGTACGTATATACAATTTTGAAAACATTATTAGGAATACAAAAATTGGAATGTCGATTAATAATTTATATTACTATGTAGATAACACTTTAATTTTCAAAAATAATTATAACTTTATTGTTTACAATAAAGCAGAGAAATTTAAATAATAAAATATTAAAATTACTTTGGTTTTTAAGTGGAATGAATGAATATAATTCAAATAAAAAGTACAAGTGACCTCAACTCCATAAATTATTGTGTTTCGTCCAAGGTATAACAGTGGGCTCTTCAGTCAGTCTGTTATACCCTACTAAGACACAAATTTTGGTCGATGTTTACCGACTCTTATAAAAATCACAGCAAGAAGATACTGTGAATTTTATTATTATTATTTATAGTTTTTGGAAGCTTCTGCGTTTTATAATTATTTGAATCGTTTAAAACAGTAGTGAGAAAGTAAAAAAAATTAAAAAGGTTTTATGGGACGTATTGTTAGTAATAATAGTTCCGTTCGTGTTCTTTCTGGACTAAATCTAGCAATTTGTCAAGTTTTGAAGAGTGAGGGTAAAATTCTCTCAGAGAGAAGAAAACTGTACTAACACGAATGCACATGGGCAAAAATGTTTGCCACTTTTTAAACGTCAACAAAAATAAACAAGGTAAACAAATCGACAATACTATAGAACATCCACTGCAACTTTATATTTTTAATTAACAAACCAAAACAAAAACAATATTTTTTGTATTAAATTAATTATTATATTATAAAAACTTCAGTACTCCTTTTTGTTGAAAAAAGCACTGTTAATACACAAAGCAAACATATACATTTTTTTATAATTTGTATGAAAACCATATTAAAAGTAAAAGAACTATAAATAAGAACAAAACTTCACTTCTTTCAAAACAAAATTAAAAGTAAACAACAGCCATTTTGTTTTGTTGTTGTTGTTCTTTCTTTTTTAAGTACTCAAGGACGTACTAAACGTTCTTTCGACGGAGCTTGTGGTGCAAGGTAGCGCCAGGGCAGTATGCAGAGCAAGTTATGTTGTGGGGTAAAAGTCGTCTGCTGCTTGTCTGCTAACATGTCTAGTTTTTGGAGCTCTACTGTGGATACTGATTTGTTATTCCAAAGATTATTCCACAATTCGTCCTCTCCATTAAAGCTTTTTAAACTGTGGAACTCAGAAAAAAATTTTGATTTTTCTTTAAAATCATGTATGCACATTTTTAACATATTCGCTGGATGTAACAGAAATAACGAATATGCTGGTAAGTTTTTGTCTGGGAATCTACGTTCAAGTGCTGAAATTAAAGAATCCAAGTAAGGAATCAGAAGCGATCTCTTCCAAAATTCATCTGCATTTAACGAAGGATGACTGGAGCGATGTGTCTGGCGGTTAACTGTCCGAGGTTTAAGAAGTTCTACTTCAATTTCTTCTGAAATAGATTTCGAATCAGCCATAAGTCCATCTTTTCCTGAGCCCACATTTGCTCTATGATCTTTTGCAAGTGCTTTAATTTGTGGCGCATGTTTCGTGCATGCGGTCTAACTTTTTTGACTGAACAATATTTACAACTGGCTCGAGATAAGCTGAGTATTTTGCTATTAGGACAACACATATTATTAAAGTTGCTTGCGTAATAGCACAATGCAGCTGAAAAGTTGTTTTTTTGTCGTTGTAAAGTTTCATTCAATAGAAATCTCCCTCAATCCATTGACGATGTAACCAAAATTTTCCTTAAAAATCGCAAGGCTTTTTATATTTCTCAGACCAGTGAGTTTCACAAAATGCAGGAATGTTTGGGACCACTCAACGAAAGTATAAAAGGTTCGAATCAGCGCAGAGTTCCAGCTCGCTACAATAACACACAAGATGATTGTTTCAGCGATGAAATATTCAGTATAGAACAAAACGGAACAGCACACATTCGTGAGAAACATCAGACAAACTAGAACAGAAAAACCTGTTCTAATCTGTTCTCCCTAAAAAGAAAGTACAGAAAATATGTTCTTTTATGTTCTTAACTATTCGGAACAGACTCATTGAAGAGCAAATCAGTTTGGAACAGAAAATTATCATTGAACAGCAAAAACTTGTAGGTACTTTTCTGTTCCAAACTATTCTGAACAACGTCGCTGAACAAAGCTAAATTGAACTTAGAATAACAAACGTAAAACTTTATATTAGTCTTCTCATATTAAATATAATTAGCATCGCCGTGGCCAAATATTCGGCCATCGAAACAGACACCAAATTTATGGATAAGTTATGGATTCTCTTTTTACTAATTAATATACATACACTGAGGGAAAAAATGAGATCTAAAATTCAATACGATCGTATTTGATCTAAAGTATTTTAAATGAAGTGGCGCATTTGTATTTTTACGTTAAAACAATGTTACTTTGAATATGCGACGTAATTTTAAGAGATTCAACCTAGTTTCAAAGTAAATCGTGGTTATTTATACATTGAAATCAACTTTTTATACATTTACATTCCGTTCAACGTTGTTTTAAAGTGAAACGTTATCATTTTTACATTGAGATCCACATTTAAAGTGCAATCAACCTTGTTTCAAAGTGAAACGTATTAATTTTTACATTGAAATCCACATTTTACATTGCGATCCACTTTTGTTGTATTTAAAGTGTCATCAACGTAGTTTCAAAGTGTTGCATAGTTAAGAACCCCTCAATTTGTTTGTATTTGTAAGCTTAATATAAAGAATTTCGAGAGCGCGTTGTTGTTTTTCGAGGTAGCTCCCTTACATTTGAGAACAAATTAAACGCGCACTTAAAATTCACTTTCATATAATCGAAAAAAAATATTTAATTATTTTTCCTATATTTATTACTATGAAATACTCATAGCATTAAACGATTCACTTTAAGGCGTCACAAATAAATTATTCACCACAAAAATGAAATGCATCGAGCATGAATATACATTTGTCTTTCTCCTACATAAATTTAAACAAAGAAGCGTGGTGTGGGTAGCCATTTTGAATCAATACCTAACCAAGAGAAGTTCAATCTACGTTGATTCGAAGTAGATAAATGTTGTTTTAAAAGATGGATAAATTTGATTTAACTATGATTCCACTTTAAATCAACATATGAACGTAGTAAAATCTAGTTTGTTTTTAAGTATGGAATCACTTTGAAATAAAGTCGCTCCACTTTGATTTAAGAATTTTCTGCGTTGGCCCCAAATCGTTCCGAAAAATAGTAGAATCAAAGTTTTTTGCTTTGATTTAACGTTGTTTTTTTCTCTGTGTAGGTTCCATGACAAATTTGAAAATGTTAGAAAACCAAAACTAATTCAAAAAAACCAAACAAATTCACGGATACGTTTATTTCTGTAGCATTCGCTAAAATTTTGTCTTGAATTTTATTTAACTATTCAACAGTAAACCTTAATTCACCTAAAGCATGCACTACAATACTTATTCTCTGAGGCCCGTTTGCTGATACGAAACATAAATGTTTAATTTCAACATAAGCGCTTATTTTCTACTTTTTTCTATTTGCTAAGCATAAACTGTCATATAAGTTCTTATGTTGAACTTAAATGCTTAAATTTCGTATCAGCAAATGGGCCTTGGTTAACCGAATTTGTTTCTGCTTGAATTATTATAAAAATTTGAATTTATTAATTAAATTCGAGATTGCGTTCACTCTGGCGTATTCGTCCTTTTTTTAATTTCTAAATTAAATAAATGACCAACTATATAGCTTTTAAATAAAAAAATATGAAAATATGTTACCACTTAGTAAATTCATAGGGACTAACGGCCAGTTTCACAGTGATAGAAGTTACACTTACGTGCTCAATATGGGAGTGTAAACTTACCTGAATGAGTTGGACTTAAGTTTCCTGTGTTGGGCACTTAAGTGTCACTAACCCAGGCTGCCAACATACCAATATGCTAAACTTAAGTGCAACTTTTTCCGGTAAGTGTTCACTGTGAAACTGGCCCTAAAACTAACCTGATTTGTTGCCTTTTTTAAAGTATACAATATTTTTGTCAAGTTAACATTACCCTTACTTTTAGTTAAACCAAATATTGTGCTAAATTTGAATTTTTTGGCGAATACACATACATATGTATGTATATACACACAAAATTCAAACAACCTCTTTTTAATGCTTGAAATGAGAAGCATGAGCGGGATAGAGGATACAAAAAGAGAGTTTAAATCCTGTCAAAAAAAAAAAAAAAAAATTGTAAAACATTTAACATTTGAAACTTTTACCAATTTTGAATTCTAGAATTTACATACGCCGCCCGTTGATGTGGCACTCTCATCTATCACCATGTAAATAAATTTTGAAAGACGAATGTTTCTCCATCGCGATTGTGTGGGCTCTCTAAATTATCAGCATGTAAGTAAATAAATTTTGACTGGTGAATGTTTCTCCGCCAGACTGAATGTTTCGCGTTGGTTTGAGAGATCCTTATACATATATGTATTTGGCAGCCTTGAAAAATAAGTAAATAAAAACGATAACAAATAAACTTCCATTTGACACAAACTCGCCTTTTTTCAAATAATGTCAAACATTATGTATGTAGTACGTTTATGGCAAGTTATATATATTACAGGTAATATCATAAGCGTTTTCATTTTTGTTCAGTTCTGCGCATTTGTCATAATGGAAGAAAAATGGCTGATTTCAGTTCGGTTTTGTGTTCTGTCATTCTGCTTCGTGTTTGGTTTAACTAATTTGTCCATAAAAATAACAAAAAAAAAAATTTAAAAAAGTGTATCCGGGCCAATTAATCAGTGCTAAGCACCTATGTATGTAAGTTAAAATAATAATGTAATTAAAAAAAAAGAAAAACTAAATAAAGTGTTTTACTAACAACAATTGCGATGGATACAATATCCATAATTAATCGTTAATAGGCTCGTTTTAAAGTTTGAACTTTAAATTAAGTGTAAGATCATAAAAAACCGTTCGACAGTTTTCGCGCAATCGTTTTAAAAAATAACACAACACTTAACTTTTTTACAATTTTCACGAATTTTTTATTTTTGTTGTTAACCTTTCAGTTGTCATTATTGTCATTTTTCATTTTGACACAAAAACCTACTCTGAAAGCAGCCATCTTGAAATTTGACAAGCTGCGCGTGATAATACCATAAATATGTGTACTGTGCGTATATGGTACGTATACTCTTAGATACAATATATTTATTTTTTTAATTTTTAAGCTTAGTCTACTGTACTTCAATATTTATATATTTCTTATGGAAGTTATTTTTGGTCAAAAATATATAAAAATTTAATTTTCTATGCTTAACGGTAAAAATATGAATGAAAAACCTTTTCAACATTATATAAGTTATGTAGTTCCGTTGAGTATTTACCGAGAAAAGTGTACCGTTAGGTTTACTTTAGGTTTTGCTAAGCTAAGCGTATTAATATATAGATACCTAAATAGTCTTGGATCTCTTCTGTCAATAATTGACAAACATTAAACAAAATGTGCGCATGCCAACAGGATTGGGCTGAATCTGATAGAAAATGGTAGATTTGTAATAAGAAGATGAAGAAATTTAAATATTAAAATATTGAAATTACTTCTGTTTTAAGTGGAGTGAATGAATAAAATTCAATTAAAAAGTACAAGTGACCTCAACTGTTATACCTTGGGCGAAATACAATTATTTCTGGAGTTGGGGTCACTTGTACTTTTTAATTGAACGGTAGATTTGGTTAGTTTCGGACTAGTAAGCGAACGGACCTAAAGCAAATAAAATTTTTTATAATAGTAGGGATCACATTAACTAAAATACATGAATATTTGTATGAAAATTGTTAGAGTCGTTTATTTGTCTAAATGTTTTTAAATGGTTTTCAACTTTTGTATTGTAGGCACCGTTATTATTAGTTCTAGGAACTTAATTTTTCAAAAAAAAATAGAAAATTACTGTACGAAAATGTAAAAAAATGATTTTTTTTTAACATCTTTGATTGATTACTCACTTTTTAGTTTTATTATGAAATAAGAACCACTCAGCTTATTCATCAAACATTTAAATATCAAGTGAACTGTTTTCGATGATATGAATATCAATATACATTATGTATGTATTTGTTTATTTTCAAATTAAATGTGTTCATATTTATCAAAAAAATTAGGTGGCATACTTTATTTTGTGCTCTAGCTATTTTAAATGCCTTTTGTAGCTATTAAAATAAGAAATTTATAGTAATTTATTTAATTATTAATATTTAAACTTTTAACACTTTTTTTTTACGATATCATTATTTTATTCAACAAATAACATATACTCTCAATAACTAGCTACGTCAAAGTTGTTAGCTAGGAGAGCAAGTTCGTGTGATCCAGTCGTGCATTTTATTTTTTATAATAATATCGTAGTTGTCGTTTTTGAGAAAAAAAAAATAAAATATTTTCCCAACAAAAACTACTGTTATTCCTAAAAAAATCATAAAAACTTGCGGGCATATTACTCAAAAAACTCAATGCCCCAAGACAAGAAGAAAATCCATCGAGTCAGTAAGGCTGCAGTTGCGAGGACAAACAGAATTGCTAGGCCCAATTTTTTCATCTTCCCTACCATCGCAATAGCAAGTTTGATCAAAATCTCAAGCTCAATTCGAATCGCAAGCAAATACTGTTATTTTAGCGTTACATTTAATGTAAACCGGATTACACTTTTTGTGCAAGCAACATCACATTTTTGTCATTCGACGGCAAATTTGCGGCAACTAATAGCGTATATTTAAATGTTCAGTTTTTCAAAAGTTGTCATGGTAAGTTTACATGGCTCCTAAGTTTTGGGTTATTCCACCATATTTATTTCAGAAATAGCTACAGGTCCTACAGCAGTTCCAATGTTGTAGCTATATAATATGTGCATTACATTCCAAAAAAAAAGTTCGGAGAAAACAATGGCCCTATATAATAAACGAATTTAGAGCCGAATCTAGCTTAAATTCGATTTTTTGGTATGGGTTAAACTCGACTTTAAGCTAAATTCGACTCAAAATTCATTTATTACTTAGACCCAATATGTTTTTGTTATTTTTGATTTTTAATAATAAATTTAACTGTCTTTATGTTTACATATTATAGCCCTTAGTCACAACATTTTAACTTGTAAATTTAATTGAGTAAGTATTACATATCTTTATATTATTCATGGCATTACATAAATTACTGCTTTATTTAAAGTTAAAGTCAACAAACTCCATTGTTTAATCTCTTAAAGTAGCAAAATATTAATTTGTACCTATAAAAATTAAGATTTAGATGGTTTTGGTTTTATAAGGACTTTTTTAAGTTAGACAAAGTAGCTTTGTTGTAAAAACGACAAGGTAAGATGGTAGGTATATTATATACATATATAAAGTAAATATTGAATAGGTGCGTCCCTTTACAAAAAGACAATGTCACAAACATTGATACTCGAAAATAGCTTGAAGTAGGTACCTACCAGACATAAAACATCAAGAATAACCTTCTGTTAAACTTGTATATAGGTATATGAAATCCACTCTACTCTATTTCATAAAACAATCCTTTTACATTGTTGTATTATTTGTTTAGTCAATTCAGCCTCCTGTTCATACCTACTTGAGTTTAAACACTTGAATTTAACTGCCATACATGTTTTGTTTTCTTTTTGTGTCCTCAATATCTGGGCCGACTTTAATCTTTGCCGAAAGTGAATATTAAAATTATGATCCGCGGCGACGTTAATAAAAGGATTGGATTTAAAAGCAATTTTACCTGAACTGAACTAAAGAGTTAAGAACACACAATATTATTTACACATGGGGCGTATTCATAGTTGTTCGCTAAACACTTGATTTACTAAACCACAGTTTTGGTTCTATTCTTTAAATAAACATAGATCTTATTCATAGACATTTATGTACCTGTGTTTAGCAAAACAATAATTTATCAAATGATTCTGCTACAATTTTCTTTAAATTTCTGACTTTTTAAATTTCAAATTTTGTTAAAATATGGTAAGAAATTTAAAATAAATGGGAAATTATTAATGGGCATTATTTCAGAGGAATAAGGAAAATAATATCAAGCGATGAAGCACAAGGGACATTTAATGAACTATGCAAGTTGTCAAAACCAAATATGTAATTGGTTACAGAGTTCGTTTGAGTTTCAGATTCTGCGACTTCGGCTATTGCGGGAACCAAACGCTAAATCGAGAAGTTGACATTCTTAAACGGCGGCGCCGAAAACAAATTTCTTATCAAATCAAATTATCAAAAACAAAGAACTTCAATTATTGCAATGAGTAAAACATATCAAAATATATATATATAATATATATATATAGCAGTTGTTTAAAATCGAAATGGCTATTTTAGATAATACAAATGCTATGCAGCTTTAGAAAAACCAATCCCACCAAATGACTGAATAGTTGTGGTTGCTATTTTTGTTTTCTTTTTTAATTATTTTTTGTATTAATACCATAAATTATTCAATAAAATTGAATGAAATGAACAATTTCTAAATTTCTTCGTCAAAATCTGAAAATAACATATTCTGCCCTATCGAGGTATCCGTTGGGAAAAAGTTCCGAAACGATAGTCCGTTCCGATCGGAACTTAGATTTCGTTCGAGGTATCCACTTCGGAACAAAAAATTAAAGTATACAATCGCATTCATTTGACACATTCGTCCGGATTAGTTCAATAGGTGAAAATCTTTGTGATGTTTAAAATTTTATAAATTGGTCCACAAAAATGGATAATGTTGCTTTATCATATATTTGTTATTTCAACCAACCTCTCTTGCTGAGTCGTCTTTGTCGTTTATTGCATTAACGAAACAAAATTATATTTATTTATATTTGTTTGTTTACTTTTCTTAAAAGATTGCGCAACTATTTTCTGTCGGAGAATTTCGGAAGAAATTTAACGCACAACTGTCAACAATTCTGGACTGAACGCACCTCATCGCTATGCGATGATAGTCGTTTCATTTTATCGCAAGATTGTCTGATCTGTCAATCGGAACGGATACCTCGGTAGAAAATTCTCCAATTTCGAATAGATCGGAAAAAAAATTTCTCCAAACGGATACCTCGATAGGGCTGATTAATATTTGTGCACTTGGTCATATTTTCAGTTTAAGTACCATATCAAAATATTCATATGTACATTTTAATATCGAATTACATTTTGATATATTTTCCACAAAAAAATGTTTGTTGGCTTCCAAATTAAATAACAAAAAACTTGACTTTCAGTAGGTATAATAATAATTTAAACACAACTCATCGTCTGTCTGTTTAAAATTAAACCCCACGTTTATACCTAAGTAATAGTTTAAGTATCTCTATGATTATCTAAAACTGCAGGTTTGCTTGAATATATATTAGCAAGAGTTTAAAATATGTCTATGAATACTGCCCATATTGTTTAAAAAAGAACGTTTTCTTCATCTGTAGGTATTATAATGACTTCATAAACTATTAAAACACAATTTATAGGTATTTTCAATCAAATAATTATAGTTAGGTACCTAATCATAAGCACAAAATTTACCTAATGTTGTTGTTAGTATGATCTTCTGTTCACACCCTCACCTTTAACTTTTCACAGATTAAATCCTGCTCCCAAGAAACTGTATCCGCCTACAAGTAAAGCTTTCCCTTCTAACCTTGAAACTTTAAATTAAAAGCCCGAAGAAATTCCATTCACCTATCTCTAAAAACGCCATCAATTAGAGGTTTTGAAAAGTCCAGAAGTCATTAACAAAACGATGCATGGTCGATTTAATCTGCTTAAACTTTTCCAAAAAGTCAAAGGTAAGGCAAAACAAAATCTTATCATGTAACGACTAAAGATCAACTCCACCTGTTACTATTCAACTTTAAAAGGTTTTTTTATAATGAGTTATTATTCACATCGAGATATAACATATATCACCAGCTCTCCCTATAGGTATTCGTACAAATATGAAATATCTATTTCCGAACAAGAAAACTTTCTTCCTAACAATTTTTCATTAAAAAAAGAGCCTCGAAAATTGTAAATTCATGTTCACACCAAACACCGAGATACATCATGCCATCAAAAGAAACAAGGTCATACCTACACCTTACCTTACACTCTGTTCACATTTATTTATTTTTTAAACCGATGTGTCGTTCATTTAATCATCCCACCTAAAGGTCAGTAGTTATCTCGTTGTCTAATCAGCAATCTTGTCAGCATATTTGTCATCTTTTATACAACGACATGACAAAGTAATTTCACGCTGAGATTACAATTGCCCGTGCGCTGTCCACGAATATTGCTTCTCCATACACCATCATAATGTATAGCCCCAGACATAACATTTCTCTATTCGGGTCATCAATCTTATGGAATTCATATAAAGACGAGTCCGCCTACAAGAACTCGAGACAAGAAACAAGCACGAAAAGAACATAAAACTTAAAACAGTAAATAAAATTAAAAATGCAACTTTCGCTGCAACCACTTATCACCCACCATATACGTAAGTATACCGAACCAACCAACCAAACAATCTAAGGAAAAGGAGCACAATCATCGGTCGCTTTTGGAATGCTCAATGCTACTCTTATGTCAAACAAAACTGCCACCACCACCCGAAATGCCATCAATCAAAACTCATCATCTTCATCGAGCCCCTAAACTACCACAAGGCACAGCACAAGGCACAAGGGACAATAAAAACTGTAAACAAAGGCAAAACGATAATAATTGACAAAACGTAATTTCAAGACCTCCTCGTATTGCCCCTGCGGTCATCTGTCAAAAGTGTCAGAAGTGACAAATGTAAGTGCACCACCTCCATTTTAACAACAACTGAACAGCAGTAGGAGGAGAAGACTCCTTAATCAAGCGGTCACAAAAGTGCCGGCATTTTCGCGCGACATTTGTTTGTCTCCGATCTCCGCTGTCCGATGCCTTTCGATGGGTGCGCAAATTCGCACTGTCACTGTTCGCGGTCACTGGTGGTCAGTCGCAGTGTACCAGTGTCTCACTCTCAAGAGATTGCCGTCCAAGTAGGTGGTTAAAGATTTCGCTGACCGCACCATCGCATCACCAATGGATGCCGGGGGCAGTAGTTGGCCGGTGGTGTAAGATGTGTGCAATGTGCATGCAGATTCCAGCAAGACATCTCGGATCTTCTTCAAACGGACATTTTGAAGAGGACCACACACGCAGCCGACAGCTATCGTTCTTTTTCTTTTTGTTTTGTTTTAATCGATAGACCGCGCCGACGCACTAGCAGCAGCATTCCAAGAGAAATGCGGTTTCTTGCGACTACATTAATGGACTGGACAACGGACATGGCATTGATTTGTATACGGGATCCTCTCTGGACTTCGATTTTCTTTCCAATAAAACAAAAAATAAAAATTAACCAAGAAAAGGGTCGTGTTAAGGTCTAAATGAAGAAGTACCGACATAATCGCGCGCCAAAGAAGGATGATCAAACACGAACAAGGGACACAGACACACCATCGATCGATCGATTGAGAAATTATGCGTGTTTTTGTAGACCTATTTCCAGCGATCCAACCATCATCCAACGGTAAATGGATTTACTTTTCTTTTTCCTTGTTTTAAGGACGGGCCCTGAGTTATTAATTTATACGAAATACGAACGAACGTTTTGATACGAATTTTCTTAAGTCTCTTTGATGTTGTTTGTTGTGTTTTGTGTGTTGTTCTTCGATTTTGAGACATGTCAGAATTTTAAAACATGCAAAGCAAAGTCCAACAGTTTAAAGACCCAATTTTTTGGTGGGTGTTGGACATATGAAGCCCACTCATCCGGGATAATATTGCAACCGATCGAATTAATTTTTATGTGCGCGACCAAAGAACAAAACAAAATGTCAGTTTAACTTGTTCCATAATATGACATTTTGAATGGAGTGGTTTTATGCACTTTTAACGGTTTTGTATGTTTGGTTTTGTTAAACTGATTTGATATGCATGCATAATGGGATCGTATAGCTACATAGATTAACATAGGCTTTATAGTTAAAAGAATTTTGTTAAGAATTTATGTGTGTGACAATAATAAGGTAGAATGGGTAGTGTAGGTAATAGAAGTGACTGAAATATTCGGATCATATTTCCGGATAATTTGTTAGCCGGAAATTTTGGGGAAATTAAAAAAAAAAGATTCGACTGCTGTTATACCAATATATGTTAATCTAAATATTTTTACATAAATGAGAAATGTGTGAGAAGATTTCAGAGGAATCTAGACCTCAATTTGTGTTTGAAATAATTTCGTATAAAAATTATAATCGTCTTGAAATAATGTTACAAATCGGTTTTGAGAATTGGATTTGCCTAACGTACTTACTTACTTACTTACTTATGCTGGCGCTACAGTCCGGTGTGGACCAAGGCCCCAACCAACAACTCCTCCAGCTAGCTCTGTCCCTAGCTAGCTGTTTCCAGTTTCGCACGCCAAGTTGGTTGAGGTCCTCTTCCACCTGCATGCGCCACCGGTTTCGCGGCCTTCCTCTACTGCGCCGTCCCTCGGGGAGGGATTCAAAGACTTTTCGAGCCGGAGCATTGGTGTCCATCCGCTCTACGTGACCCAGCTACCTGAGTTTTTGCCTTTTCACTTTTGTGACTAGGTCGATGTCGCTGTACATCTCGCACAGTTCGTTGTTGTATCTTCTCCTCCATTCCCCGTTTATGCATACGGGACCGAAAATTACCCGAAGAATTTTTCTCTCGAATATTCCTAAAGCGTACTCATCTGCCGCTAAGAAGGTCCATGCTTCTGCACCATACTCCAGGACCGGTATGATGAGTGTTTTGTACAGGGACACTTTAGTCATTCGGGATAGGGCTTTACTTATCAATTGCCTTCGTAGCCCAAAGGAACAGCGATTGGCAAGAGTTATCCTTCGCTTGATCTCAGCGCTGGTGTCATTGACTGAATATATAGCGGAGCCCAGGTAGACAAAGTCCTTAACTACCTCAAAGTTGTAGCTGTCTATTGTGACGTTCTGTCCAAGACGTTCGTGTTGAGCGTCCTTTCTAGATGACAGCATATACTTTGTTTTGCCATCATTCACCGCTAAACCCATCTTTGCCGCTTGCTTCTCAATGCTTGCAAAAGCTCCAGTGACATCACGCTTTGTTCTTCCAATTATGTCAATATCGTCGGCGTATGCAAGTAATTGGATGGACTTTTGAAAGATTGTGCCTCTAGTGTTGACGTGAGAGTCTTGCACTATTCTTTTAAGTATGATGTTGAAGAAGTCGCATGACAGCTCGGCGCCTTGCCTAAATCCTTTTTTGTCGGTGAGGTCTTTGCCAACCTTGATGGAGCAGTGTGCGTTCTCCATCGTCATCCTGCGCAAACGGACGAGTTTGCCAGGGATGCCAAAACTAGATATTGCTTTATATAGCTCGTCTTTATAAATACTGTCATACGCGGCCTCAAAATCCATGAACAGGTGGTGAGTGACGATTTGAAGTTCCTGGGTTTTTTCCAAGATCTGCCGTAGTGTGAATATTTGGGCTGGTGGACTTTCCTGGCCTGAAACAACACTGATATGGACCTATCAGGTTGTTGACGAACAGCTTCAGGCGTTCACATAATATGGCAGAGAAGATCTTGTAGGCGATGTTAAGGAGACTGATTCCTCTATAGTTGGCGCAGTTTAGAGGGTCTCCTTTCTTGTGGATCGGGCAAACAATGCTGAGATTCCATTCATCGGGCATGCTTTCCTCCGACCATATTTTACAGATGAGCTGGTGCATATTCCTTACCAAATCATCTCCTGCTGCTTTGAATAGCTCGGCAGCGGACCTGTCGGCTCCAGCAGATTTGTTGGACTTAAGCTTAGATATTGCTATCTTCACTTCGTCGAGGTCGGGTAGACGGAATTGTTGACCATCATCGTCTAGGTTGAATGGTGTTATCTATCTGACAGCGGAATTAGATTCGTCATCGCCGTTATACAGTCTACAGAAGTGATCTTTCCATATTCTCAGCATCGACTGCGAATCTACTACGATGTTCCCTCGCTTGTCCTTGCAGGCTTCGGTTCGGGCTCTGTAGCCCTGATAGCTCCTTTTTACCTTTTGGTAAAACTTCCCAACCTCATTCTTGTTATGACATCCCTCAATCTGCTCGATCTCGCGCTTCTCATGCTCCCTCTTTTTCATTCTGAGAAGCCGGTGTTCCTCTCTACTCTTTTGCTCGTAGAGCTCGCGAGCAACACCTTATATGCCTGCTGCTTCGCTGCATGTACTTGCCGGCAATCGTCGTCAAAACATGGGTTTCGTTGTGGTGGTCGAGTGAAACCCAGCATGTCAGATGCGGCATCTCTGATGGCTTCCTGGCAGTGTTGCCACTGGTTTGCAACACTTGATGCTGGCGGCATAGGATCTCTTAAGAGGTTGATCGGAGAAGGACCTAGCAATTTCTTGCGATTGAAGCCGCCCGACGTCAAACTTCCTCACAGCATTTCTTCGGTTTGGCTGAGTTCGAGATATCCGAAGCTGTACCTTGGCTACAACAAGGCAATGGTCCGAGTCAACGTTGGCTCCTCGGAAAGCTCGGACATCCCTGATACTGGATGAGTGCCTTCGGTCGATCGCAATATGATCATTCTGGTTGATTGATCGAAATGTTTCCAGGTCCCCTTGTTGATATAGAGGTGAGGGAACCGCGTACTAACTACCACTATGTTTCGTACCGCAGATAAGTCGATCAGCCTGATTCCGTTGTCGGAGGTGGTGTCGTGCAGGCTGTGCTTTCCGATAATGTCACCAAAAACGTCCTCTCTTCCTAACTGCGCGTTAAAATCGCCTAGGACAATTTGAATGTCATAGCTAGGACACTGCTCGTACGTCTTCTCCAAGAGCTCGTAGAACTCGTCTTTGGTGTCTTCATCTTTCTTCTCATGCGGGGTATGCACGCAGATGAGGCTTATATTGGCGAATTAAGCCTTGATGCGGATTGTCACTCGCTCGTTCAAATAATTGAAAATCAAGACTTTTTGCCTCAGTCTTTTTCCAACGACGAATCCACACCCAAATAAACGCTGCTTTTGCCACGGGCAGTCACCGTAGTAAATGTCGCAGTTTTTCATCTTCCGTATGCCCGGTCCATCCCATCGCACTTCTTGGATGGCGGTTATATCTGCTTTGAAGCAGTCTAGGGCCTCCACTAGTTGCTCGGCTGCACGTGGCCTATATAGGGACAATACATTCCACGTACATATCCGAAAATCGTTGTCATTATTTCGTTTGCTTGGTTCGTCAACATTAAATCCGTCCGTATCCGAGGCTTGTTGGTGCTTCGCAACTAAATGATTTTATGTGGCCGGGAAGTCACCCCGACGGCACAACCCCCAACCTGGAGGACCTGATCCTTAGCATAACTCCGAGGACGGGGAGCCGGATTAACCGCTCCTTATAAGCCTAGGCTCTAAATATGTCGAAGTAGCCCGTATAAGGTGTTCACTAAGTAGTTCAGCCTGACTGGAACCGTTAACTCCATCTTGGGAATTCGTCCGCTGCCGCCTCGATGAAAGGAGATGTGCCTTAGTGGGAACAATTCTCCCCCCTCTCTCTCGTTTGCTGTCCCCAACAGCTTCCCATAGGGGTTAAAATCCTATCTCCAGCTGAGGTACTAGATGTTCACCACTAGGAGGTGAGAGTAGGAGTTGGTAGACAGAGGTGGGCTTTGAGAAAAACCTGTGGACGCTTGTGTGCTCTTGAATGCACGTACCTACCCTTTTGAACGTTCTTACATGTCTTTAATAAAAACCCAGAAATTAAACAAATGTGCAAATGTAAAAGAATACAGCGTGGTACTGGACATACTATCCTTGCCATTATTTCAGTGGAAATCTTTTGAAAAGCTGATCTTTAATCAAATGCAAACATGTCTCGAAGGAGACACATTATTTTTTCAAAAGCAGTCGCTGCTTTCAAGGAAAAGAATAAATTGTAAAACAACAATTTTTTTACTTTTTGAGAAAATGAGAAAGGCTATTCATGAAAACAAACTATAGTTGTTCTACGGGTGATTTCCGAGTTTCGGAATTCGTTGTACTATAGTCGTTTACTTGATTTTGTGTAGGCAACTAAAAACCGAATTTGAATTTGCAGCTTTTTAGTTATTAAAAAAAAATGGGGTCCCACAAGGTCATGAACTTATTCAAATGCTCTTTTTGTTATACAAATTATTTGTATAGGGTAAGGGCAGACCGATATTTGTTGAAACACAATATAAATCAAAGAATGCATTCGTTTTTTAAAAGACGATCTAAACACCATTTATAATCGGGCAGTAAAATAACTTGTTTGAACCCAAGGAATTTTAATGCTATTACAGTCTTTCGAAAGCACTTGATGTTTCAGCATTGCAAAAGTCCAATAGAATATGTTTTGGGTGTTATAAAGGAAAATGTCGGATAAAATGGGGTGATTTTAGCGTTTTTTTTATTGTTGCATTTTTCCTGCACCGAGCCTGTGCTCTGTGCCTGTGAAGTTGCAAACTTAGCTATAGACTACTCTAGCATGCCCCAAAAACATTTAAAAAATGCAGAACTACATCGCACTTTGCGAATTTATTGTCGAATTTGACTGGGCTATAAGTTCTTACTTGCCATATATGTATACATATGTAGGTACTATAGGGTAAGTTTTGAATTGGTAAAGAACACTTTACCTAACACTACGATGATAATATCGGTCCCGAAATTCCGTCTGTCTGTACCCTGAGACTATGGTTAACCTAATTTTAGAATTTTAGATTTCTCGTTAACGGCTTCACCAATTTTGACCAAATTGTTTCTGTAGGAGTTCCTACATAACAAAAACAATTTTGCAAAACTAAAACATATTTTTGGATTTTTAAAAAATTGTAACCTACTTTTTTTTTAATTTCTTAAACTATGTATAAAATTGTAATACCTTTTTTTTAAATGTTCAAGAAATTTTATCTTCATATAAAAAATATGTTTTAAGAAAAATTTTCAAACGATTTTTTATTTTTTTTTGTATTAAATATATTTTTTAAACAAATCAGATGGTATGTTTTATTTTGGGCTCCAAATTTTGAAGCTTTTATTTGTTTATTGCACCAATAACAAATATCTTCAATATCTAGCTACGTGTAAGTTGTTAGCTACGAGGACATTGTAGTGCGATCCAGTCGTGTATTTTATTTTATTCGAAAATACATTCAGCCCTATTGTGAGTTTTGTGTTCACCCGGAATTTTAAAAGCTATTGCTAGTTTCGTTCGAATAAAATTTCACTTCGAATCAGGAATGACTGTTCGAATAATTGACATGTTCAGAAAGCTGAGCTCGCAATTGAATTTCCTTATTTCTGATAAAAACAGAGAATGATCTCTGAACCTAAATAAATGGGTGTGGTGCTGCAGCAATTTTTTATTCACGTGAAACTTACAATAGGGATGATTATTTTATACTAAAGGGTGTAAGAGTTCTTATTTTGATATTCAAAGAAAAATGGCATAAATGATCGGATGTTTATTTCAATGTAAATAGAAATATGTCATTAATAATGAAAAACAATATCAGCCAAATGGCCGCCACGGCTACGCTTACACAACAATATCGTTTTCATGCAGTTTTCCATCACCAAATCGCAAAGTGGGTGCTGTATGCCTCAATAGCTTCACGAATTCCATCTTTGAGATCTTGAATCGACGCTGAGCTGTTGGCGTAGACCTTATCTTTCACGTAGCCCCAAAGGAAGAAGTCGCAAGGTGATAAATCACAAGATCTCGGTGGCTAATTGTAATCACCTCTTCGAGAGATAACACGGTCCGGAAACTTTTCCCGTAAAAGATGGATGGATTCGTTGCTTGTTGTAAACGTTGTCCAGATCAATACAATTCCAATTCCAGTCATAAAAAATGATTAATTAAATTATTAATTAATAAGGTCCAAGAACCCCGCCGGATCAAAAACCCGCACCAAACAGTTGAGGAAAGAGAGGCTTTTCAACAAGAAACCTTGGGTTTTCCGAGCCCCAGATGCGACAATTTTGCTTGTTGACGTAGCCACCGAGATAGAAATGAACTTCATCAGTCAAGATGATTTTTCGATGAAATTCCGGAACATTTTCATGCATTTCTTATAGTGAATTTTAATAATTTCAATGCGTTGTTGAAGCGTGTATCGTTTTTATTAATGGCATAGTTTCTACTTGACAAATTTTACAGATTCAAAAGTGGCAACTACCGAAATAAGGGGCTATTCAAAATAACATCTCTTATTGGAAAACCCTATATCATGTATATATATCATATATATAGGTATACACGTCAATAATACGCTTACAGTTTGTTCCTGTTTTGATTGAAGATTTGCACTCATAGGAGTTCATATTTAAATTGTGTCGATGAACGATTTCAGACAATATTTTACTGGTACATAACAAAAATTCAAAATAAAAAAGTACTCATACGCCACAGTGTGTTCTTTATCGTAGTACCTCGTTTGCACTAAATACTTTCCTTAGTGAAATTTTTAAACGCATATGAGTTGGTAAACCTACTTTATCTGGTGAATTTTTAGCCGGAATCATAAGTTTGATCTATTTTCTAATCAGCCCGTAATAAATGCAAAACCATTTTCCTTGTAACTAAATGAGGACACGCAAACAATATTTTCAACCCTAAATAATAATAGGTTTTGGTGAATGTTTTGTCAAACGTTTCACGAATTTCAACTTAAAATATTTACAAAAACACCGTTTTTTTATAAATGAAAAAAACTCATTTATTCAATTTTTTCTAATGATGATTTTGTTTTGAAAAAATCAATGTCTGTAATTTTTACAAAAGAAAAAAATCGATGCTCGATAAAAATGTCATTTTAAAAATTTGAAAAAAATTCTGGCAGTGAAGATAAATCTCAGAGAGTGCCTTGGTCTTGGTCTAGTCCTAGTACACATACAGGGTATTTTGCATGATATGTGACTAGAGACAAGAACATTGAAAGTCTTCGGTCGAAACAAGAAAAAAAATCATATGAGAGTTTTTTTTATTGAGGGTTATTTTTTTAAAACTCTTATGTATAATAATTTACTATAAAGGAAATCTAAAAAAACAAATAAATAAATCGTGTGGCACAACGGCTCGTGAAGAACCAGGGCCTAGTGACTAACAACTCGCAACCATTCCTTTGTGCGCCTGTCGACAGGAATGGAAGGGACCTACAATTGTATGCCGAATCCGAACGACTAGACGAGAAGTACTTATTCGTGACAAGTGATACTCTTGGAGGATTTGTCAATTCCTCGCAAGAGGCAGTAGCCCTGAAAAAAAACTTTTTAACGTCATCTTATAAGCTGGTCTCGCTCTCTCTTTTCGGCATCCAAAAGGTTAAGAAGATCATCAGCCCTATTGTGAGTTCCGCGTGAAAGAAAATCCGCCCGGAAAAATTACATTTCAATGTTCCCTTATTGTGTGTTTCGGGCGAAAAGATTTCCATTTAATTTTTGGTGGCGAACGAGGACACATTTAGTAAAATGGAGAGTGAAACTCACAATAGCTTTTAAAAATCCGGGCGGAAAAAACATTTACGGGCGAAATGTATTCCGGATGAAACTCAAAATAGGGCTGCATATTAATTTACAATTGAATGAATATAAAATTAAAAATATAAAACATTAAATAAACTCAAATAAAGAAAAAAAAAATAATATTTGTCTTCCATTTTCTAATAGGACTGTTTAAAAAACTTGCGTGATGTTAAAATTCTAAGGTCAGATTCGAGTTGAAATTTGAAACAGAAATCGTATTAAATTATCGAAGCTAAAATCAATTTCTAGACCATACTGCATATTTGGGTATATATTTTGGCTATAAAGGACAGTGCCTGGTAGCTTGCTTATATAAAATCCTTATCGCCTCACAACTGACAATATTTTATTTGTAAGAAAACACTTATCCATAATCTGTGCAATAATTCTCGTTCTTAGTTTGTATACTTACCACGCTTTACTGCGGAATAACAACAGAAACCTTTCAGTTAAAACAAAAAAAAAAAAACAAATTTTCGGTATTTTTATGTATTGTGGATTACTTTATTTTCATAATAATAAAATTTATTTGAAAACAAAGGTATTTCTCAATTTTTTTTCAATGTTTTTTACTGTTTTATTTTTGTATTGTTTTTGTTTGTTATATTAGTTTTAAGTGAGGATTAATCATTTTCTTTGTTTTTGACACAAAATAATCTTAAAATAGTTAAACCATATTTGTTGTTGTTGTTTTCTTTTATTACAAAAACACAATCTGAATTAAAAAATAGAAATAAAAAAAAAACTAAATCCTTTTATCTACAAAATAAAATATACATGTTGATCCATTTATAAACAAACAAACAAAAATAATTAAATAGAAAAAAGTTTAAATAGATTTTATAGATTTTATAGTTTTAATTGTTTTTTTTTTCCTATAGTAAATTCTTTATGTTTACAATTTTTTTCTTACTCATACAACGTGCATACAGGAGTTGTTATATTATTTTTTCTTTTTCAATACAAAAAATAATTATTATTGAAATTAAAAAAAAAAAAGAAATGAGAATAACAACAAAGGTTCATACACAAACACATGCACTCAAGTTAATAGTTTTATTTTTGTTTATATTCAAGTTTTTCTTAAACTCTGTTTCTCGCTTTCTTTTTAATTTACATTTTATTTTTAAATATATTATCGTTCTTTTTGTTTTGTTTTTGTTTTTAATTGAAGAAGTAAACAGAAATATAAATACAAATTAAATTATTTTTTTAATAATATTTTTTTTACTTTTGTATTATAAATTGAATATTTTTAACATTGAACAGTGTTTATATGTTATATAATAATAATAATGATTTAAAAATAAAAAATAAGTTAGTTGCATTGCTTACATTCATTTAAAATTATTTAATAATAATATTTACTTTATATCTTTATGTATATATATATATATTTATTTTAAGTTATTTTAAGTTTATTTGTTGTTTAAATGTAGTGCTTATTTATTTTTTTTACAGTTTACATAGTTTTTGTTTTTAAGTTTTTTTTTTATATTTTAAATTGAATGCCGACACAATTTTAATAACTAAAAACTCAAACAAGCGGTTTTGCAGTTTTTGTTTGTTTTTTGTTGCTATATAAATACCTTTGTTTAATTTTGTTTTTGTTTTAATAAATATTCGAGAAACGGTTGAATAGAAAATTCTTATTAAATTTTGTATTTGGTTTTTATTTTGAACGCGTGTTGTTTATTTTTTTTTTAAATTTATTTTTGATTAATTTATTTAATCCCAACATTTTCGTTGGCTTTTCTAAAATACAAATTTTTATATGAATTCTATATAGAACGTTATAAGTTTTTTTTTTTGTTTTATTTAACACATTTTTGACGCAATGTATTGTTATTTTGGTTTTTGTTCCTTATATCATGTTTATAGCCTTTTTTAACATTACAAACGGATATTACTTTCAAATTGACTGTTTGTTATAACTTTAATGTCTTTATAATTTGTGTTTTTTTTTGTTCAATTTATTTTATTTTTATAAATCTGCTATTTCGAAATTCGTTAAATATTAAATTTTTATTTTCTCTCAATATACTGACAGGTAAAAATATTATTTGTATTTATTTTCAATTAAATACACATACCTACATATACATATTTTATATAGTAATGGAGTTTTGTTTTCTTATTAATTTTTGGTAGTTTTATTTTTGTTTGTTTTTAAAAATTGTTTTGAATTAATAGCGTATTACTTGCGATATTTTTTATGTTACAGTTGTTTAAAATAAAGTATCTTAATTTTTTTTAAACAATTTGGATTAAGTTTGTTTCTTTTATTTTTAATATTTCTAGTACACTACATAACACGTCTTTGTTATTGTCATAAATGGCTTTGTCTATTTAGGATGCAGGCGGGGGAGCAATATTTTAAAATAGATAGTTTTAATATTATTTATATTTAATTTTATCATTAGATTTGGATTAGAATGGAGGAATATAGACTTGGGCAGATAAATAATAAAACAAAAGAAAATAATAAAAATGCAAAAACACAATTGCAACATTATAAAAATACTTTTACAAGGAATATTAGTTTTTAAAAATCGAGGCGGAAGAGGTTCAACCTCACTTTCCGTATGAATGCAACATCAGTTTAGTTAATAATAGAGAATAGGGTGATCTGTGGAAAATCCTCTAAAAGTTGTGACCTATCTGTTTTTGTTTATATTGAAACAAAAATTTAGTTGATAATAAATTCGTTTGGAAGAGAAAGACGATCTCCCTGCTTTATTTACCCCCTTTTCATTATTAGAGAGTGCTTAGTGAGGCAGGACTCTTTAATGAAAAATGAAGCTCGTCGGCCATTTTTGATGAGGCAAAATTCCATACAAATTTATTTCGATTTCCCTTATATTTCACTATCGGTATTTGTCTCTTTTTATCTCCCACGTTTTGCCTACTACAAAATGAGCGCAAAGCTTCACTTTTTTTTTTCATACAAAAATGCATGAGTAAATAAATAAATCTGCTGACTTATTTTTAAATCTGTGATTGATCTTAAGCATTTTTTCGTTCTAAAATTAAATGGCACACAGTAAGTAAGTAGTTACCTAACAGTTTATTACAACGATGAAATGACATTTATATCATTAACACATTATTTGACAGATATCCAAGGTGTATATGAGATGTGTCAGTCGTTTTAATAATGAAGTTGGCTACGTTCAGCCGACATAAGTGACTTTATCATATGCATTCAACTACATCCATTGAACGCAAATATTACTCAAAATAAATAACTTTTTGTTAACAAGTCCTTATGTCAAATTAAGAACTTAAATTGAATAACGTACCTCAAACACTCGCTTAGAAATAACCTTACAATTTGATACACGCTCGAAGATTTCTTGAAAATCATCATTGGCCTGATATAAAATTCCGTCGTAATGTACGGAAAATTTAATTTTCAATTGACTTCAACGAAACCGAACAAACAATTACTTATGTATACAAAATTGAACGGATTAATAATTTCACAGCTGACAGTTTTGACAATAACGCACTTGATTTGAAATAAAGAGCCTGATTCCAGTTTTTTTTGTTCGTTACGTCTTTTTGACAAACACGTATACGTACATGATTACACGGTTCACGATAATACGTTCGTTCTGCCTTTCATTATTTTGACGTTCATGAAATTTGGGTTTGGTTTGTGAAAATTAATATGTAGTAACAATTAAAAATGGTTTTTAAATCAATTTTTTCTCAAATATACTCGTATACGATATACATTCAATTACGAAAAACAATTTTCCAATTTAATAATTTTTGTTTACGCCGTTTATTGTATTTGTTGTGCATTGCAGTTGTGAAATCAGAAACGTCAAAGTTCAACCAGAAAGTCTTAAAATTTTCATGCGTGCAAGTCTCGCTTGTTTTTCGTTACTTCTTTCCCGCTACAATTCTACACCCCTCACCCAGTCTGTCACGAAAGACGAAACAAACGGAAAAACGAATTGTGTAATCGGGATCTGAGGTAGATATTTCTTAACTGTCTTTCCAGTCACTTTCCAATAAAAGTACCCATCATTTGAAGGCAATTTTATGACTGCTGGCCAATCCAAGACCTTACTTGCAAGTCGTACGTAACCACAACGAAAATATATTTTGTGAAATTTATACATAGTATGTAAAAGATTTTGTAGTTAAAATGTGTAAGGTGTTATTGGGTCCGTTCAGGAGACTTAAGGGACTTCATATTCAGGCAAATACATCCATTTTACGCTAATCTGGCTCAAAATAACTAATTTTTTTTAAACATGTCATTATGTCAAGCTTATAACTTGTCTTTAATACTTTACCTAGTTGATTTATAAAAAGAGAATCCTCGACATGGATACTAAATTCCGTAGAAATGTACGGAAAATTTCATTTTAAATTTAATAAACGCGAACGCACAAGCAATTTATAAAAAGTTAAACTGACTTTTTATTTCAAAAATTACACTTTTGACAAGAACATACTTGATTTAAAATTAAGGCAGATATATTGACTAACTGTCCCGTCACTTTCCAATAAAATTTCCCTTCATTTCAAGTAAATTTTTTGAAAGCTGGCCAATCACAGAATAGAAAATTGCCTCACTTGCAAGTCCCCTTATTCATCTGAACGTACCCAAACATAAAGTCAAAATTCAATGTTTGCCATTTTGACAGGAGTAAAGTCATACATGTGACGTATAATTATTTTGAAGAGTTTAGGGATCAAATAATTCATCAACTTCAAAAAACAAACTTTAATCGAAAGAAAAATTAACAAACATCATCTTCTATAAAGACAATAAAATAACGATTGAGATTCATACATACATATGTATTTATATTAAAAAAAAATAGTCAAACAGAAAATATTAAACCTGCCTGTCATCTATACCTTTCATATTCCAATCACAGTGCAATAAAAAGAGGTTATTTCTGACATTTTTGTAATTTTTTTTTGTCTCACAAATATTTGTTTATTAATTTTTTTTTTGTTAATTTTTTTTATATTCACCTATTATTTTTGTTTATTTGTATGTAAGTATGCGCATTTGTTACAATAAATAAATTAAAACAATTTAAAAAATTTAAGATCCTATGTGCAATTTTCTTCTCAATCGATTTCGACGTTCTCGATTAATTTTGATTTTTGCTATTCTAATCGATTCTGGCAATGATGCCAATGATGCTCTTGTTGGCAGGTAACCCACTGCTATCAGTTTTCCACTTCCATCGGAAATAATGTCATCATCAGACATGTCATCGTAAGTTCCTTCAACAATCTCACCAGCGTAAAAATTATTCACATTGCTTCGATTTAAATTATTATTACCCATTGTAATAGCGGTCTTCTTAGCTGTCACAGGAAATGTTGGTGTTGCCACTAATGGTGTTTTACTAATTGGTACTTTTGATATTCTTGTTGTTGCGGTAGTTGTTGCTGCTGCTGTTGCTGCGTTTGATGCGCTAGTTGATAATAGTTGTTGTTGTGGTTGTAATTTTTGAAGAGGAGTAGAAGAATGAGTAGTAGTAGAAATTGTAGTTGTTGTAGAAGATTTTTTACTATAATACTTTTTTGTTTCACTATCCAACAAATTGCTATTGTGTAAATTTTTATTGATTTTGGTGCTGCTAGTGCTATAGTAACTGCTATGTTGATTATTATTGTTAGTACTAAGAGTAACATTTTCATCAAAATTGTTGCTAATAGTCGTTAAAGTTGTTGTTGTTGTTGTCGCTGTTGTGTGTTCGGTTGATGAGAATCTATCAACATTATGATGTTTGCTATTTGTTTTTCTACTACCACTATTTCTACCACTATTGTTTATATTAAAATAACTACTAATATTATAATTATTTCTATGATTTGTTGTTGTTGTTGATGTTTTTGTTGCTGCTGTTGCAAAAATTGTTGACGTTAGACTGCCGGTGTCAGTGTCACCAGCACCAGCAGAATTATTGTTGATATTAAAATTTGTTGGTAATAACTTTTTACTACTGCGATTAAGTTTCTCAATGCCCATGTTGCCATTGTGGTAATACTTTTTAAAATTACTATTGTTTATATTTCTATGCCTATTACTACTACTAGTACTATATAGGTATTCAGTCATACTATTATCCAAATTGTTTGGCAAGACAGGCATTGAACTTGCCTCGTCGTTCGAGTGTTGATCGTTGTGGTTGCTGCGGTAACTAATGTCCGCCGCGCTTTCGATTGTACTACTGCTACTAACATCACTAGTTCCATCACTGCTACTGCTGCTGCCACTGGAATCAGTACTAAAACTGCTACTACTACTACTGTAATCATCGGTCGAGGTAGAAGTGCCACCAGTTCTGTCATTGCCAATGGGATCCATCATCATTGCCATCAGTTCATCGCCCAATTGTGGTGTTGGCAATAGTTCATCGAACGATAATGAAGTCGATGATGATGACAATGCGATCGACGATGATGATTTCTCATCTAATGCAGTGGTAGACCACGGATTTACGGAGGTTGATGGATACGATTCGGATAGGGTTGAGGGAGACGGATCAATGGATGTTGATGATGACAGCGATTCATCGGAAAGTGACGTTGGTGAGGAGGTTTCACTTGATGAAACAGGTTCATCCGACGATGGCAAATATGAGGTAAAAGTTGTAGATGACAGGTCTGTCGATGATGATGGTACACCGGCAGATGACATCGATGGCGACACCAATTCTTCAACCATTTTAGGTGACGCCGATGACAATGAAGATGAATCAGATGACAGTTGATTATCTTCTGTGCTGATAGTTGCTGGAGTTGTCGATGAACTGCTTAACGACTTCTGTTTCTGTTTCGAGGTACGTCTATGTTTTGGGTCTTTTGCATTTGTCATTTGCACTTGACGGTGCTTGTTGCTAATTTTTTTTCGCCTCACCTTCCGACGGCCCGGCATTGCTGATACTGAGACGGCAGCATCGTCACTAGCTAGTGTTGGTGCTGGCAACACAAACGCACCGACTGGAGATGAACCAGCCATCGATAGTGACAGCGAGGATATTGACGATAGCACCGGTGGTGGTGACATCGGTGAAGACATTGGTGCTGGCAATGACACGGCGTCGTCATCAGACGTCATTCGTTGCATGCTATTCGTTGATTGCTGTTGTTGATGATTGTGTAATCGTTGCATTTTATGCTCGCGCTGATATTGCTGACGCCGAGCAATGAAATTAGGATCGTTATGATGATGACGTACTTGATGGTGCTGTGCCGATTGTGAATGCTGATGTATGTTGTGTAACTGTGTGGCTGGCTGTTGCTGTACATAGTTGTTGTGGCTGTTGTTGTGGTTATGATGATTTCTATGATTTATATTAGTGCTACTTAAATTATTATTTCCTCTACGACTATTACTGGTACTGCTATTACTTAAGTTGCTATTATGGCCGTTTGGTTTTCGAGTGACGGTGGCACTGCCACGGTTCCGGGCAGCTCCTTCTCCGCTTCCAGTTGCCACGCGATTCCTGCCGCGTGGCAATGGTGACTGTCCACTTCCTTCTGAGCTTGCTGACACTGCTACACTTCCTCTACCGACTAGGCTACTAGCTTTTGACGGTGATGGCAATGATGATGCTGATGAAGAGGATGTTGATGATGATGATATTAGTTTACCTGATGCGGACTTACCAGACTTAGGCATTCTCTTGGAGGAAGAAAATGTTGATGATGAAGATGATGATGAAGGAGAAGATGATGATGATGATAATGTGTGGTGATGTTGGTGCGAGTTGAAGCCATTTGGGTAATTATGAAAAAATCGGTCGGCTTCAATTTTCGTAAAGAAATAACAGGCATCTGTGACATTCTTTTTTGGTCCAATTGCTTTACCTCGGTGTGTGAAACCGACGCGGCGGTTGGGATCGACAGCCGATCGGTATTCGAAATAACCGTGTACAATGGACTCGTTGAAGTAGCAGGTTTCTTGTAGTTTTTTCTGAAAAAATAAAAAAAAAGTATTAGTTATCTAAGTTTAAGTTCTAATTGAAAATCAATAAAAGATCCTAAAATATTTTTTTTTAATTTTTCAAGGGAGTTTGGTAGACGAGGCTGGGAAGTGAGCCCAGACCTCCAGCGTGACAGTCCAACGCGCTAACCATTACGCTACGGGCTACTACATATCCATTCAAAAATGGAATAGGACATATAAACTATCTGCTTCCGGAAGTGATTTAAGTTTCTTTCGGTCGCTGATTTTAAGAAAAACTGTAGGAAGGCAAAGGAAATACAAAATATGTACCTAATATAAAATGTATTTCACTTGTGGCGTTGGCGAACATTTATAAAATTAAATATAGGTACCTGCCACTACCACCCAGACTAACGTAGCGACAAGGAGTACAAATTATTAAAATATACTCACATAGCTAGCTACATTTATTTCTTAATGGTCGACTTTATAATAACAAAACAAAAAATGATTCCTTTCAATTAAAATTAATCTGCAAAGAGCTCCTATGGGAATAAAAAATTAGAGTAGTTGCTTTTCATAACAACATTTAGAACAGCAATTAGAAGGTATGTATATAAACCAAATGACCTTGAACTTAAAAAACGTCAAAAATTATGTTAATTTTCTCTTAAAATAACTTCTTAGCACGCAAAAGAAAATAACAAGAATTATCGTCTTTTAAATGTTTCCTTTTAACCTACTATAGCTACTTGTATTGCCCCAAATATTTGTACTTGTTTTGAATTTTAAATACAACCAAATGGCATAACTATGTATGTATGTATGTTTGCATGTATATATTAAATTTGTGAAAATTCAAAACATTCATCAGGAATCTGTTTTGCCGAAGGTGGATTTTAAATATTCGTAAAAAAGCAAATATTTTCCACCTCTATTCTCGCATTTAGGAATTCCATGAATGTTTATTTATCTCACTCTTAAGAATTCAATACACACAATTGCCATTAACGGTACTGCTTAAGGAAGTTAAAAATGTTCCATTCAAACAAAAAAAAAAAAAACAAGACCCGATAAATGTTCCACTTCCTAAACACACCCATTTTCTGTTGAAAACAATTTTTATTTGTTTCATAATTTTTCCTGTGCGTAGGTACTTTTCTAATTGTGATGTTCCAAATTAAACACACGGATCTTTGTAAAGTTCTTTATTGGACCTTATTTCAATGGCCAAACTTAACAACTGAGAGATAACTTAAGATCTAGCTCGACATGTGGTGTATGCATATAAGACTGCGGCTGAGCCTTTTACATAATATGATTACAAGTAGCTTGCTAGTTGAGTGATAGCAATCTTATATGCATACAGTACAAGTCATTATTATTAATACACTACACTAATAATTAGAAACAAAAATGTTTGTGAACAATTTGGTTCTTCTGGCACACCTTGATTAAGTGTTGCATAGGTATTGTATAAGCATGAACTTAAAAACAAATTTAAGTTATTGTTCTTGGATCTTGATACTAAAGTTCAGAGTATGGTAATTCTAAATGCCTAAAGAATGTTTCAAGTTGTAAAGGATTAAATTATTACATCGATGTGCACAAATAAATCATTTTAGAAGACGTAAAAAATATAAAACATTGGTTTATCTTGATTTGTTGTCAGTCAAAAACTTTATAGCTTTCGTCAGGAATAAAAGGGTAACATTTTAAACAACCTATATGATACTACTTAACATTTTTCTAATATTAAAACAGCTGGCTAAAATTTTCTACATTTAAAATCTTTTTAACTTGTATCATATTAAACCAATTTACTTCATAAGATCCAGATGAAAACGTCCAAAAAAGTGACAGCTGGTGCAAAAAAATCACAAACTTACCTTATTTTGACATTTATAAACGTCAGAGGGTCATATTGATTTAGCCTCCGATTACACGATTGGCTTTTTCGGTTGTTTCGTCTTTTGTCTTTTTGACAGCTTGGGTGAGGGGTGTGGAAATTACGAAAGCAGAAATGCAAATTTCAAGTCTTTTTCTGGTTGAATTTTGATTTTGCTGATTTGGCAACCTCGATGTTAACAAGAAATGATTTGAACAAAAATGATTGAATTAGAAAATTATTTTTCATAATTGAATATATGTACGCAATATACAAGTACCTACATTTGAGAGTAAAGTGATTAAAAAGCATTTGTATTTTTTACTACTGATTATTTTCTCACAAAATAACCCTTAATTCCGTGTAATCATTAATATTATGTATGTGCCTGTCAAAAAGACGAGAGACGAAACGATCGAAAAAATTAACCGTATAAACAGGATATTCGTGTGTCTATTTGCCACCCTATATCTTGTCAAAGTGTGTCAATATGACATTATGAGTCTTGCAATCATAAGATCACATAGGTATTGCATCCAGTGCTTGACTTATTTCTTTCTTAAATACTAATGTTACTAATGTTATGTTGCAGGTCCAGATAGAATTCGACAAAAAAATTACATCTGAACTAAGCAATTTACACATTAATACAGCAATAACTGAAGTCCGTATGATCCTACCTAAGTCCAGATAATTTTAATTAATTATTACCAGGGAAAGGATTTTGCTAACTTTGCCTATTTTTTTTTGCGTGATCGTAATAAAATATCGACTTTATACAAACACGATTCATGTCCTCCTGATTCAAAATATATGTATTTTATTTTGCCTTTTTACACGTTCGTGCTTTTGTTTGCCTTTTTTGATTTGTTTAGGTCAGCAAAATCCTTTCCCTGATTATTACCATATCGCATACGCATTACCATTTTGCTATTGATGCTTGTATGGAAACGTCAAAATATCTAAGCCAACGAATCAAATGGTTTTTGAAGGTTTTGAATGAACAACAACTACTTGTGTTTGCTACCACCGAGTATTACATTTGGCTGGAATTATTGCAATTTCATGGCTGCCTCACCAATTATCAGATTCCTTTTTGGTGGTGCTTAGTCTATAGTTCCAATTTTAATTTATAAAATGTTTTGCCGTCAACTGGATTCGAACCTAGACTAAGCTACCTCAGAGGCCGTTGCACTACGCATTACCACCGAGGTCACCTGATCGTGCCCATCCAAATGAAGGTTTTTTCTAATTTTCAATTGCATTTGGACAACTAGCATTTTTACAAGCCACACACAAGTTAGATGTTATTCATTCGGGTTCTTTCTTTTTCTCCTCTCCGTTATCACCGCATCAATTCGTTGCATATGTGTAAGCAGGAAAATTGTATGAAAGATTTGAAACTGGTCAAGAATTAAATTTCATTCAAAGGTGTTTTCTCGTGACAACACTTGCAGTTAGGCTGCATAGCTTTCGCTCCGTCATATTTAACATTTTCTTTTTTGTTATTTTTGTGTATTCGTCATATTTTGTATTGTTAGAAAAGTTTCGCTACGATTTCATGTTTGTTTGGGAAAGCGTTAACTTCTTTAAGATTGCTCTATACGATGCAGAATGTGACAATTTATCTTCAAGCAAGAATAATTCAAAATCAATATTTCATTCGGGTTCCTGCACGCATAAAGACAATTTTTGAGAACAAAATTTACAGAAAATTTGTTTTACGATTTTTTCAATAAAATTTTTGATCGCAAAGGACAATCAGAGAGGATAAACGAAAAGTAGACTTGATTTGGGCGTTGGGAAGAGTTGACCATACCAAAATGTAGAAAAAACACTTTTATTGTATGAAATTTTGTTATAGATTTAAAATTTTTTGTTAGAAAATAATATTTTTATATAATTTGATTCCTAAGTGGGCTATTTATATTTTTATATGCAAACAAAAATATTTTATTAATATTTTAACAAAAAGTAGATCAATTCTCCCACTTTTCCCCTACGTGTTATTAATCAGTCCAACTTGAACTTTGCCCGGTTAGGCTTAACATGCCAAGGGTTTTACTTTGAGCAGGTATAGTCTTCAAAAGTACCTATGTACTCAAACAAAATAGACATGTCTTCAATTTGAAGGTCTCCACATAGTTTGAAGATTAATAGTTATATATGTATATATGTTAAGTAAAAATTACATTACCTTCTTATAGAAACCTCCGTTGGAATTCATTTTTGTTTTGTCTGAATATATATATTTTTTAGATAACATAGGCATAGGTACATTCTTTAGTTGTTGCAAGTTCTGTGATAAGTCAAGTTACTTAAAAAATAAAACAAACTTGGAGTACCTTAGTAGTTGAATTAGATAATAAGTCAAAGTCAAAACATGGCTATTAACACTACTTGGCTTCAGGGGATTTCCGATAACTCCGAAACAGGCATCACACTCATGCCTCTCAAAGTTCTTTAATTTTTAATTTTAATTCATTTTTGATTAAATCAACACCTTTTTATTTTAAGCATGAAAGTTTTAAATAAATAACAATAATAACAATAAGACTTGAGTGTTATTTGAAGGACAGAGGAAATGTTTAAAAAAAAAAAACACTAAAAGCAGTTACAACCGGAATTAATACTTGATGCACTGATTTGATAATAAGTTCGGTTTATTTAGTCATGATTCCTATTGGAATTTTATATGACATTGTGGGAGATATTTTACTTGTCATCAATAGAGTAGCCAATAAAAAGTAAATGCTGCATTTTAATGCGACTGATAGGTTGGCATATTTCTAATAACAGAAATAATGACAGATATACCGCAAATTTTCGAATCGTGTAAATTGGACGTAAGTCCGCGTTTTTGACAATAACCCCCTTGTTGTGTTTTTGCTATTTGCTAAACGGGAGGAGATTGACAAATAATTTTTGGTTGTTTATGAACTTATGATTTTCATCTGTTTCAACGGATAGGTTTACGATTCTTTGGGCCAGTTTTTTAGTGTGGGTATGGGGTTAAACTAAAACCCGAGTTAACTCATCAAATATGGTAAGTTAACTCTGGATTAACTCAACAAAGGCTGTTGATATTTTTCTTCCGTGTTTTATAAGCTTTTCTGCATTCATCCGCCACTTTAAAAACTGCTTCTTGGCGTTACGATGGACAAATCTATTTCCAGAGTTAACTAACTCTGATCTAACTCACCAATGAAAAACTGGGCCTTACCCACTTTTCTAATATCTTTGTTTCTCAGAAAGGACTCTATCAATTTAGATGAAATTTTCAAAGTTTGTTTTCATCAGCGAGAAACAAATTTTGGAAGCAGTTTGATGAAAATTCGCCTATTGCCACGCCCACTTCTATATATTATGTTATAAATGTAAATCATTTCATAGCATAAGAACTAGCCTACAGAAACTAAAATTTGGCGTCATCACGGTCTACTTATTGTATCATGTTCTTCGCCAACCGCAGGCTTGGACACTGGAGAGACACAGCACTTCCAGCAGAATGGGGATGAAATAATTTGCAAGAATGAACACTTTGCAAAATCACCTACGCGATGGTCCTGTTCCAGACTCACTTCTTAAACTATATGTACAATGTGTATAATGTTGGAGTCTCTGGCCCAAAATTTTATATTTTATTGCCATATATGTATTTGAAAACTTATACATTTAAAAATAGTGTTGTTGTATTCCCTGACCCTAAATATGTATAAGGGTCAAGCAAATTTAAAATTTAAGGTTTTCCATCTACATTTGCTGCGATAACAAGGTAATATATCAGGATAAGGGATAGAAATATTCTAGTCTTATTTCTTTACTTTTAACCGAAAGGTCATATCTTCATATAAATTATAAATAAATACTCACCATTCCAACAAGTTTCCAATTGCTGTTGAAACAAAGATACATTTGTGTCTTTTTTGCGTACAGCGTTATTTTGAACACTTGCGTGGACCAGAAGTCTGTTGTGCCGGCTATCGTTATATTTTCTGTAAATAAAAGAAGAACAAAAACAAAGTTATAAAAAAAATCAATAAAATTAACCATCAGCAATATTATATTACAAATATTTTTTATAGACAAACAACATCGCATCCCATCATCCTACACAACTCCTACGCCTGAACGTAACTTACGCGATTACATTCGAAGCACACAGATGGACAGGATATTGAATCAAATAAAGAACTAAGAAAATCAACGATCGAAGAATAAACTTCAATCACATTCGTGACATATTGGAGAAGTTATCACAGATGTACAACTTGAATACACAGTGACATTTTGAAAAAGAAAAAACAAAATTACCAACAGACCATAATAATATAGTGAAAGCAGAATGAAAAATCAATGTTCATTCCAATGAAAAAATTCAGATTTTGTCCATTATCATCATGGTTTTTAGTAGATGTCGCCGACAGAATTGTGGATAATAGAGAAGCAAAATCGTTCGAGACCGACCGGTCGCGGTCTTCCCCTTTTTTCTCCCGCAAATGACATGCCTTCTGCATTGACCACCGTCACAAGGAATGGTGCATGGTTAAGTCCAGTACAACGGCTATGTTTACATTCGTCTTGAGATATCAATATTTGTTTTTCATTAAAACTGATCTTTTGGCAGCATCCAGCGACCACAGTTCCAATATGACGATGATGGCTACTACTCTGCCTGCGCTTGCGAGTCTCATTTTTGTTGTTGTTGGCCCCTTCAGGGTTCCTCTTGATGGGGAAGACGACGACAATAAAGAAGAAACTATGATATTTCCATTTGCACTTCTGTGCCAATCTGAAACCTTTACCGCCGACGACCAACCGACTGACGACGACGACGCCTCCTGGGAAGCCATTCTTAGAACTTCTTGATAGCTTGAGCATATTTGTTGTCGCCTTCTTAATAATGCTCAGTCAGTCAGGCACCCATTTCATATTTTTTTTTGTTGCAAATACCTATATTGCATTTATGATTTATAGTTACATGCCAATCCAAGTGTTCCCACTTTACCAATAGCTTAAATTAATTAAAAACTTAAAACAATATTGATAAATTTGTTCAGCAAAAAGCCTTAGATTTTTTTAATTTATCTAGATATCTTGTTACAGCTCTTAATTTCGACGACTTTCTTTAAGCGATTTCGTCTACCCTTCGTTAAGTGTCAAAGGCACCCCAAACATTGTTTTATATAGAAATTTTTTTATTTTTAAACAGAATTAAAACAATAATTTTAAAACACACACAATGGCAACCCTGAAATTTGTTCTTCCAACTGAATTTTAAAATGCATTTAAAAAATTGATGTAAAATAAAAATGAATCATCGACAAATTTTATATTAATTTTCAATAAAGTGGCAGCTCTTAAATCATACTACCGACGACATACTTTTTCAGTAGTTGTTGTACCAAGGATTCGTCATAGGTTTTGAAGCTCTTTTACTACATATCTATACGCAACTAGAACCTGAGATGTATTGCTTCGCGAAAATCTCGATAGCAAAGTTGATGTTGGAGGATGATGATGGAATGTTTACGTTGAAAGTCACACTGGACATTGCCCATGCACAAAACTATGCATCTCTATTTCTTTATTCTACCTAAATATAAATGAACATACATACGAACTGGTCGAAGCTATTGGAAGTGTGCTAAGTAGGTACTCGAAGTATTATGCTTCCAGCCCCCAAACCGTCCCCCAAACGTCTACCAACTAATAGATGAACGACAACATTTTGTATAATGGCGATGCTTACACATCGGGTTATTGAACTGGGCCGGTAATTAAATTTATACCTTTTTGCATACCGTGCAAAAGTTGGTTGCAAAAAAAAATCCATACCTAGTTATGTATAGTATGTGGCAGACCAGCAGTAGCATGGTGGCTAAATGGAGTGAATAGGGAAATTAAGGCAGGCAACCAAGCACACTTCTATAGGTCTAGGAGAGGGATAGAGTATTACAATGTGGCATGGGTTTGTTTGTTTTTCATTTTTTTTTTTTGTTTTAATTTTAATTTTTCATTTTTAAAGACCGTTTTGATCTGAATACAATTTTTAAAGCAAAATTTTGCTTCTGGTGTGGCAATCAGAATATTTAATTGCTTTGATAAAAATTTACGATACCGTGGATTTTTTTTTCTGTATAAAATTAAGTGGATGAATGATAAACATTTGGTTTTTAGAAAAAAAAGCAACCAAAACAATAAAAAATCTCACTCACATTGGGTGGAGACTAATTGCCTCTTCTAATGGATTTATCAATTTAGGTCGAATAGTGAGTTAAGAAATTCTAGGAAATGGGCGAAGTTCATTGTTTGAACGTTTAGGTAATAAATCGATAGTCGATAAGAGTTCGAAAGGAAAAGCAATGATGGCTAAAAGCAACATAGGGGGCTTTCATTTTGTCTCATGTTCGTTTATATTAAGTTCACATGGTGGACAATAACTCTCTTACATTTTGTTTAATGTGATATTTTTATTTTGTAAGCACAATCAATTTGCAATAAAGACATTAATATTTCTAGTCTACTAAAAGTAGGAATGTGCGAGGGTGTATAAATCATTATTTTGTATACTATTTAGGTTGAATATGAAATTTAATACATAAATACGCATTTACGAGTATATTTTGAAATCATGCATTTAGGTCTGATATCCATGGTTTCATCCATCACTATTTTCTTTCAACATTTTAGTGAATGATATTCTCATGAAGCATTGATTGATTAATATGTTACTGTAAGACTCCGAATTAAGCAAATTCAGGAATTTACCGATACAAATTAGTATATTTCAGCGACATTGGTAGAAGTCTGAACTTTGTTCTTTGCAATTTACTCCGGATTCTATCGATATTTTTTTTAGAAAGTAGTACCTTGGAAAGTATTACTTCAAGCAGGGCCGTAGCTACAGCTTGTGGGGCCCCGGGGCAAAACTAATTATGGGGCCCTATTTCTGAATGACTTCCTAAATAATGGTTAAATAAATTTCAACAAAAAATTCTAAATGTGTTTGACAGAAATAAAATGTTAGGTAGTTAGGTACTTAAATAATTTGTATTCTGGATTTTGCAGAAGCTATTACTTTTCTCAAATTTATTTGCTGTGCTCTTAGATTTTTGATCGATATCAATGATAAATTGCTAAGCCTTTTTTGTTCCACTTCCACTTTTGCTATGATACCAGGAACATTTGAAAACATTATAAGAGCGATTCATATATCTGGATAGCTCGAAGTCATTGAAGAATTTTTAATGATTAAAAAAGTTGCTAATTAATGTTGACCTGATATAAAGTAACGTAGTAGCCCGTAGCGTAATGGTTAGTGCGTTCGACTGTCAGCTGGAGGTCTGGGATCGCCTCCCAGCCTCGTCCACCTAAAAACTAAAAAGTTTTTTTTTCAGGGCTACTGCCTCTTGCGAGGAATTGACAAATCCTCCAAGAGTATCACTTGTCACGAATAAGTGCTTCTCGTCTAGCCGTTCGGATTCGGCATACAATTGTAGGTCCCTTCCATTCCTGTTGAAAGGCGCACACAGGAATGGTTGCGAGTTGTTAGTCACTAGGCCCTGGTTCTTCATGAGCCGTTGTGCCACCCGATTTATTTATTTATTTCATATAAAATAACTGAGCAGAAAATCAGATGACACAAACAGAAGAAATATAACGCATATAAAAAATCAACCCCAATTTCCTTTTTTCATTCTTTTTTAAACAAAATGTAAAAACTTTTAAGCCATAGCAGCAAGCGAAAAAAATTACAAAACATAATTTGTAGAAAATTTAATTTGTTACAAATATGCGTATGCTTGGATAAAAACTACGTGAGTTACGTGTGAAAAAGAATTAAACTTTAAAAACAAAATGGCTATGAGCTTTCGCTAACCATGAACACATATTTTTAGAGTTTTCTTCCAATTCTTTTATTTTAATTTTACAAATGAATGTTTCAAAGGTCACATATACACAAAAAGAAGCGAGCTTATACGTAATATCTACAGTACGAGTTCATTAGTGTTAGATTTTATTCGTCAATTGAATTTTAGTTGCAATGACTCAAAAAGTGGGATTGAGCTAAACGAAGCTAACTTAACAAAGTTAATACTGATTCGAGCGATGCAAAAAGGAGATCTCCGTTTGGGGTTCCCTTGGCCGGGGGCAGCGGGGCATTGCCCGGCTGCCCCAGTGGACGCTACGGGCCTGACTTCAAGGGTTTCAAATATTTAAACTCACTTTTTGGGTCCTTTGTCCGTATTCACCGCTTTTTCTCGCCAGACAGATAACAATGTCAACAGCTTTCTTATGGACATTAGCAAATTGGGTGGCCCGCTCACAAAATTGTATTACAAAAATGAATTTTGTAAGCGGGTCAAATGTTTTTTGGCATAAAATTGATTGATCGTGACCTCTACACATCATTTTAAAAATATAAAACAAAAATCAGATAGTGTTTTTAGGGCCCAAAGAACTTAATTCCAAGAGATGGCTTGAAAACAAAAAAAATGGAATGCGCGGGTTACCCTTATTTACATGCATACGTAGTATAGGATATTAATTTTGTTCTAGCATTTTTTTTACAGATTCCTTACATATTTCATTTTAAAACTTAAAAAAAAAAGCCACCACAAAATTTGCGGTTAAAAAAATACATATTAGAATCCTTGATTTTTATTTGCTCTATAGGGTAAGTATTTGTTTCGTGTCAAAAAAAACTTGATGTTTTAACTAAAACTATCATTCCGACGATGGAGAAGTCAAAAAAAGTAATTTTCGGAAGTACGTCCGTTGGTCTGTTTGTCTGTGCGTCGTGATGTACATCGGGTTCAAGGATTTGCTTCAAATTTGGTGTGAATATTTTTATTTGATCTCCTAAGGGGAAAAATGAAATGTTTGTTTTAGCTCATCAAGAACGGGTAGCTGCCATACAACAATTTTGGTTTTAACAATTTTTATCGAAAACGGCTCTAACGATTTTGAATAAGCTTCATTCGTGTTATTTCTAGAATAATTCTAATAAAACTGAATACAAGGTTTTTTGCCAAAAAAATCGAATAACGGAAATAAATTACGTGTTTTCTTGTTGCTAATTGCCTTTTTTTATTACTTCTTTTGGGATATTTCCGACTAGGTTGTATTTATTTTTTTGTAATTTGGTAGTTCTTAGTAAGTCAAAAAATACTGCATTTAAAATTTGTATGAATGGTTTTTTCTTGCGAAATAATTAAAAGCAAGCTTAGGTTAGTTTGATGGGTTGCATGCCGGTAGATTTTGTTCCCGTCACACTTAGATCAATGTTGATCCCTTGATTGGACCATCCCTTTAAAATAAATAACCTATGAAATCCTATGGAAAATCGAGCCATTTCGAGGCGTTGATGAAGTTCGTTAAATTTAAGATGTTATTATCTGTTGAATTCGAGATTTATGCTAAATCGTTAAAGAAGTAGCTACCCAAAAATGTGCCAGACTGTGACCTAGGTAGTGAAGGATGTCCTCTTCCTCTTCTTTCGTCTCCGCAGCCACTGCATAGATCTGCAGTATTCAATCCCATTATGTTTTTATGATTTCCTAAGAGACTGTGTCCTGTTATTGTTTCTATCAGAAGATTCAGGGATCTCTTTTTAGGTTCATGATTTTATCTGTTTTTTTCTTATTGTAGTTGGGTCACAAATTATTTGTAGTGGTACATGTTGCAAGTGAGTTCGACCTGTCATTGGTTAGTTCCACTATCTTCTTACTAATGGTTTGTTTAATGGTACAGGGTGGAATTTTAACACTGGAGTCTATTAGGTTTGGATGTAGCGATGAACCAGTCCTTGCCAGTTCATCGGCTTTTTCATTTCCTACAATTCCACAGTGTCTAGGGACCCAAAAGAGTCGGATGTTGTGCTGTGTGGCAAGAACTCTCAGCTCTTCACGACATCATGAAACCAGCTTGGATTTAATTTCTGTGGCAGAGATGGATTTGATCGCTGCCTGGCTGTCAATGTTAAAGGTGATATCAGCCAGTGTTATCGCCATTATTGATATTTGTTCAGCTGCCTTAATCACTGCCAGTACCTCCGCTTGGAAGACACTGCTGTAATCAGGGAGTCTATAAGTGTTGGCTTAATTGAGGGACTCCGTGAAGAATCCCGCACCTACACCTGTATCCATCTTCGATCCGTCGGTGTATATTTCTACCATCGGTATGTCTGATTGTTGTAAACCAGCATCCCATTTCTCCCTTGTGTGGATGGCGACAGGGAATGGTTTTTCAAAATCTATACGGGGTGTTGTGTAGTTTGTGCATACATACTCCTCCGTAAATTTGTTGATAATTTGTGCGCATGGCCTACAGAGTTCCTTTTCCAGCTATTGGTCTGGCAGAGCACTGTAGGCTGCAGTTTCTTGTACAAGTAGATCTAGGGGCTTTAGGTTGAGAATCATTTCCGTTCTTGCAGTGGGTGTGGATCTCATTGCCCCTGTAATTCCTATACACGCTAGTCTTTAATTTTTATTAAGCGTTTTATAATTAGTTTCTTTGCTTTATTTTTCATAAAATTGATGATCACGACCTCTTAACAAAATTCTGGTAGTGTTTTTAGGACCAAAATAACCAAATTACAGGACAAGCCTTAAACAAACTAAAAAGGAGAACAATTCGTTAAACTTAATATCGATAAATATATTTTGTTATATTTTAAAACTTAAAAAATGAATCCCAACAATAATGTTTTATAAAAAAAGTACGTATACGCCACCGACGCTTTTTTCTTTTTTTTTAATTTAAACTTTGTTGCTTTGATCTTAAAAGTAGAGCATAGTGGGAATGTGTAAAAAGTATCAATACTTTTGCCAAGCTGGACAGTTTTTGACCTGAAACTCCGTCTGTGGTTTAGTTTAGCTGACTTTTTACATGGAACGTTCTCAAGGGTCCCCATCTGCAAATACCACATTACAATTACAAATGTTTTCTGAGTGCATTAGGTGGCACATTGAAAATAAAATTGGATGCCAAGCTTTTTTCTCCGTAAGTACTCAACGAAACTACATGATTTATGTATAGTCGGAAAGCTTGTGTCCTACAGATGTACACAAACCAAAAATTATGTGCATACGTAGCCGTTACGGGTCAAAATGGTCAACAGTCGAATTTTGGCCGATAGGCGATACTAGTTATTATAATAACACGAAGAGTATACAAAATAAAAGCCGTTGAAAGTTCAAGAACAAATAATTACGAACAAAAAAAAATCTATCAGATGATCTTTTGTATTTAGTATTCTATAACACATAGTTATCGACATCCGTTAATAAACGTCCAACCTTATTATATACAGGGTGTCCCATTAACAATGGTCCAAACTCAAATGGGTGATAGGCCAGGTGATGAACTATCAGAATTTGGTAACTTTTCCATACCGAATCATAGCGGTTCTCGAGTAACGGCTATTTTTTGAAATTTGAAAAAAATCTAACTTTGAACCAGTTTTTTGCTCACCCTGTCCATAATTGATTTTTGTTTTTTACAAATTTTGCATTAAAAAATTCACTTATAGTTTCACTAACTTTACTGAGTAAAATATTTTTGATTGGCATCACCATTTGCCTACAAATCATTAGTTAATATTGAACTTTGCCAAAATTAATTTTTGACTTCAATCTTCTGATAAGCTCCCTGAATAATATTCGTATGGCTCAATACAGGTTTTATATTTCAAAAATTGCCTATTTTTCTGTAGTTTCAAAAAAGGTATTAAACTTGCCAAAGTTATGTTTAAATAGACAGTTATAACCGTTTGAACGCAATCAAACAGGTTCAAAATCAAAAAAAAATAAAACATTTTTGTTCAAATATTTCGATAAAATTAGAATTTCACTTCAAATACAACTCCGAAAGAGCTGAATTTTGGTGGAGATCTTCGTTTTGATGTTTTAAATAAATACCTTTAATTTGGACAAGGACCTTCTATTTTCTGTGGTGAAAGCATATAAATCCAGTATTTTTGAAAATTTTTCGAAAACCATCGGCTTTTTTAAGAAGTGTCTTTGGAAAACTTGTAGCTTATAGCATTCTAAGAAATCCATTAGGATACATTTTTCCGTAAGACCAATAAATTTTGAGACAAATGTGCGCAAATGCAACGGTGTGGAAAATACCACATCAAAGTATAAAATCTCAAAATCTCTTGCTCCAACGAAAAAAAGAAGTTAATCTTTTTTCTGTAGAATTTTATAAGCTACATGTTTTCCAAAGGCACTTCTTAAAAAACCTGATGGTTTTCGTAAAATTTTCAAATATACTGGATTTATACTCTTTCACCACAGAAAATTAAAAGTCCTTGTCAAAATTTAATGTATTTATTTAAGAAATGCGTATGACATTAAAACGAAGATCTCCACCAAAATTCAGCTCTTTCGGAGTTATATTTGAAGTGAAATTCTAATTTTATCGAAATATTTGAACAAAAATGTTTTATTTTTGTTTGATTTTGAACCTGTTTGATTGGGTTCAAACGGTTATAACTGTCTATTTAAAAATAGCTTTGGCAAGTTTAATACCTTTTTTGAAACTACAGAAAAATAGGCAATTTTTGAAATATAAAACCTGTATTGAGCCATACGAATTTTATTCAGGGGGCTCATCAGAAGATTGATGTCAAAAATTAATTTTGGCAAAGTTCAATATTAACTAATGATTTGTAGGCAAATGGTGATGCCAATCAAAAATATTTTACTCAGTAAAGTTAGTGAAACTATAAGTGAATTTTTTAATGCAAAATTTGTAAAAAACAAAAATCAATTATGGACAGGGTGAGCAAAAATCTGGTTCAAAGTTAGATTCTTTTCAAATTTCAAAAAATAGCCGTTACTCGAGAACCGCTATGATTCGGTATGGAAAAGTTACCAAATTCTGATAGTTCATCACCTGGCCTATCACCAATTTCAGTTTGGACCATTGTTAATGGGACACCCTGTATATATTTTATGGCTGTTTGGACCTTGGAGTACGAAATTACAATATTTCTCGGATAGTTTCGAAAAGCTGCTAAATTTCTCAATGTTTCTTTAATTTTTGAGTTTTGGTCTTAAAGCTAATGGAAACAAAATAAAAGAAAAAAGAAATTTATATATTTAGAGCTGTACAAAAACGTCCAATTAAATATGGCCATCACAGCGCCAGCGCCTACTGGCATCTTGAATCTTGTTTGCTGTATGAGCATTACCTAATCTATTCGTATAAATATCGATCACTTTTTAATTATCTACACTAGCTGCTTGAGTACTGCCCTTACTTACTAGGTATAGATATTCAGCAAAAGTAATTGAAATTCATGTATTCCTCGTCACAGTCAATGAAATGGTATAGTGTCATGGGAACATTTTTATAATAATATTTTCTTATTAACCCATTAGACCAATTAATCACCCAGATAAGCGCACACTCCCCGCCGCGCCGGCCGAGCCCAAACGAAACGCTCATCTCACACTTAACAACAACTTGAGCTGAACATTTGAAGCTTTTTGTATTCCGTGTAATTTTGCGGGGGCGGTACTGGTCAAGCACTGATCGCGTCTAACATGCAACAACTGCAGCAACATGTATGTATGCTAAGATAATTATTTATGAGATCGTGCAGAACGGATAATACGCTATGATCGTTTCAATCAGATCAAACCCAGAACCATCATCGTTAGTTATGGACGTGGTGCTGGTGATGTGTCTGCACTTGACACTTAGTTGCATTCCTGAGTTTTTCTTGCGGCTCGCCCCACTAAAAGTGTCAACTATATACATAAGCACATTACAAAGCACCTCGCTCGGCCTTAGAAACCATTTTGAAGTGTAAGCCGAATGCCTAACGTCGCCGTCATCGTCGTCATCATTGTCGCGTCCGTCAATGATGCCCAGTAGAAAATTTCATCTTTTATACATCTATTATAGTGCAATGTTTGTTAAGACTTGTTTGTTTGGAATCTCAGAATTCTCGGAATCGTGACAAAACATTAATTCCACACGCAAGTTATACGTACATCGTTATATATGTGTTATGTATGCAACTACCTACATACATATATACTGAGAGTGAGGAAGCTGGACCAAAGTGTCGGGAGTATATAAATGGCGACTTAACATAGTAAAAAATAATGAATGTGTGCACATGGCTGGAGCCAGCTATAAGCCAGCGATGCTGGTGGCGCTATACATTTAGTCATTATAATGGTTCCATTTTCTATTTGGAATTTTTCATATTTGTGACTTTATGACAGTTGGAAGTTAAATATGAGGAATTACTTATTTTATATGATACTAAAGATGATCGTGTGGTGTGATGGTGTCCAAGCATTTACAGTTTAGTGTCATAAAATAAGTCGTTATTTGACTTGAAGTCTGTATAATACTTTATGAAGGTGACAATTTTGAACGGTGCTGTCCATGTATTTGTAATTGTATTCTTAGCCCAGTACCTACCTAATTCTTTTGGGGTTATGATTTTTCGAAATAATCATGATAAATTTGATTGGTAGTTTTGGACAAATACAAAAAAAAAAATATTTAGCCCTATCACAAATTACATCTTAATCGGAATATTGTTACATATCACGAAAATTTTATCACCGAATCAGTTCGTAGTGGCAATTTGTATAGAATTTGCATCTACGATGACTTCAGTCATAGTTTTTTTTCGGGATTCGTACCAAGATTCTAATAATGACCGAGTTTGTGACAGTGCTGACTGACTTTTTTTCACTATATCAGAATAATCTGTACCCAATAACCATTTATGTAACTTGTGTTCTTGAAGAAATCAGATGAAAACATTAACAAATTAAGACAACTAATAGAAACATTTTTAGTGATTTACATGTAGACTGTTGGGTTTTACATAATATGTAAAAATATTTCGTCAAAATCTCTTCTCTCATCATTCATTTTTGAATGTTTCTGTTAAGTAGAACACGGAAAAGAAGGATCACACAATTCTGTTTGTAATTCATTATATGTAGGTATAGGTACTGGTACATACTTATATGTATGTAGTTCTTCTAGCATTTTAAATCATTCAAAAACACATTTTTTTGAAATGTGGTGAGATCTGTATTTGAATCTAAAGTACAAATCATGCGGTTAATAAAGGAATAAAATAACCTTTATTAATTGTGGAACTATCAATTATTAATAATTGACATTCAGCAATCAATTTTATTTAATAGTCTTGTGAGTGTCAACAGATTGCTGTTCCATAGTAAATTTGTATCAATAATCTATTTTGGCTGAAATAAAGGTATTGCGAATAACCTCATCGAATTTCTTTTAATCTGTCAACCATTAATTTCTAGTCGATGAGTTAGGGCTTACCACATAAATGAGAGTTTCGAATAGTATAAGTAAAAAAATTGTAAATTTTCAATTTCCAAATGTCTAAAAAGTAATAATATTTAATTTTAGGTGTTTTGACCAATTCAATATTTAAAATTTAAAAATTTGAAGTTTTCACTTCTTCGGCTTTTTTGAAACGTTGGGAAATCTAATGAACATCTTTCATTAATTAACTTTAATGACCAAAAAAGCCGAAGAAGTGAAAACTTCAAATTTTTAAATTTTAAAAAGTAATAAGCAATTAAAAACAGTTGTGCGGAGAAAGAAAATGTTGAACTCGCCCAGGGACTTTGTTCTAAAGCTGGAACACATTAAAAGTGGGAAAACATTTCTGTAGAACTGAATAGCTTAAGGACTTGAACTTACCTACAAATGCTAAATAAAAAAGAAGAAAACTGGAAACAAAATTGAATTGAAATATTAACCTTTAGACTTCACCACTTCAGTGATTTAGAAGAAGCTTTTTTATAAATTTGTTAGCTAACGTAAGCAGGATAAAGGTTCTTCCAAACCAACGGGAAAGTGGCACGGAACAATCGCTGACGAATGGCAAATGTTCCGCACCTCGCTCGGCCTTAGAAACCATTTTGAAGTGTAAGCCGAATGCCTAACGTCGCCGTCATCGTCGTCATCATTGTCGCGTCCTCATCTTTATCAACAAATTTCAGATGAAGTTATATTTTGTATTTTGTTTTTACTTTAAAAGCCTAGTACTCAGTTCGAGTGTAAATGAAATTTCTATATAAAAGTGACACTCTGCGATGGAATTCGAAACGAGAGGTGAGAACCCAAATTTTAAAATGAAATGTGAACCGGTTCAAAAACAAACTAAAGTGTGGAAAAGTGTGAAATTTGTCTATTAATTTATTTTGGTGATAATAAAATCTAAAATAAATGAATAAAAAGCCGAAGGAATTATTTTGGATCTGACAATAACTTATTTTTGAATCGCTAGTGCTATACCGACAGGCCAAAATTAACAAACTTTGGAATTAATACAGTTTTCGTTATATTTTTAATTAAAAATTCTTTCAATTTGACAGTCATAAAAATCAATATTTTTTTCATTCAAAGTGAGAATTAAATATTAGAAAACTGAGGACTAACAATTCACGTGGAGAATAAATTATGGTTTCATAATGAATGTTCACGTGAATTTGAACCGCATTTATTTTTCATTTCACAAAGAGGTGAGTACTAGGCTTACTAGGCTTAATATATGATACTTTATAATATCTGTCAGACGCACATTCCCATTCACAATAATGGAAATAATTTGAAAGCATTCACAATAGCATAAAATTTTGTTATAGAATTCATTTTGACAATACCGATCTCGATATCAATTGATAAATTGTTTCAATCGTCAACCGGTCGATACTTGATATTTACACAGGGAAACATTATGCCTTGCAGGATAAAGCAAATAATGCTTTTCGAAAGATTTTGTGAGATTCCGGTTTTCAAAATTTAGAAGTCTAAAACTGTCAAATAGCATGTTTTCTGGCAGATATTTTTGAGGTTTATTTACACCACCAATCACTTTTTGTCCATAAAAAAATTGTTACGGCATATAAAATTATTAATCTTCCTCTGTAACAAAATAAATTGGATCTTTCCAATACTTTCTCTATCTTTTGAAAAATCATAAATTTGAGTCTTCGCCTCCTAATAATAACATCCAGAATAAACAGTATAATGATAAACTCATAGGGGCATATTCATAGTCGCAGATAGACCCAGGTTTAACTAAACTACAGTTTAAGACAATTTTGGTTCAATAAATACAGACCGATTTTAATTACAAATTGTTGGTTTTATATTTTTATAAGATAATTAATTTGGTATACTACACAAATAGCTTCAAATATTTTGAAATGAAAAACTTAAAAAATAGAATTAACGTCCGAAAATTCAACTTAAACTATGTTTAACTTAGACCCTGCTCTAAAATGAGTATGAATAAGCCTCACACATTTTAACTTACAATTTCTGGAAGATGATTGATCATTTTGGAGGGAATCAAATTGATATCTGAAGTTTTTGAAGAGAATATTAGTAGTTTTAGATTACTATGTATGTACATGATTTTTGTGGGGCAAATGTAATTAGTGGTGTAAATTAGCCTCAAACATAACAAGAAACTCAAATTTTGTCACTTTTGGACTAGGTTATCTCAAACACCTGAGCCAATTCAGGCAAAATTCCTAAATTTTGGTAAAAGGACTGGGGTTTTGTAGGATGGTAGAGTAATAGGAGTATTTGAGGAATCATTCCCGCTTCTAGCGTTCTAGCTGTTGAGCAATACGCGGAATCAGTGTTTGAAAAATATAATTGGTCATGACAAAAAAACTTGTAAAATATCTCAAAAACTACAAAATTAGTTTTTTTACAATGACAAAAATTTGGTTTTTATATACTCGTAGTACCCGAAAATAAGTTGAAAAGTTTTTAACTTGAAAAATTGAAATTTTTTACATTTTCGTTTCGGGTTTGTAGGATAAAATGTAATTTTTAACATATACAAATAAAAAACGAAAAATACGGTTTTGCTCATTTATTATTTTGCGTCGTAATATCTAACAAGCTTGTGTTGCGTACACTTCTGTACAAATGTTGTTTATATAAATACAAATCATCAAAATTAAGGTATTAATTAAATTAAAAAAAAATGGACACGACTGGATCGCACAAACTTGCTCTCGTAGCTAAAAACTTAAACGTAGCTAGAAATTGATGATGTAAAAGTAAATAGCTAGAGGTTCAAAAATATACATTAAAAAAAAATTAAATAAATTATTACTATAAATTACTATAAATTTATTATTTTAATGGATGCTAAGAGCTCAAGATCAAGTATGCCATCTGATGTGTCTGATAAATATGAAATTAATAAAAAAAAAAAAAAAAATAAAAAATCGTTGGAGCAGTTTTCTTAAAAAATTATTTTTTATGTATAAAATTTTTCGCTCATTTTCAAAAATAAAATCTAGTATACCAACATTTAGTATTTAATAAAATACAATTTTACACAAATTAAAAAAAAAATCATTAGCCCGTTTCCAAGATACTGAATTTTCAAAAAAAAAAAGTTCAATATTTTCTTAAAAATTCAAAAATTATTGTTTTGAAATTTTTTATATGCAAAATTATTTGAATTATGGAGGAGCTCGGTGCAGCCGTCAACGAGAAATTTGAAAACAAAAAAAAATCGGTTCTATAACAGGTAAAATTTGTTTTCATCAAAATATTGGTATGGTATATAGTAAACGCACATCTTTTTATCAAAACGCTTGGAGCCGTTTTCGAGAAAAATAATTTTTTGTTGTTGCACGAATCCTTAACTTACCCTTTACTACGTACAGATATCGCAAGTAAAACATATAACGGTCGAAACGATGCGGAATTGAGTTAAGAATAAGATAGTAATCATTTTATTTTATTATATACACTTAAGTCCATCAGTTTTTTATAAAAACTTGAAAAAGTGAACAATTTAACCAAGTTTTTATAAAAAATACTGTTAAAACGAAATTGTGAAATGAATGAAAATTATAACAAAATCGAACAACACAGTCTTATTCACTTTTCAATTCTGCATTGTTTTGAAATACTTCTGAAGTTTTTCTTGTATTTTAATGAACTGCATAAAGAACCATTAAAAAATATAAAAGTTTTAAATATAAAACAAACTATAATCTCAAAACTGACCTAAGGGCCACATGAAGCAAAAGCCTTAGAATGCTCTTAGTTTTCTCAGTTTTCAGGAGGGTTATACCCTCCAGCATAGCAAAAAAGCTTTCTACGCCACTGGTTCAAAGAAGTTTTTCTGAGGAGAAAATTATAATACAAGTAATGACCTCGTTAGATTCTTAACAATTCTCTATTGAATTAAAGTTTTGTCATTATAATGTCAATAATTTACATTTTCATTTCGTATTCATTTTTATTCTCACAAAAAAAAACAAGATTAAAAATTCAGTTTTATAAAATAAACATAAGGTAGTTAATTTATCCACTAGCACGCACCTACTATGATATTTATCTTCAATTGACAGTTGAAACAACTGTTTTCAATACCTTCATCTACCTAAATATCACTTTCAAAAACCCTCTCATGATGCGATGTTACACAACATCAAACTCAAATCGTAGCGTAGTAGGGGCAAAATAACACATTTAAAAAAATATTTACATATCCATCGATTTATTTGCACATTACAAAATAAATCTACTTTCATTACCATCACACTTCGCTCCCTGATGTTGATTACCTATGTTCACTGAATTTTTTGTTCATTTGGTAATGTCAACAAAAAAAAAAAAAAAAAAAAAAACTACTTGTAATTTTAACTAACAAAATTATGACGACAAAAAAAATAAGAACAACATTCAAAAATTCTATTCGCGAACACTCTTCAATTAAACACGCTCGCTGCAAAGTCTATGGACTGTGTTTTGAACAAATAGAAAATATTTACTTTTTAAGTTTTTTTTTTTTATTTTGAAAAATAATAACACAAAAAAAAAAATAAATAGAAGCCAACGATTTATTCTATGCCAAAGTGTATATATTGACTAACATAAATATGTATAGACTTGACTAGGTGTTCCGATATTGAGAACGAGAAACTTCATGGCTTTTTCTGAGAAATTTCCACGTGTGAAGGTGGATATAGTAGATATTGTACAGCTTGTTGTATAGCTTCTGCCTCCCCCTCCCCTACCACCTATATGTCTGTCTGCTTTGACATCTATTACTTTTTGATTTATTCAACTTCAAAATTATGTGCTTAATACAAAATCAATATAATCCTTTCATTTGCAACTCGCGTTGTGTAGGTTGTCATATGTGGGGAGCAAACTCATCGTCTTACTGTGTGTTTTCGTTTCTTGATATCTGAGAACTCTATGATTCATAAATGCACAAAACAATATCGCATGGAAATAGTAATTTAAAAAAATCAATTTTTTTTTTACGTTTCCACCAAAAATTGATAAATACAAACATTAACTATAAGAAAAGAAATATATAGAATAAATAGGACTTCGATAAACATGTCAAAATTTTATAAAACAAAATAATCAATATCCTAATTTTTTATGAAAAAAAAAAAAAATAATAAACTGCGTACATTTTTCAGTATAATAAGAATTACAAAGTACAAACATCCTTTTAAAAAAAGGGATGAACATTTTGATCCGATGATGATAAATGAAAAAATTCTATAAGCCACTTTAATCGGCTTTAAAAAAAAAAATATTCCAATATCTTATTAAAATGCATGGCTGGTTGCATAAAGGATTTTCATTTTTGTATTTTAACTGCAAAGGGGAATATGAATTTACGCAATATTCACCTGAGAATTACATGTTTCCTAAATCGAACAGCTATAAAATAAAAAAAAATTGCTTTTATACAATACCTATACTGATAGTAATGGGGGAATTTTACTGCATTGGCACAGTTTAAAATCTTTAATCCGAAAATGGAAAATTAATATTCAATGACACGAACCGCAAAGTATTTTGTATGGAAATGGGTAATATGTTTTTTTTTTTGTTTAATATGCATAAAAAGGATATTGTGTACAGTACAGATAAATTAATTTATTTTTAATGCTTGTATTCTGTTTGTGTGATTATGTTTTTGGGACATTGTTTATTTTTTAAATTATACGGCAACACAAAAATGTTCGGCATAAGCCACTTTATACTTTGTAGGCTGTGAGTGCAAAAGTGACGTGACCCTATTTTGAAAAATTGCCTTATTTTGTCTCTCATATTTTTTACTTAGGAAGATAAATTATTTCAAACATAGTTTCAGATTCTTGAATATCTAATCTTTAAAAAAAAAAATATAACATTATAATTTTAAAGGCATTTGATCTTGTTTTAGTCAATTTAAACACAATTACAAAAAGTGGGTTACGCCGCTTTTGCACTCACACCCTCAATTAGAGTCTGACCTCAGATTTGCTAGATAGGCAGGTTTAAGAGATATCCTGAAAACGGTTATTTTCGGCATAATTTTATGTACATAGAATATTGAAAGTAAGTATTAATCTTTCCTTTGAAACCAACTCTCTTTATCCTTCAATTTTAATGTAATTGCTTAGTCACATAATAGTCTTCAACAACAAGAATTAGTTGGTGCGATCCAGTTGCGCATTTTAAATTTTCAAACTAAGAGATGATGCAACTTTACAAAAATCGACCGACTTTGTGTATAAATTCCAATTAAGTCATAAAGCGTCTTCAATTTTATTTAAATCTACTAAAGCTCCCATAAATAAATTAAATTTTATTTCTCGCTCTTTAAGAACCATGAAAACATATATGTAGATAGCACTAATGCAGCAATTAAATGATTCTCATCGCAAATGCATCAAGCAAATGGGTGACCCTTTGACATCAGCGGGAATACCAAAGTATCCAGTCTCCAGTCTCCATATAGTTTTAGTAATATGCCTATGACGTGAACGTTCTTCAAATTTTATTGTTGTTTATAATACTGTGTATGTGACCCCTTTTTTAATTCAATGCATTTTACAAGTTTTGGCGTTTGTATAGTGCTGGTTCTGGGTGGTGGGGCACTGAAAACAGGAGCGCTCACTTACAGCTCACGTTCACATTTCTCATTATTCTGTCGGTTCTTGTTGATTTGTTGGACTCACTTAAACTGCCCATGGATGGAGCCCCTGCCCGATGACTTCAGGCGGTCGAAAGATACATTCAGTGTCTGTATCTATAAACAATGTTCATTCGCGTGGTTGAGTCTATGAATCGAGTCGTTGTCGTAGGTTAGGTGCGATACGGTCTGTCGGAGTTAATCAACGAACACTTAAGCGTATCTAAAGTGCCTTAATTTAGTGGTAATATCGATGGTGTTGAATGCATCTCTAATAACAATACTGATTGGAAGATTGCACTGCATGCTTTTTATAGTTGTTGCATTTTGGTGGCCTAGAGGTAAGCATCTTCCAGTTGTTAAAGCAATTATGAAGTCTTTCTTATGTAATGCCTACGATTATTATCCAAGTTAATGTGGTTGATCCATTTAAATTGAACCGTTTAAGAACGTTTATGCCACGGGAACACCGAAATACAATCCGAGTCAGGTTGGTTTAATACCTACCGACGCTAGTTGTTTTGTTAATGAAGTTATTAGGCACGCATTAGATAGAAAAAGCATTCGATTTGGATGTTAAGTTGCAGGTTCAGCTCCAGCTATGAACTATACGTTCCTATGTGTGGGGAACATGCGGCCGGCGCACGTTTGCAGTCTACATCGAATGCTGATGTCGAGGATTGTATGTGGGATTGGGTTTCCATAGGCACATATCTAAACTGATTGCACTTGGATTGCAAATTCCGAAACAGGTTCATTTAGATAGGAATTTGAAAAGTTGACAGTATACAGCCAGCTGTTTTGATTTAGATGATAAATGTGGATAAGGAAATTATGTGCTTTCAAAATATTAAATGCGAACAAGTTTTTTTTCTTTATGAGAATTTGAGAAAATGATTTAGAGATATATGTATATGATGTAGATAAATATTGCATTAGGATATCTGCAGCTATGCTGATTTACAAGCATTGATTAAGATTGTTAGTTATGATAATGTTGTTCGTTTGATATGCTTACCTATGATGAAGCAACTTTTGTTAAGTCTCCACAGTAAATTCCCTTTCTTTTGACACATTTAATAGGTGGGAAGTCTTAAGCCGGTGGAAAGGTGTATCTACATAGATATGAAGACATACATACATTTTAAGTAAATGCTGGCGCAAGCATACATCTAGAAAACATACTTAGGACCTTAACATTTAATAATTATATTCTACAGGGTGACGCACGGAACGTATAGATTTAATAACGGTCGTAGATTGTTAAATGAAAATAAATAAATAAATTGGGTGGCACAACGGCTCGAGAAGAACCAGGGCCTAGTGACTAACAACTCGCAAACATTCGCAAAAATGGAAGGGACCTACAATTTTATGCCGAATCCGAACGACTAGACGAGAAGCACTTATTCGTGACAAGTGATACTCTTGGAGGATTTGTCAATTCCGCGCAAGAGGCAGTAGCCCTGAAAAAAAAACTTTTCAGTTTTTAGGTGGACGAGGCTGGGAAGCGAACCCAGACCTCCAGCATGACAGTCGAACGCACTAACCATTATGCTACGGGCTACTACAGATTGTTAAATGAGGGGTCTTTTAAAAAGGGGGTGGGAAATTATAGCATCACTTAGTTTCAGTTGCAAAAATGGAGTGATCTGTTCAGTAGCGTGTTTTTTTTTTTGGTGCAAGCCTATTTTGTGGATTTCAAAATTCTGTATGACCAAAATTCTGTGTTTCATAATTCTGTATTTCATAATTCTGTATTTAAAAATTCTATATGTCTATAATTCTGTGTAACAAAAATGCTGTATGTGCAAAATTCAATTTTTCAAAAGTCTGTTTATGCCCAAATTCAGTATTTTAAAGAAGAATTTTTTTTAAATATGATCTCCATTTTTTACCATTATCACCTGTGCGCTTGCGAAATTAGACCCGTTTTATGTATCACTTAACCATTTTCTGAAACTCCTATTCGACTACAGACATAGCGCTCATTAAAAAGAACAACGTCATAACTCAAAAAACATCAATTTTGACCTAATGATAAAGATCAAACTCATTTTCTAAAAAAAATTTTTGGTTCAAAATTTTCTAATCTTCAAATTTACTACGCGAAGAAGCATAGTATTGACTGATCTTACGGCAGCAACAAAAGCCAAGCTTTTTATCATACAAAACATTTAGTTATTCTGTATTTAAAAAATCGTTTTGATTATGTAAGAAAGTGCGCACTTTTTTATATTATCAAAGCGATTTTTTTTAAGTACTGAATTTTGAAAAACTGAATCTTGAAATACAGAATTTTGATCATACAGAATTTTCTTAATACAGAATTTTGTGTGACCAGAATTATATCAAAACAGTATTTTGAAATGCAGAATTTTGAAAAAAGAATTTTGAAAATACTTCTTCGACCCTAACCCCTATTTTGTACACTCGATATCGAACTAGCAGCGTGCCTTCCGTTCACATTTCAATATCGCTACCCGCGGTCGGGTTCCCATGTGACATCGAATTCTTACGTGCCTTTCAGAGTACTGGAAATTGGTCCACGATAAGAAGTGAACCCCAGGGTCTTTTCCTAGAAAACATCGAGAAGATACGGACTGCATTTAAGCATTTTTATTTAGCACAGAGGAAGTTGCCCTACCTTGACTTTTCGAGACGTTCCATGCAACAAATCCTCTTAGAACATATTTGTTTTCAACCCTACAAGATGGTTGTCGTCCAAGAATCGTCACCACGTAATTCTGAAGCTAGACAACTTTGAAGCGAAGACATGGCAATTGAATTTGGTGAGGCCCTCTCCTCCTGAAAATTTTCAGTCACCTTAAAGTCTGATTTAGTCGTGCACTTAGATCTTGGATAGTTATTAAAAAAAAAATAAGTCATCTAAAACCTAACGATAACCAAAATTATCTTTCGAAAAAGTAGTATCTACAATAATAAAATACAATAAATTATTGTTACCACCCATGTTTTGTTTACATTAAAAAAAAAGACTAAAGCACGTGCTAATGTACCAGCTGAATTATTAGGTCAACTCTCACCGCAGGTGCACTTGTATTTTCTTCAAGGACACTTTCAAGATATGTACATCTAATAGTAGAGTAGTTTACAATGTGTAGGTTGAAATATAATATTTCTTTTGTTATACGTATGATGTGCACTCAAACCCATCTAGCAGTTGTTGTTTTTAATTGTTGGCCTTTTTGTTTCTTTTGCTGCATCTGTGTATATATACCTAGCCTACCTTTTTCATTGTTTTTATATTCGTTCCTACACAAAAAAGGTATGTGTGATCCTTGTGCACTGTGGGAGTCTTTTTGTTTTATGTCACCTTCTTGCCCGCACTTCAATGTCAAAGTTGTAACAATTGCGTATGCAATGTTCTGTAATCAACCACCCCCTGCGGGAGGAGACCATCAGCATCACACACCATCATAGTGGTTGTTGATGGTGATGCTAGCTGCAGCTAGCAGTTCGGGGTTTTCCTTGTTGTGCTCGCCTTCACCTTTTAGGTCTTGTTTTCAATTACAACAGAGTGTTGATTTTCTTTTCTACATTTGCAAATGTGCAAAAAGATGAACAAAAAAAAGGTAGCAACACAGTTTTACAAAAGTACCTAAGTGTTTTTTTTTGCACTCAGCTAATAGAGATATCTTGTTCTCAGTCCGTGTCCTTAAGTCCGCCTGCCTGTCCGAAATGCGCTGCTGGAAGTTTGTTTTGGCGCAGAGGTATAAGAATTTATGCACAAACATGCGTGCGAGCACACCTGGGACACGCGGCAATGCAATACCAACCTTCGGGGGTTCTTCTTCTTCATTCTGAGATCCTTTTTTTTTTGTTTGTCTTTTTATACCGTATATAGCGTAGCGGAGCAGAAGTGAGAATCATTTCATCCTTTCATGTGATTTTTGCGTGCAAAATTAAGATATTGCACACTCTCTGTGTCTGGTATTTTTTCTGGCACTATACTTTAAGAGAAGACGATTGTGAACAGGAACAACATGATGTGCGTGTGTTAAAAAGGTGGCATCAGCAGAGCACACTTAACTTATTTGATGCCATCGATGCAGACATCTTCATGATGCACATTTTTTCGAATTCAATTTGCACTTCATTTATATGGAGTATACATAGTACGTGCGGTGGCATCTCATCTCTATACCGATATACCGTCATTGCCACAGGAGGACATGCTAATTTGAGAAGACGCCACAACCCCAAGGTGTTTGTGTCTGCCTCTGTTGTCGCCTCACACGTTGGGGGGTCGTCTGATATAATTATTTATTTGGGTTCGTGGATAGTTTGAGAATATACATAATTATTATAAAGGTACTTGAAGATTTTTTGTGTTGGTTTTAGAGTTATTTTTCTTTTTTTTTTTAATAAAATTTTAAAAGCTAATCTTAAAATTAGATTTTAATAATTGACCTTTAGTTTTGAATCAAACTTTATTTGTATATGATTTATCATTAAAAACTCCTCAAACCTTTAATTTCTCAGACCCGCTCTATCTCTCTCTTGTTTAAATAATTCGACTAAAATTATCATAGAACTTCTCAAAAGTCAATCCTCGTTTTTTAACTTTATTAACAATCTTTTTCTTTTGTTCTGTAATTATTATTTAGAAACGAAAATTATTCAGTTGACTACATTGAATACAACTACTGACACGTGATACGAGCGTCAATTGAATTTTCTTAACACTCAATTAATAAATAATTGAAATATCCACTTGACGAAGATTTTAATCTAAAAATAACTTCAACCCAAAATATTGAAAATATTTATAGTATTGGTATCTGTCCTCGAAGAATCAAAATAAATCATATTTAGACTTGCATTCTTTCATCTAATCGATAACAACAAAACACAAAATAACTCAAAAGAAAGCCAAAGAATGGCAATTACTAAAAAACATTCTAAGGACGAAAATGGAGGGTAAATACCAAAAGTTCTATTCAAAGTTATATATTTCTAAAGAGCTGCGGTAAAATAGATTGCTTACATTTACTAAACTAAATCTTTAGTCTCGATTACAATAGGAAATCAAATTTTCCATCCAAACAGCTACGAGTATAAGAAAAGCATTTCTGTTTCTCACATCTGAATAGGTATAGTTGTAGGTTTTGAATGAAAATGCAAATGACAGTTCCTATTCAAAAAAAGGTATAATGAAAAATATTCTTGTGTATTCAAGAAGAAGTTTTTCACTTTTGTGGTATAATTTGTTGTCCTTAAGAAATGTTGAGTTTGAAGAATATTTGTGTGAATATCTTAATCGGAACAATTGTCATTATGGTGAAATACTTAAGTGAGAAAACTTTTTTAAGTCTTTTTTTAATCTGCCAACATTATTTCGTTTTAAGATGCCTGTTTCTTTTTTTTTCGAAAGAAAGGATTGTTGCTTCACATAAATGCAGTAGGAATCTCTTTTTATGGTTTAAAATAAAATGAGACTGCAAAAGTAAAAGTGGCGTAACCTTCTTTTTGTAGTTGGTTTTAAAGTGATCCAAAACAAGCACATAATATGCTTTTAAAATAGTAATGTAATTTTTTCAAGAATATAAAACGATGTAAAAATAATTTATTTTCCTTAAAAAAAATAAGAAACAAATAAACAGAAATTTTCAAAAAAGGGTTACACCACTTTTGCACCCACGGCCTCAAATAAGACAAATATATATGTATATACCGACACTTAACTAATAAAATGAACGACTGGATCGTATTAGCTTTCTCATGTGGCTTAAAGCCTTAATGTGGCTAAACATTATAGACATAAAACAGTTTACATTTATTAAGACAATTGTACTAGAACTAATAATGCAAAGTCTACAAAATTATTTTTTTTCTTTGATTTTTGTTCTTCATAAAATTTTTGTTCGTATAGCATTTTGGAATGTAATATTGTTGGTCTTTAAGCAGTGCCCACATTGTGCCGATCAACATTGTTGATTTACATTGTCAATCAACATGCTAGTGTGTACGATTTGAAGTGTATACTGTCATGTGTGTTGCTAAGGTTCAACCCGCACTCACGAAACGTTCTCAAAAGAGCCAATTGAGACGCAGAAACGGACAAAGCCAGAAGACGAAGATACTTATGTACAAGCAGCTCCTGCGGCCTGTCAACAGTTATTCTTTTCCAATCTGGTTCTCCATCTCGAAGACGGCCATGAAGGAATTTAAAATATTCGAAAGAAAGTTACTCCGGATCTGTACCGGACTTCATTTCAACCGCTAGCGAATGTGACATCACAGCAATGAGTGTCTGTACACAGAGACGAACATCATCCCCCTGGACCGGTACCTACTCCTACAAGCAAAGAAGCTTGTAGGACACACCAACAATCACCCAAATCAACTAATAAGGACGATGGTCACTGAGCAACGACAAACCGATCCGAGATACCTCAGTACGATGTACATCCTGGACGACAACATCATCACAGACAACGAGCAAGCAGTTTCGTTCTACGCTGAAACTGGGTCAGCATATCACCGTGGCTAAACACCAACCCAGCTCCCCACCAAAACCACAACTTGACAACCGGGACGGAACACCCCGAGGACAATTAAGTCAACCGACTTTTAGATTTAATGTACATGTATTTTATATTTTTTAATCCTTTAAATTTAAGACATAGTATAAAATTTGGCCCCCTATGTGCCAATAAATGTATAATATCATCGTATCTAACTAGTTATAAGAAAAATTGTAAAAATCGTTGTTCAATAAATATGCTAATGCTAATGCTTAATACTATCATGTGTCCATGGAACCACTCATATAGTACGTATTCAATTTTCCATGTCCATTAAATTAAATAAGATCACAAACGAAAATCTCTCAAAATTGACAATTAATATTTTCAATGATGGTTTTCAATGATAGCTATAACTGGCCCCTAATTACACAAATCAAAATACAAAACAATAAACCTACATTAGGCACAGAAAGCGCTTGCGCAATACAAATGACAGTTGCGTTGATCAAAATTATTGACTTCTATCCATTTGAGTCGGGTTTGCGTTCGGGTCAACAAAAGTTGATGGACTCTGTTGATCTTCACGTCCACATCAACTCAGAATTGTAAATCAGCACTGTTGATATACAGAAATCAACATTATATGAACGCTTCTTTATAAATACTTGTTTGCAAAATTTTAAGAAAATTAGCCCAGCCATTTGCGAAATAAAAGAGAATAAACCCAAAAGAGGAATTTTTTGAGACAAAAACCTATTTCTGATGTTTAATGATTTTTTGGCTAAAACCACAACTTCAGTTTTGTTACAATCACTTTGAACTTTAATAGAAAGAAGTTCCATAAAAGTAGCTGGAACCGTTTTTGAGAAATTAAGAAAAAAACGAATTAAATTGCGGCTCTACGTCGACTGCATACATCGAGCAAGGTTATTGGTGAAGAGATGAGCTTACATTTTGGCCAATATTTTGTTATGTAATTATCTTATTACTTGCGATATGTAGGTTATGGATTCGTAAAAAAAATTCGAACTCGAGATAACATTTTCCCTAACATTACTATGATAGAGAATGCGAAAAAAGTGGTCCTCGCCCGTACAGCCTAAACGACTGGAGGGGAATACGTTGACCAGACATATTTTTAATTTTTTTTAGTACCAAAAATAACGGTACCTGCCATACAACTTTTTTCGCCAAAAAGGAAAATAATATTTTTCTGGAAAACGGGTCCGAGGATTTTATTAAAAAAAATTCAAATAAATAAAAATAAGGAAATGTTACATTTTAATAAATTTTTTATTTTCATAAATTGAATATTTTGGGTGCCTCCAGTACAACCATTTTTTTTGGTATTTGATTTTCTCGAAAACAGTAAAGTTGAAAATTTTCATTTTTTTATGGTAAATCTTTTAAAAAATATAAACATTACTGTGAACCAAAAATTAAAAAAAATATGTATTTTTGGACTTGGTCAATATTTTCAAAACTAGGTGTAAGATAGTTTTTTATTATTTTGTAGGATACTTGAAAAAATCATCTTTCTAAATTAAAAAATAACGGTACCTCTCATACAAATATTGAAAAACCGTTAAGAAAAAAATTATTTTTCTCGAAAACGGCTCCAAAAATTTTGATAAAAAGATGTGCGTTTACTATTTAAGGTATGGTCAATATTTTGATAAAAACTAATTTTACCAATAACAGTACCTATCCTAGAACCGATGTTTTTTGTTTTCAAATTTCTCGTTGACGGCTGCTCTGATAATTCATTCCTTAATTTAAGAAAAATTCCTATTAACAAACAAATCAAAAACAAAATATAGTTTGTATGCACTTTTGACTTTTTCACACTTTCCCAGAACTATGCAACTGTATTAACAGAATAATAGGTCTCTCTATCTGCATACAATGCTTACCCACATAACTGCCTCGGACCACAAGAGAAAATCCGTGCTACCCAGTCGTGTTTTTTATTTACTTTGAAAAATGACGTATGGCGTATGAGTGTTTTTTTTTTGTACTGAATGTGAAAAAGGAATTCGACCCAAAATTGAGAAAGAGCATGATGACATATAATAAGAGATTAAAAACAAATTAATACCCAACAAATATCACCAATATCATCCACTTAAAAAAAATTACTAGATTTTTATCAATATAATAAACCTTTAAATAAACCTGATTCCAATGGTGTGCACTCCAGGGAAAATACACTTTATTGAACTCTTAATGATAAGTTCTTATTTTTGACTATTTGTCAATTTTCATATTATTTATGGAACGTTTGTTTTAATATCTCATTATAATGAAGCAAAAAAAAAAGAACAAAAACCAAAAATAGTTTTATCATTTACTTTTTTTATTATAAAAAACAAAAATTTGTTAAATAAATTATTTGTAAATATTAATAGAGGTTGTTCTCCGAACCTAGTGCACTCCAATTTTGTAGAAATTTCGCTTAGTTAATATTTAGGCAAAACCCTATATGTATGTACATTAGGGTGGTTCTTATTTGTTCTCTTTTGCGAAAATTGAGTGCGACGCCCCATAAATCATATCTAAAAAATGATTAAAAAATCCCCTATTTTTTTCAGATTTTTATCTCTAACCGTTCCTGGCCCTATTTCGATAATATTTTTTTTTATTTTTGGATTTACACTATATAAACACTGTACCAGGTGTCATTTTTGAACTAATCAATGAAAAGACGTCGAATTAGGCTCAAATGAAGCGTCTCTGAAAACTCTACAGCCGCGTGCATGTTTAAAAAAAATTCGATCATTTGTTTATACTTTATTGTTAATAAACAAAAAGGAAGATTTTTTGTTTTTTTTTGACATAAATTATTTTTTTTATGATCTCTCCATCGTTTTCATTAACCTGAATTAAATGAGATTTTTCCTTATATATTCGACACTATCAACATTTCGATGTGTTATGTTAATATGATAATACTGAAAACCGCTATAGCGGCGGCGCGCGCGCCGTAGTTTTGAAAATGTAATTTTCAATAGGTAATACCGTTATCTGCATTTTTTTTCTTTTCTATGCACTTTCTACTTAAATGAAATTAAACAATAACACAGTCAATACAATTTAATGTAGTCGGAGGAAAGGACATTATTGTCCCAAAAAAATTCCAATAAAAAAAAATGACAAAAAATTAAAAAAAAAAAAATTGCAAATGATATAGGATCAGGAAGGGTTAGGAATAAAAATCTGAAAAAATTAGGGATTTTTTTTTTCATGAATTCGAACCAATCTAGGGGGCGTCGTCAATTTGTTTCCCCCAAGAACCACCCTAATATAAATTCGTAAAGCATCTGGTTTCTTATATTCGACTTCCCTTATTTAATTTATAATATTTTCCTATTTTTATAGACAATCACTTCTATTGCGATTGGGATTGTCAATCATAGTTGATAAATACCGAAATTCGATATTAAACAAGCCAACCGATAAAAGTTTTGGTCATTGAGAATGATGCAGGCCGTCGTTAAGTACAAGAAAATTGGTAACAATAGCTGAATTGTTGATTACATTTTGAATAAATTGGCTTCTAAAATGCAAAATTTTAATATTTATCAACTATCAATCAGTAATTGACAATCGCAATAGGGGTGAATGTCGCCTCCTTCCTGAACGAGAGTAAACACTTCTCCTATAGAATTTACCTCTTATTTTAATTTAACCTGCATTGTCTTTATTTTATTTTGTTCGAATTTAATGCGAATAACCTGGTTCCATGTAAATCCACTTTGTATTAGATATCCATTAATAAATCAATTTCTGATATAACGCTGCAAAACTGTATGACCGGGTCTTCAAATTCCATAGTATTTCGAACAGAATGACGTTTGGAAAGAACAAACTGCTAGTACAAGTATACATCATGTAAAACTTTTAAAAAGCCAATTAGAAGTAGAGGGCAGTTGAACGTTGCATCGACAAAAAAAAAATAATGCCTATAAATGTGACAAATTCCTGATGACATCAATATAAATTATAATAAAATTATTTTTAGAAACAGATTACATGCGAGTAGCTAGTTTTTTTTTTTTTTTTTTAATTCAACCTTGCTTTGTCCGCAGGTTCTAAGAGAACATACTGTCTAGAGGTATATTTTATAAGAATATATCGGAAATATACTTACAAGTGATGTCATTAAACGTAATGCCGCATATTTGATTTATTTCATTTTGTATTTATTGGAGTGGGTGCAGTAGCCAGTTGCAGTGTTTGAAGCGTTGATTTAATGCCTCATTGAGACTTGTCTTTTAGAAGGTTTTTGTTGTTTAATTGATTTTCTATGCCTTACCTTGTTATAAGCTACATAAGCTACTTGATTTATTGAAAATTAAAGGCATTGAAAAATATTGGTTTTGATATAATAAATAAATATTTTGCTATGAATTATTTTTAGCTTAAGCAAATCTCTTACTCGTACATACTAATCTTCAATACATAGACATTTTGACTTTTTATTTTTTAATTTTATACTACCGGTAGTGGCCCGTAGCGCAGTGGTTAGTGCGATGGACTGTCACGCTGGAGGTCTGGGTTCTATCCCCAGCCTCGTCCACCTAAAAATTTTTTAACTTTCAGGGCTACTGCCTCTTTCGAGGAATTGACAAATCCTCCAAAAGTATCACTTTGCATGAATAAGTACTTCACGTCTAGCCGTTTGGATTCGGCATAAGATTATAGGTCCCTTCCATTCCTGTCGATGCGCACACACAGGAATGGTTGCTAGTTGTTAGTCACTAGGCCCTGGTTCTTCATGAGCCGTTGCGCCACCCAATTTATTTATTATTTACTGCCGGGATATGGATTCTAGAGTCAACAATTGATTCATAAAATGCTTAGATTATTCCCGATGCTGAATTCCAGTTTTAACAATCTAAATTCATCATACCACATGTCCCTCAAAAACTCTGTATTGCCTCAAAATAAAGAAGAGACTTGAGAAATGAAAGTAATGAAATAAAAATATATAATATCGCGTATGAATTGATTTCAAGGAACTTTAAACGCTGAATTTAATGACACCAGAACGATACGACCCGGGGCTACAAGGTCAGTCTTAAAACTTCAATAGCCCAACTTCAGATTTTTTGCTGTCTTAAATTAGTGCCCTAAGTGTATCCCAAAGTGAGCCTAATCCCATTAAAAAACTTTCTTGTAATACAAACATTTACAAGAAATATCTAAAATATCTAACAAGAACTACAAATTATTTATAATTTAGGTAGGCAGGACCATATATAGCTGCGGTAAAGTAAATAGCACCATGATAAGATAGATTTTTATTTTAATCAGATAAAATTAAATAAATCTGTACCAGCAATTTTAAATATATCAATAAATATAGTTAACTCAAAAGAAAGGGTTCAGAAAAAGATTTTCAAAATTTATTCATTTATTTGGAAAATATTCAAGATGTTTCAGTTTAACTTAGAAAAATACGCGGTAAAAAAAATAGCACCACAATTTTATATTTCATTTAAAAATTTAAAAAAACTAGGCAAAATAAAAGATTTCATTTATAATAAGGATTAATAAGCTGACAGTAGTATAGTGCACTAAAATTGATATTTCGTCGCATATCTTTTGTTGGCAATAACGGATTTACAACGTCTTGGCATAGAGTTAATCAAATCCTGGCACCTCTTGACTGGAATTTCGTTCCAGGAGGCTTCCACTGCAGCCCAAAGTATTTCATTGGTGGTCGGTTTTATAATAGAAACAGCTTTTTTGACATCAGCCCAGAGGTTCTCAATTGGATTGAGGTCGGGCGACTGTGCTAGTCATTCCATGACGTTTACCGAATGATCCCCAAACCAATTTCTTGCTTTCTTGCTGGTGTGTTTGGGATCATTGTCCTGCTGGAATACCCATAATTACGGCATTTCTTCTTCTGCATAAGGCATCATCACATTTTCAAGAATATCAACATAGACGTGTTGATCCATGATGGTTTTAATCCAATGTATAGGGCTTATCCCATAGTACGAAAAACAAGCCCATACCATTATGCTTGAACCTCCGCGTTTACCCATTTTAGTCGTGATCTTTGGGTTATATTCTGCATTCGGAGGTATCCTAACTTAAGAACGAGAACCTTTGCCGCCAAACAATACGACCTTACTCTCGTCTGTCCATAAAATATTTCTCCATCTTTCTACTGACCAGTTCAAATGCCGTTTTGTGAAATTAATACGCCTTGTTGCATGCTTAGCAGTTAAAAGAGGGACTTTTCTAGGGCTACAAGCTTTCAAAACGTGTTCCCTAAGTCGGCTGCGAACAGTTTCAACACTTGCAGCAATATTCAGTTTCTTTCTTAGCTCCGTTGCAGGCTTAAACGGGTCCTTCTTACTTTGTCGGATTAAACGTTGGACGAGTAATGGCGTGTTTCGGTCCACGAGTTTCGATTTTTGGAACAAATATTATTGCATTACGAACCATTTTGTTAGAGCAGCCAACTAAACGGTTACTTTCTGCATAAGTTTTGCCCTCTGCAACCATTCTTTTAATAATATCACGTTTTTCGGCACTACAATGCTTTGCGCGGCCAATTTATTTTATAATTTTTTTTTTGTCGCGAAAATCACTTAAACAATAACAAACTATAATTTTTTAATGTTTTCTTTTGCAAAATTTACATAAAGACTTTGTTCTAACAGAAAAGTAAGAGCAGTGCTATTATTTTTACCGTAAAATGGCAATTCTCTCTTAAAATTCCTTTACAAAAAAAAAACCGTTAGCATTTTAATGTCATTGATCTTACTTTTAGAAAGTGGTCAATCAAACAATAGTAAATAACAGTAGAAGCCAAGAAAATTCTCTCCATTGATGTTTTTTTTTAGTGACTAACAACTCGCAACCATTCCTGTGTGCGCCTGTCGACAGGAATGGAATGGACCTACAATTTTATGCCAAATCCGAACGGCTAGACGAGAAGCACTTATTGACAAGTGATACTCTTGGAGGATTTGTCAATTCCTCGCAAGAGGCAGTAGCCCTGAAAAAAAACTTTTTTAGTCATGGATTGATAGTTGATAAATACTGAAATTCGATACTAAACAAGCCAACCACTAAAAGTTTTGGTCATTGAGAATGATGCCGGCCGTCGTTAGTTACAAGAAAATTGTCAAAAATCGATGAATTGTTGATTAGATTTTGAATAAATTGCCTTCTAAAATGTAAAATCTCAATATTTATCAACTATCAATCAGTAATATTGACAATTGCAATAGTGTAGATTAAGTCATATTCACTATTAAATAAAAGAAAGAAGTATAGGCCCGCTCTAGTATTCCCGAATTACAGATTGATGTATAAAGATTAAAAAGTACCAAATAGGTATTGAATACAACTCATTAAAGCTACACTACGAAATCTGTCAAGAAAGGTATTCTTGTAAAATAATTTTAAAAAAATCATGTATTACATCCCTGGAATTGAACATGTACCTACCCAGTCGCTTTTCACTGATGTCACATATTAATAAACATTACTGTCAGCTTTACCCACTTCCAAAGCTTTGAAAAAAAAAAAAAATCAAGTGTCAGTCCCAAACTCCCAATATCTTCACACAAAGTAATCCACAAGTTAGTAGCGACATTGATGATCAATTATCGTTCCTACTTAAACAAATCAACAAACATCGCCACCTTTATCCGATTGTTGCTCTAACCTACCACATGGACCACAATTTAATCACCACCATCATCCGTCGACATCATTAAGGTTTGTGAGAGAACTCTAAACATCCAAAAATAACCTTCCCATCCAAAATACATATTAGAGAACAAAAAGAAATGGAATCCCAATTGATACCCCGAAATGAACCAAAAAAAAAAAAAAAAAAATCGGATCATTAAATGAAAATAAATAAATACTTGAGGAAACACTAGAAATGATCGAGAGTCAAGGATGTCGTCGTCGTCGACTGACTCTGGTCCTCCTTCGCTTATTGTTTTCCCACAAGAACTTACATTATATTCGATTCACCACTCAATAGCTCAATAGTTGGATAGGTAGGTATACACAATAATCATGTTTATTGTTTATGCTTCCTTTTTGGGAGATGTTTGATGGCTTCCTAAAAAAAGCAACATCAATATAATAATAATAATAGAAGACAAGTCTTTTTTTTCTTAAGCGCCAATTTGTGAACACTGATGGATACCTACTTGAACAAACTTAGCTAACGATGTTTCTTAGACCATTGCCACACAAGAACATTAATATACCTTCATATGTACATATGAATAGACAGAGAGACTATAAGGTTATAATGATGGAGAATATTTCGACAGCAATTATCTCCTTGAGATCAATTGATTTCTCTTATAAAACTGTTTTTGGAATTCTCAGAACTTGAATTCCATCACAATCAAGTAGTTAGTTTTTAGTGTTTAAGTCTTTCTTTATAGTGAGTACAAATTTTAAATTTAATTAATTTCAATCTTGATATAGTTGTATAGCGAATTTGTTATTGCGGTTTTGTGGGATAAGAGTTGTTGATTTAAATGGCTTGAGGCATAACTTGTGCTCAAGTTATTTGGCCATCATCAATTTTTGACGTTTATCTATAAAAAGATCTAACATCGCTCTAGATCTAGTTTGTTAATAGAGGATTTGAGGTAAAAGTTTTGTTTTTCTAACCAAATTCTAGATTGGATTAGCATTCCATAAATTACTAAAATGTATATGAAACCATTTGAGCACTAAATATATAAATAACAGACATCCTATTTTAAAGTCCTAAGCGTGACACTAGTTAACTATTTTTTTTACTTGAATGTACTTGTCTGACTTTTCTTAGACTATAAACACTTCAACTTTAAATTCAATGTCGGGCTAACACATTTGTTTAAAGAAATTCAAGTTAAACAGGCCTGATTGAATGACACACGATATCAATATTTGGTGCCCAATAGATGGCTAAATTTATCAATATTGGTGCTTTGACCGTGTATCAAAAAATATTGATATATTTTTCCGTTATTAAACTCAATAACTTACTACCTCACCATATTAAAATAAAAAGTTTTGCAAGAGCTATCCATAGCTGAAAACTAGAGTATGTCATGAATTATGGCTCCCAAGATATTTTATTTCAAAGTAAATTTATTATTTTCGACCCAAAACTAAAAGTCTTTTTATGGAAAGTACTTTCAAAAAAAGCCGCGTAAGAGATGCGGTTGACGTTGTTAAATAGAGAACTGACAGGCCTTTGCATTTTTGTTCAAAATCTTACTGATTTTAGCAATTTTTTTTTTAAGTCGATTTTTGATTGAAAAAAAAGCATGGACTACCCCCTTATCATCAAAAAAAAAAACATTTTTTCATGAAAGTCTCTGGATAAAGAGAAAGATATTGTCAAATGCTATTAGCACATCCAAAGCAAACCTTCTACTGAAGTTAACAGTCCATAAGCATTGGTAGTTCGTGCAAAAAAATATGACAGATGTCATACGCACTAGTGTGTCACTAAAAAACTAAAATCAGCCTTTAACGACTTGAACTTTAATGCAAGCATTTGAATATAAAATGGGCTTAAATCGTCTTGAAATGAAAGTAGTTTTACAATAAAATAGCTTCTGTATCAATTAAGTTTACTATTACTTTGCGCCATTCCAATAATAAAAGAAACATAGTTTGAAATAACTAAAAAAAATAATATGAATTTTTTTTTTTTATAATAGCAAATTCTATATACTACTGAAATACATCAGCCAAGTAGAAGACTTAGCATTATTTAATTGGACTTGTTGAATTATTGATTCAAAATAGATTTTTTTAAAAGGACTAAAGGCCGTTAAAAGCTATTTTGAATCAATAATTCAACAAGTCCAATTAAATAATGCTAAGTCTTCTACTTGGCTGATGTATTTCAGTAGTATATAGAATTTGTATTATAAAAAAACCATTCATATGTAAACAATGCCAGGCCATGGGTAACAAAATTTCTAACAATTCTTGATTAGAAATTCTAATTGGGTTGGATATCACAATTGATTTTCGCTGTAAAATTGATGTAAGCTGGACTGAATTTAATAAAAATTGCGTCTTGACAAGGCCCTCACTGTCAACTGAAGAGTCCAAGTGAGAACGCCGGGACGAAATGCCAAATTTTAAGGACTTCATGCCGTTAAATGCTATTTTGAATACAAAAATTAATCTCAATTCCACTACTAAGGGCCTGATTATTTAATACGAAGCGAATCGTTTTCAATTCGATATCTCCTTTTCGACTCGCTTCGTATTGATAAATTATCGAATTCGAAGCGAGTCTTAAATTATACTTCCAAGATTTCCAGATAACTGACAGCTGGTTTTCAGGAAATATTTTTTTTTTATTGCAGCCATGCATCGTGAGATTTCAACTTGTTTTATTGTCTTTAGCTTTGAAATGAAATATATAAATGCAAAATCAAATTCGAAATAGTGTATTTTAATTCTTTTAATTAATCTAATTTGTGTGTTGCTGACTTTGGTTCCTGCAAGTTTATCTAGAATAATATTATTGTTTATTTCTTTACTTTGTTATTATGAACAAAAAATAGAAAAACTCGCATTTTTAATGAAAACAACAAAAAACCACTTTCGACCGTGTCGATACACCAATCCGCCAGAAAAAAACTATCGCAAATTGAAGCGTTAAAAATTGAAATGTCTTTTCGCATTCGCTTTCGATTTCGATTTCAAAAATAGGGCGAATGTAAAACGACAGCGAAGAAAGCGAAAGCAGTAATACCAAATCTCATTTTCGCCACCTAAAATGATTCGCTTCGTATTCCCTAATCAGGCCACAGAATTAAACTTCATTTTCATTTTGAAGGGTGCTGTCATCAAAGTATGATATCTGTCGTAGTTTTTTCGCATAATCTGTCATTGCTTTAGGCCTGTTCAATCTGCTTTTCTTCAAGAAATGATGTTAGCACGACACTAAATGTGAAGTGTTTATAATCCAGGAAAAGTTTGATAACTGAATTCAAGTTAACCATTGTCACGCTAGGAGCTTTTAAATAGTATGTCTATTATTTTGCACTAAATGTGTTAGCAAACAAAAAAACAAGCCATAAAATCTCGATTTTATTAATTTTTGTTTGTCTTTCTTCAATGCGTTCATTTTTGCCCTTACTTCCATCATCGATGTGTTTTTCTATGTTATCACACTATTTCAGAGTTTAAATTAATAAGATTCTCTTCCAAAAAAATTACTAAAGCATCAAAATTCCTTAGCGCAAAACTATTGTGAAGTAAACTCGAAACTAAACAAATTTTAGTGTGACACAAGGTGAAATTTGTATATAAACCGTCAAAGTCTGATTTTCATTTTAGCTATTTCACGAACGACATCTGTCATATTATTTTCGCACTAACTGTCATTGATTTAGAACTGTTAACTTTAATTTCCTAACAAAAATGGATTAAGCCTGGCAGTAAGTTATTGAGTTGTCTAATGTTAAAATATATCAATATTTTTCTGATACACATCTGTCAAATTACCAATTTTTACAAATTTAGCCATCGATTGAGCAATAAATATTGATAGTTTTTCATATTCTGTATCAAATTTGCTGATCTGCATTTTTTGGTTGATCTTCACTACACGTTTTAGTTTACGAAAACCAGTATACAATTGACAGCTGTCAGTTTGACAAGTGTTTGTTATCATTAATTTATTTCAGCAGTTAAACAAATTTGTTGTGAAATGCAAGCAGTTTTGAATAAGTTGATAGATTCATCTAGATCTAGCTTCATCTTCAGATTCACAAACACAACAATAACAAAAACAGTCAGCTAAAAATCCATTCAAAAAGCATTCCATACACCCCACAAAAAAATTAAATTCCCTGTCAAATTTTGAATTTAACATTTACCAATGGAAAACCCCATCAGACAGTAAAAGTAAGACAACTACATTTGAGTTAAAATATAGTAAACTATAGTTCAATGCTTAGACCTTACAGGTAGCCAGTATAATTCTGCGTCATTAACTTTTTCTATAGTATATTTAAATATTGAATTATGATCATTATATTATTGTTAGGTCCTCCACAGACATCAGCATCAGGACTTCATTTACAGAGTGTCTCATTAATACCCAACTGCTGGAACCAAAAACTGAATTTCAATGAGATCACGGCGTTATCCCGCACAGAATGCCAATCTTCATTTTTTTCTTCAAGAGTTTTTGTATCCTTCATAATATTCCCACCTTGTCATTAGCTAAACATAAATAACCATATTGAAAATCTGATAAAATCAAATTTATATTCTAACGGAATCCTAATATTAGTTGGTTGGTGGCTACAAGGTAATCTTGATTTTGCAACAAAAAAAAAAAAAAAACAACCGCCTCTAACCGAAATACCCTTTTTGATAACAATAAATATTTCTATTAACCTAACGATCGATCGAGCGATCCAGTATAGAGGAGAAAAGATCTTATCGTGATGCAGAACCGAAACTGCTTGTAGTACAACAATTTTATTTTAATCAAAAAACCATCCACAGCAGCGATCGGCAGCGGAATCCCTTTATAGATTTAATCTAAATAATAAAAAAAAAGATACAAAAAAAAAAAAAAAAAAACTAAAAAGACTATGGAAGCAGTAAATAGGAAAATCCCATCACTCAGTTTTCGAAGGTGGTACACGGCCATTATTAGGGGAGTGATGAAAAGGTAACATTGTCCATTAGGGAGATTGATTATAAGACCAAAGACCGATGCGTAGCGTATAGCGTATTATATTAGCCTGGCGCGTTGTTGTCGTCGTTGTCATGCGATGATGGAGAAGATGAAAGGCCACATTAAAGTTGATGATTGTTGATCATGGTGATCGTGTTCAAGTGATAATAACGATGCTAGGGTGATGATGGAAGAAGAGTTTAACAATCAGATATATTAAATATTGAACTTTTTTTTCTATGTTTTATAGCCAAAGAGCCAAATACACTCGGAAGTTAAAAACAAATTCAGGATGGTTGGGATAAGACAAATTTGACAAGAAAAAACCGAAATTCTTCATAATTTAATCCTAGGCGATAGCGTTTATCAAAAAATAATTCAAACCTCTTTTTTTATAAAATTAAATTTACTCTTGAAATAGCTCAACCAATTTCTTCCAGGTTCAAGGGCTATCAATTTATTCACTTCTAACGTTGTTCCCTCTTTTTTCGCAATACAATTTATATATGACCAAACAAAAAATATAGATGATGGCTTCCCCAACTAAAATTTTGGCATTGGCCCGGCTTAACAGAAGAAGCTTTCTAATTTTGACTTTGGTAAAGTGTGTCTAAATATAAAAAGGAGAATATTATAAAAGCTCATATAGCCTAATATAAATTTCTACAAGTGATTTTGGAAAATCTTCCCTTAAACATCATTCGCAAATCTTTTAAAAGTTTCAGATTGTATAAAAGCCTTTGTAGAATCCATTAAAAGTTTTAAAGAGCACTTTCGTCTCGTCGGTTGTGATTCAGTTTATTAAAGCTTAATAAGAATTGTACATTAAGAACAAGTTCTTTTATAGTACAACCATTTTTAGTGAATACAGTGAAGTGGTATGAAGAGTTAAGTTATCCGAAAGAGAAGTTTCGCTCCTCTTGCTAGTACTTCGGTCAATATCTAATAATTGGAAATGGATGGATATATGTGTGTGTTATGTACAAAACAATAAGCAACCAAACAACGAAACGCATTTAAATTTTCCGTTTCTGAGCAATCATGTCATCATTGTTAATTTCCATTTATCTCTTGGTCCAACTGACGAGCTCTCTGGAGGATTAATGAACACCTCACAGCAAGAAATCTATAAAAACTTGCTGACTTCTTAATTTTTATCCATGAGGTAGACATTTTTTCAACAGTTTTTATTTTAAAGAACAATTTATTTAATATACATAATTAGAAATGACAGTGTTGTTTTCTTAGAAAGCTTCTTTAAAAGTACTTTTACAAATTTGAGATTTTTATTTTAGATTGACATTTTTTCTTTCAAGGTTCTTTAGTGAAACCTAACAAGTCTTTTAAAGTTTTTAACAAAGCTTATAGAATATGGTTACAAAAACCTTTAAGGACTTATGGGAAGCAACTTATATAAAAAAAACTCCAGGCTGCTTTAATAAAGTGACAGCTTCACTTATCTTCTATAGTATCAATATTAGAAGCTTATTCGAAAAACAGCTCCTAAGCTCGGTTAGTTTTCGATTTCTTATTTCCAAACGGCCTTAAAAAAGTAATTATCGAATTCGGTAAATGTATATTTATTTCCACTGTAGGCCCTATAGAAGTTGTATATGAAGCAAAACCTGTGGCACATCAATATTTCTAAGCTAAAAAAAAGAAAGAAGAAAAGAAGAAGAAAAAGTTAATATTTTGAGCTCATTTTCTTACATAATTTTTTTTGAGCCCCAAGAAAACAATTTTTCATCGTATCATCAAAATCAAAGCTTCTTTGTTCAATTTGACCCACCATAATGTATATAGAGATATAATAGCAGGTTTTCAAAAATGAAGGCAGTCAGAATTACGGAAATAACTTTTTCCATCTTCTCGGTATCATTGTAATATATGTTATTCCATATTTCATTAAACTCTCACTCTTTTGATTTTTTGCATTAATTTGCTAAGTTTTTCAGTAAAGTGTGAATAGTTATATGCTGTATAATTCAATACTTCTAAGAATCTTGCTTACAACAGTGTCTCTTTAACTTATTGTAAGCCATAAAATATCTTCACTGGAAAAAGAAGACAAGAAAAAGTACCCACATAATTTTATTAACGACGAATCAATCATAATGTGATCATTTATAACGTTCCTATACCTATCATCTTAATCGCCAATCCACTTACCTATATCTAATTAAATCAATCTTTATGATGATAATTCAAAATGTATCTATTAAACATTTTATTTGACAAAATACTATAAATTTTTTAATTTGTTTTGCCTTAGGTGTACATAAATGAAGAAAAAACAAAAAAAAATTCTCAGCATAAATATCTCAAATTGTCATAGTGATAAAAATCGAAGTATTTTGTTTGTCTAAGTTTATTTTACACATAAATAGATCCCCATCATCCACAAAAAAAAAAAAAACAATGTCTCTACGTTAAATCATGGTTTTTATTTTATTTTTGTTTATCAAAAATCATATAAATTAAAAAAAAGGTCAGTAAAAAAACCTGCTTTCTTACGAGACGACACATTCCAAATTTGTCTAATTCAACAACAAACATGAACGGCACATTTCCAATATATGTAAGTTTATTTACAGAAAATAGGAATCGATTTTGTTCCACGTATTTATTAAAAAAAAATAACAAAGCTAATCTCCCAAAGAACATCTAATCAAGTTAAACGTTTTATTTTCCCATATGTGTGTCTTCTGTCTATCTGTCTGTCTGTTTAGGTTCATAACAATTCGAAAATCAAGTTGTTCTGCCCACACTCAATTTGTAATCTTAACTTAACTTAACGCAGCAGCAGCAGCAGCAGCAGAGGCAACAACAGCTTTCACTATAACATCACTGCGCGCGCACAAAACGCACAATAATCATCGAGAAATAATCACAAACCATAAGATCAACGACAACGATGACGATGATCACGATGCGGTGTTTCACTCTCTTGCTTCACAAGTCTGTTCCCATCACGCATATACCTACATCGCTCCCCACCTGCCATCTATGTCACGTTAAATGTCTTCCAATCCCATCATGAGCAGAACTTTATTTTATGCATCCAAGTCTTCAGCCCAGCCTCCCAGTGAAAGTACACTATCAAGTCGCCAACAAAACTCTTATAGTCATAGATACTTAAAGTAGAATAAATACATTCTAAAGATACATATTTTCCCGCCTTGAATATTTTTTTAAAATAAAACATCAATTGACCACGCGAGAATAGAACGTTGTTGGCTCTACAAAATGAAAAAAAAATAAGCCACACAGATCATCTCATAGATTCCACTCCATAACTATCAAGAGTCTCATTAACATAGTAACGATGATCATCATAATTACGAATATAATAGCCGAATCATCTAAGGCTCTATCCAGCTATGTGGCTCTCCTCAAAAGCTTTCTAAGTTAAAGCCAGCCTTCAACTCGCCTAATAACAATTTTAAAATTTTTGAATTTTTATGCATCAATTATAGAACCATTTCCGACACTTTGAATGGTCATGTTTAGTATTTTCGAGCTTTAACTAAAGCTTGGTGGATCTTTTAATACCTTTCAACAGCAGGAGCACCTAAATTCGATGAATCTAAATTGTTTGATTATAATTATGGAACGGAATATGATACAAAAAATAAATAATCGCACGTTAATTTTCCGATGATAGGCACACGTTTATATGCCTATAGGGTTTGTGATATCGTCAAAGAGTATTTCTTTCTATAGCCTCCCCCCTCCACACAATCAAAGCTTAAGTGTTAGAATTTAACATACTAATGAGCAATAACCCAGCGGGTGGACAACAATCATAATAAAATTCTATATCACAGATACATTACAAACTTTATGTTTATAGTTTGAAAAAAATCAAAATATCTATCTATAGTTGTATCTAACACACCTTAAGTTTTGTATCAATCGTGGAGAGGAAATTGCTTTATCGCCGCCGATGTATTCGACAAAGCCCCCAAAGGCGCTTTCTCATGGTAGATCAGAGGTTAAGTATCCCAGACAGACACGAGTAACCGCCTCCAATGTGAACAACCAATTTTTGGGCGCAGATATGCTCGATTGTTTTTGCTCGGCATCATTTAAAATCTGAAAAAAAAAAATCTCGACCTATTGGTGGTCTTTGATCGATCGCCTTGAGTATCTAGATCGGCAAATGGGTTCCCCTCAATTAGAAGCAATTTTCTGCTAATTTTGTGGTGGTCGGCGGAACCGATTATATATGTTTATGGTGTGTGTTTGGGATAACTCTATTAATTTTTATTTTAATTGATCACCCAACAACAGATTTCGTAAATAGTTAAGAATTCCATAAAGCTATTTAAGAATGCACAAGAGAAATATATTAATTGCATTGATCGACTCAATCAAGCTTGGCGGCATCAGCGACGCCTAGAGATCATGATCCCCATCGAATAACCTCTTTAACTATAGCCCCATCATAAATCGGGTTCATCATATAAATATACTCTCAAAGTGCCATAAAAACAAAAAACAAAAAAAAAAAAACAGAAAAATACAACCAACACACGAAGAGAATGCTTGAAAAAGATTTAAGATTTAACGATCATCGCATCATCAACGTCTACGTGGCGACATCTATGTGAGAAAGTGATGAAAGCCGCATATTGATTTGTTACGTTCTAATGTTTATGTTTGTTTATGATGGGGGTCTGTTGTTTTTATAAGTCAATTTGGAGCTATGTAGATATTTTTTTTATTATATCAAGGGATTAGGTGTGGATGAGGCATAAATGGAACCGCATTGCCTCGTCGCGTCATCATCTAGTGCATTGGAATCGGAAATCTTCATCTTCTTGTATCATGTCAAAAGGATATTCTGTAAATGTGCGTGAACGATTTGTTTAATGGAAGAAAACAATTTATATTTATATGATAAACAATTTAATTTTTTTTTATTTTTTAATAGAACATAGAACGGAAGAAGAAAAAACAAAAATAAAAAAATAAAAACCAATGTGTGACATATAGACCTCTTGGGAAGTATTTATTCAAATTTTTGAAATAGTGGGGAAAGGAAACATTTTTAAAGCAATTTATTAATGCTTCAATTATATTTGTGTTCGATGTGGAACTACGTAAATAGTTTTATCGTTAAAATACTGATGTGGTAACGCGTTCCTTTTTTACTTTTGATTTATGTAAGGAAAATCGCTATAATTTCTTAAGTTATTCGTAGAAAGTGTTTAAAATTATCAAATTTTTGGTTCCAATTGCGGGTACATTTGTAGCTAGGAGAGGAATTCGAATTTTTGTTTTGTTCTCTGATTAAACTTCGCGTCTGTAATTATTTAAGTAATTTTAATAAAACTGAATTAAAATTGACTTAATTTAAAATTATTTCAAACCTCCCCCAAAATTTGTGCCCGTTGTGTTTGTAAAAAAATAAATGTTAACATGATCCAATTTTGATTTTACTTCACATACCTGTTTAATTAACGTTTCATAAATGTTATTTTAACAGTTGTTTGTCTATAATGAATTGTTTGTCTTAATGACTGAGCCAAGCCTATTCGGGTAAACATAAATAAGTTAATATTCTAAAATTGCATGGGGAATATTCATACTCGTTGAAAAACCCGAGTTTTACTAAACTGCAGTTTAAAACCTATTTTGTTCAACGAATGCAGCGCGTGTTTATTATCAAATTGTTGTTTTAACTAAAAAACTAGCCGACCCGCACTCGCGTTGCTTCGCAAACTTTTAAAAATAATATTTTGTTTGCTATAAGTACATAATTTTAAAGAAGTTTGTTTATATTTGCATAACAGCCTACCTACATACCTTTGTATTTTTTTTAAAGCTTCCGGATACACAATGTTTTTGCAGTGTAGCCATTTTGTAAATATGTGAAGCGTTTTTTAAGACTGAATTAATTTATATTATATACAAACGCCGTTCAATTGCTTTAATATTTATTGTACTCTTTCTTTTAATTGTAGTAGTATGAGCCCGTAGCGTAATGGTTAGTGCGTTCGACTGTCACGCTGGAGGTCTGGTTTCGCTTCCCAGCTTCGTCCACTTAAAAACTAAAAAGTTTTTTTTCAGGGCTACTGCCTCTTGCGAGGAATTGACAAATCCTCCAAGAGTATCACTTTTCACAAACAAGTGCTTGTCGTCTAGCCGTTTGGATTCGGCATAAAATTGTAGGTCCCTTCCATTCCTGTCGACAGGCGCACACAGGAATGGTTGAGAGTTGTTAGCCACTAGGCCATGGTTCTTCACGAGCCGTTGTGCCACCCAATTTAATTTTTTTTTTAATAAACACGACTGTAAACTGTGTTTCCCGTCATTTTAAGATCTCAATCTTGAAGATCATACTATTAGAAGTCAAGTTATACGCTTTTTACTCGAACAAAATCCTTTTTTTTCACCCGAAAAACACTTTCTTTTTTATATAAAAGCGATGCATTGCGATTGCCGATGATAAGAGATACACAATACACAAATAATTTGATCACATATTTAGGGTATTCATGCAATGTCGGAAAACCATCATAAACGTTGTAAACGTCGGAAAGTTTACGACGTGCGTCGTAAACGAACTGTCACAATTTGTATGAAAATTCTTTTACGATAAATCGTAAACTTTACCGCACTAATTTGTGTCGTAAATGAAAATATAGTAAACGTGGAAAACTTTTTTTGAAAGTATTATGACATTTATGTATCACAAATTTTTTTCAGACGCTTAAAAAAATAACAGCCGTACTCAGAATTTGTTCACCACATCATTTATCACATTAGATTAAGGCGTTCATGAAACGTGTGTCGGAAACTTTACGATTTTACAACGTCGGAAAGTTTCCGATGTTGCATGAATAGTGAATACCCCTAATGTGAATTCACATACACACACTTTCTTGCTACAATGGTAGCTTTACATAGTATAGTAGCTATACTATTTTGTTTACCTTTCTACAACTACATAATTGTGCTCAACCAACAGGCATGAATTCAGTTTGCGGAAGAAAAGAACAAAACAAAAATAACAAAAAAACAAAGCAGCTACCCGTTGATTGCTCTTGAAAAGCATTCCTGGATAGAAATAATTTAAAAAAAATTGATAACTTTTAAAAGTTAAAAAACAATAATATATTTTTTTAATATCTTGAAAAGTAAATATCCTAGAACCATCCGGTTTTCAGTATTTGACTATGATTTGATAAGAGCATTGAATTTTGAAAGATAAAATAGTACCTAATTACCTGAAATTTGGAAAAAAAAAGTATTTTGACCATTTATTTTATTTTTTTTTTTCAAAATTTTTAGTTTGAAAATTATTATTTCAAAATCCGTTCACTAAAAAAGAACTGTATTTAAAAAGGAAATGATAGAAGGGACTTCTGACTTTACATACCTTACCGTTGTTTTTTAATAATTTGTTTACCCATTTCTTTTAAATTGTTCGGGTTCTATAAACGGTCTGGCAGGGTTAATGCCGCCTCCAATCGGTCTTGGACATACGGATCTGTAATCAGGGGCTCAATACCTAGGAATGGGTAACAAAAATTGTTGGTTCATACAATCATCCTCAAAGTTGATTTTTAGGGTTTTTCAAATGGTCTGGCAGGGTAAATGCCGCCCTCCATCGCATCGGTCTTGGACATACGGATCTGTTATCAGGAGCTCAAAACCTAGGGATGGAAAATCAAAGTTGATTTTTTTAGGTTTTCAAATTGCTGTAACGCGTCTTAAGCCGCCTCCAGGGACTGCAAGGCTTGCATTTCTTTCATAAGCTTTGCCACACCTTTCGACTCATATACTTTTTTTTTGGTTCACTTTCACACACCTAAAATTACTGTGGGCTCTTGGTCTAATAAGAACATTTCTTTCTTAAAAGTCATTGTTTTGAAATAACTAGATAAATAGATAAAAATGAATATGATGTGTTTGGGTGTATCATAGCAATATTTCAATACAACACATTCCAGTATTTTTGTTTTACCAATAGATTATAAACACAGACGTCAAACTTATATTACAAAATGTTTCACCTAATCAATTTAAAAATATTCCTGTTAAATTGTATGTTCGCATAATGAAATGATTGCCACTATCGATTCGATAGGTATGTATAAAAACTTAAATTTTCGTTAGCGTCTATGTCAAAATTAAATTAAGTCTTAAAAATTCAATTATAATTCATTTTTGTTTGTTTGTTGATTTGCTAATTTTGATAAAATCTGATATGGAAACGATAGTATATTTTTATACAATTTTTGTTTACATTTTTTTTGTTTTCTTCGAATAATCATTATTTTTGTTATTGTTTTTATTTTCAGTCTGGTATGACAAGGTACTAGTATATAGGTGCGAAGTAGGTTAAGAACCCGCTTTTTTAAGGAATTTTATAGATAATTTTTTGACTTAATGTGATTTTTTATTTTACTCTTCTTCTAACTCAAGTTTGATTTTATCATTTACGACATTCCATTTGATATGAATCTGAAAAACAAAGAGGGGAAGCTGAAAGATGTTCGATATTTTTGTTCGTTTTTGTTTAAATTTTCAGTATTTCTAATCTGTCACGGTCAAATGTTATACAAATTTTATTCACGGTGCAATGTTTATAATAATTTAAATAAATATGGGAAGAGAACTACAAACAATGAGAACTTAAGTACTATTTATATGAGAGCAACCAACGAATATTCGTTCAATTTGACATTTAAGTGCCTTTCACATGAGCTGCTGAAAAATCTTTTGAAGCAATTACAAGAAGAAATATCAGTATATTTTGGTTTTAACTTTTCGAAGAATTGAAAAATAATCTAATTTACAAAATTTAAAATTAAAAACTACGAAAAATGTGTTATGTAAGAAAATGTAAATTTGCAATCCACAACAACAAATCGTGTTCCACAAACTTGCGAATAAAGAATTTGCTCGAATTTAACCTCAATATCCGATTTTACATCAGAATTCACATCTCTCAGCGACCACTCATGGGAATGAAACGTCAAAATTCACGACTATTCGCAATTCACAACACAATCGCAGCTCGCCATTTAAACGGCACTTTAGTCACATAGCATCTTATTTTAATTCGTCGCGAATGATGAAGAAAACAAATCAATACTGAATTTGAGGTTTGACGAGTGCGAACAATTCATTCGTTGCATTGAGGATGTCATGTGAAACGCGCATAGCGAGTTTGACAATTCGTAACAATCAATTATAGTTCGTGACGGACGACCAATTTTTATAATGCTCTTATGTCGATTTCGATTCAACAATTTTGGATTTGGTGGTCAAACTTTAGATCAATCGAGGTAAAAAGAACTCAAAACGTGATTTGATCTATGCTTGCAATTGTGTGAGTGCCATTTTCTATTGATTTGGATAAAAATGTCACTTAAATTTGGTGTGTGTGCAAGTGCGTGTGAAAATCTGTGTAGATCTTTGCCTGAAATCTAGATTTGCAAAATTGATCTAAATCAAATCAGACCACCAAAAATTCGATTTTTTTTGTTGAATAGAAAGTAAAATCTGAAAGTTGAATCGAAATCGACATTATTTTAGAAAATAAAATGCAAATATTACTGACTAAATAATAATACAAGGTGGCACAAAATTAATCACCATATCGGTGTTGTTATAATTTTTACAATTTTGCGTCGTACGCGAAAAATATTTGACATTTGTGAACTAGATAGATAGCTGCAGTATACAACCAGACAAGCACTGGAGCGCTATGCTCCGCAAAATATAGATTTCCATCATCATATTTCCATTTTATTTATTTAATTTTATTTTAAGTTTGGTGAAGTAATAGTACTTTTGTGATGAAAAACCGGAATGGATCATATATGGCAACCCATGCAACAAGGGCACAAAATTTGGATTTTTTTTTTTTTACGTACTCTCGTATCTGTAATATATTTTCGTATCATATAAAAACAAAGTGCTGGCAACACCCCCTAATTACACAAAAGGGGAAATAAGAATTTTGTGCTTAGTGGTACCTCTGGGTTCAGCTATTTATTTGAAATTTATACTAGAGCCCAATGACCTGTACAGTCAGTCAGCAATTTGCCAAAGATTAGTACTTCTAGTGACGATGTTGTTTGACTTGCAAGAAACATTCCTGAAGGCGTCAACTATAAATTATTTTTCGATAACAGGTACACATTTTTGCCACTGTTGACTTACCATGGCTAAAAATGCGATCTTACCGTTAGGAACAAAAAAAGCCAATCGCGGGCTATAAGGTTCCAGCAGAAAAAAGACTTGAAGAAAAAGGGAAGAGGTGCAACCGGTGAAAAACTAGCGACTGTAGAGGAAATTGACATCTCTGTAGAAATCTGGTATGATAAAAGGATCGTGAACTTGGCTTCGACATACATACGTCGGCAGCAAACCATCTTCTGAAGTTTGACGATCCAATAAAAAAATGGCCTACCAAGATGTACCATGTCCAAAGGCAGTGATGACGTACAATCGATATATATGTAGGTGGAGTCATTCTGTTGGATGCGCTTCTTGGATACTACAAGATACAAATTAGACCCAAAAAATTCTACCAAAGAATTTTCTTTCACATGTTATGGTAACAGTGAACGCTTGGCTGCTGTAATAGACGAAGGCTCGACAGATCCGAACCGTGTATGCCTTAAGCAGACTTCAAATGCGCGGTAGCTGAAGATTTATGCTATGCCAGCAAGCCAAGTACCGTCAACAAATGAGGAAGACATTCTAATGTCATATAAAATATTATTCAATCGAAGAAGTTGAAACGACCCGTAGCTAGTATGCCATCCCAGGACGTACGCTTGGATCAGTTACATCACTTACCTGTTTGGACTACTAGACAGTGGTGTTAGGTCCCCGAATGTGGTGGAAGACCTTTTGTGGAGTGGCAAAAATGCAAAGTAAACTTATGCCTCAACGAAAAAAGAAATTGTTTCATGTTATTCCACACTCCATAAAATTTGCAATAAATAATTGATTTATTTTGTAAAGATAATTTTTGTTCCTTTGCTGCTCAATGTGCCATATATGATCCAAACCGGGAAAATTCGATTTTCCCAATTTTTGTCAAATAAAATGAAAATTCCTGAAACACGTGTCCTTTAATTTAGAATTAACTACCACATACATTTTTTTATGAAGGAAAAAAATTCTTGCAGTAAAGGGTTGGTACAAAATAAGCGACAAAATAAGAGATTCGACGTAAACTCCAGTAAAATCATCATTCCTTTTTAGTTTAAGTCACATTAGAAAACTGTGTTTTGTTTTAAAGATTTAATTTTTAAATTAAAAAGAAAAGCAACAAAATGTGTCTTTATTAGCTTTACCTTGAGGTTCTTAAACTAATGCTTTCTAATAAGAAAAAACCATGCAGTATTATGTGCCTCTAAATATTGATAATCTAAAAAAATCGGTATTTTCTCTAAGAAGGCAGGTCAAAATCTTTAAGAAAGTAAATTAAATTATTCAAAATCAAACATAATACTTCTTTTATATATGTAGGAAAAGTTAAATAGAGAATTTAACAACCCCTATTAACAATAATCTCACTTAAATACTTTGTTTTCATTTAATTTACCTGACACAATAGAATCAATAAACATAATAGGCCCACCTTCGTTTCCCTGTGGAACATCAAACAAAATGTACCTACTTAAATTCCATGAAAACGCTCATACAGTAATAAAACAATGAAACACCTCACAAAAAAAAAAAACACACACTTCTTGCACAAGAAGAATTATCTAAAATATAAAATTGAAACCCAAACTCATTGTATTTAATCCTGTACCTACATATATTGGTTTCTAATACTGCGGGAAATACCAAAGATCTCACACCTGTTTCCACAGAGTATTTAGCACGAGTTAAACTATTCAAATAAATTTCAAAAAAAAATCTACTTTCGAAGAGAACTTTATCGTCCTGATGGTCGGGTATATTGTTTCAAAAAAGAATCCATTGTTATCGAGGTTAGAGTGAGAAAATTAAAAATAAGAAACCGACAAAATATCGAATTGTCCAACCCTCACATTTTGCCATAACAATGAATAAATTTTCTATTTCCTCTCCTTAGCTAACTGGCTGGCCTGTGTGCGTGCAGTATTGAAACATCTGCCAATGATTTGCAATGCAACACACAAAGTGTGGCAAATTGTCGCCTTAGGTCCTAAAAAGGATATAAATCTTTTTTTTTTGTGTGGGGAGAGAGAAAGTATGTACATAATTTCCTTTCTATATTTATTTTGAACTCAATTGTCGCCGTGTTCTTTTTTTGTTTCGTTGCTGTTGTTGTTGTTTCAAAATCACAACCCCTCAGGGGGCAAAAGAATTTTCACTTAATTGGAGGGAAAATTTATAACCATCATAAGGCAGAACAAAAGGGTGCTTGATTAACACGTATCGAAGGGTGATGATCATGATCTTATAATATATCCCAACGATAATTGAATCTTCAAATATAAAAAAAACTCTCTTTATACATTCATAACAACAACAGCAACGGGTTAATCGAAAGAGGGGGAGCGAAAAAAAAATAATGTTTAACGAGATAGTTCATAACACAATCATTGTGTAGTTTTTGTATATTTATGAACTTTTCTATTGCTGCAATACACAAACAAACAGAACACAAAAAAAAACTCATGACAGTCAAATTTATGAAAAAAAAAAAAAATAATTTAAACCTCATCAATTTCTAATGATTTCCTACTAAACCCACAAAGCCAGAGTGTACAGTGAGATACAAACATGAGAATGTGCCGAAACATTTCAAAAGATGCCGCGCCCGCTGGCCGCCACCACCGTTGCTGTTGTGTTGTGTTGTGTTACAAGGTAACCTCAAGAGTCCATCCAAGTACCTTGTCTATTTAAACATGTAGATGATTTTCGCTTGGACCTTACTCATTTTTTATTTGTTTGTTGAATGTTTGCTATCAGCAGCGCAAAGAAGGGGCATATTCTTGCTTTTCTTTTGTAGATTTTATTTTCTTTTTTAAAAAACTCTATTTTTTCCAGGGCCGGATCTGTTTTAATTATCGTAACTAGCATAGAAATGTTAAATTAAATAAAAGCCGAAAAAAGAGGTCTTTGAAAAAATAACCTTTGCTCCAACCGTTTGTGTGAGATGTTAGAAACTTGAACTTGGTATTTAATTGCTTAAAGTATCAATATCTTTCAGTTTTCGTTTTTCAAATGTGAAGAGATCGCATATAAAATTTTTTTTCAGCATTTTGTCAAAAGATTTTTGATATTTCTGTAATTTGAAAAATATTTCAGCAGTTTTTTTTTTCAATAAGATTATATACCTATATTAATAAGCGCGAGTTAGCAAGGAGTTATCTTTAAGTCTTGCATAAAGTACAAGATATCATCAATTAAAAAAATTAGCTGACTTTTGTAAACTAAGAATTAGTTACGACTTACGTGTTAATAACCGGGATTTATTAGTTGCGATTTTTTTAATTTTGTACGAAAGATTAAGTATGAAAGCTATAAAATTGCGTTTTTGTTAGCCTAAATAAAGTAAGAGGTTTTACTTATTTTTATTGATTTTATTTTACTAAATGTCAGTTAACTATTCCACAAATTTTTTTTTTAATAAGAATTTTACTCTAGAGAGTTAATGCTTAATTATTTGTTGATTGATGCGATCTTTATAGTTTCTTTGGATTCTGTGTTCATTGATAGTTGGAAAGTTAAACCCGAGTTTACCCACCAAATTTGGTAAGTTAACTCTAGATTGTTGTATGAGTTTGACCAATTATTTATCGAATACTTTGAGATTATTTAATTAGGCTCTTTCGGTCTGTTTGATTGTGGAGTGCGAATAAAAAGACTTTATTCCACTCTTTACCCAACGTTTCGTAAGAATTCCCTACTTCATCAGGGGTTTTTTATTTATTTAATTTTTGTTTTAAATCACGTAATACCTATTATAAACTCCCAGTATTGCATCCTCCCGAAGACAGCACTGACATAAATTGAAAATAAATAACAAATATAATAACGAAATAAAAAAAAAAAGAAAACTATCAAATTAGACAATAAATGACATTTATATCACAGCTCAGGCTTCAGGTACTTGATTAAAGTGCTACTGCATAGCTTTTCTCTCTAGATTAATTCAGAAAATTCTTTTGACATTTTATCTTCCGTGTTTAGAAATCCTTCAATCATCCGCCACTCAAAATCTGCTTCTTTACGTAAATAAAGACAAATCTATTTCCAGAGTTAACTAACTCTGGTTTAACTCACCACTGAAAAACTGGGCGTAAGTTGCATTAATTTCATTCCAATGTTTTGACAGGAATTGCTTTTTCTTACGCTATGACTCCATTAGTAATATTTGAGGCAATAGAAATTTCAATGTCACTGGTAATTTATTGCTTGGGGTGGTATTTCATTTCCAGGCAATTTCAGAAAAATAAAATAAAAAACATAATTTTGTTAAATTTTTTCACGGTTTCTCATATTTTTACCTTTAATTTCAAAATGACGGAGAAGCTCATCATAATCGGGTAGAAACCATATTCAATAAGGCGAAACGTCAAAATTTATTGCCTCGGTAATGGAAAGCAATAGTTGCCTTCCATCTACCAGGCAATATTGCGATTGTCATTTTCAAGGCGTCTCCATTGATATTATTCAAAACAATAATGGCAATGAGCGAGGAAATTGACTGCCTTAAATATTGCCAATGGAACCCCTGGGTTATCCATCAACAAATATCATCATCAAATTTAAGTTAAGACTTAATTCACGGTGTAGTTAACATGGGAGTAAGAGGTGAGTAAAGGATTTTTGTTTGTATTAATAGGATTCTTTCTTCTCACTTCATGAGAGTTTAATGTTTCAAAAATAAAGAAAAAGGGATGATCCTAAGGCCATAGGCCTCCCAAATACGATCCTGATCTTTTTTCTGATCGAGATTTAAACAGTGGTCAATATGAGAACTTCTTTTCGTAAATTTGTAAGATTTTTTTTTTAATTTAAGAATGGAACTCGTCTCATAGAGTTTCTTTTTTGTAGTCAATCTCAACAGCAGCAAGAAAAATATAGGTAAAACATAAAACATTGTTATTGAAGAGGACAGGTTGATGTTAATAAGGGACACAAACAGGGTGTATGCATGTATGTACATGAGCATATACACAACATATCATAGAAACATATATGAGAATCAAGTGAAAAGATGTTAAAGAGTTCGCATTTCACTGAATAGTTGGTTTCAAATGAAAAATATTTAGTGGCACTTTGGTTGGTCATCATCATCACCATCATCTCCACTCCATAGAATAGCCATCATCATCATTATGAATTGTTGAAGTTTAAAACTGATGAGATTTTTTTGTTCCATCAATTTTGTATTTGTAGTTCCCATGGTTAAGATTCATTCAGTCAGATGGTTCTCTTTTTTTTTTTTAATTTTTTTTAAGGTGAAGAAGAGAGACCAACTTGTCAAAGAAAATTGGGATTTTTTTTTTATCTTCATACACTACACATTTTTAAACATTCATAAAATAATATGTAAACTGTTTGGGAAGATCGTTGTTTTAGGTAAATATGTATGGTATATTATTTGTTACTTACGTGTCATTGGAATGTCTGTGACAGAAACTTTTCCTTCTGGAGCTAGGTATATGGCTTTGTTGTGTGCACACTGTGACATTATTACATAATCTTGTGCTGTACATAATGCACCCGAAATCACCACCTAAAACGAAGTTACAAACAAAATAGTTAGTTATTAGCTCAATATTAAGATCATATAAAATGTTAAAGTTATTAATATACGAGTGTCATGTTTAAGTAAATTTAGGATTTTTGCGAAGACCCAACCATCGATTGGAAAGGTCAATCTCCTGAAGTTAGCTTTTGATCACTTTTTAAAAATGTATTTCAAAAATGTATTGTTGTTATTTTTTCAGTTAAAGGGCAAAAAGATAATTTGCCTATATTTTTGAATTTTGATATTTTTCAATTCCGAAAATCGAGTAATATTTTTAAATAATAAAAATCGAATGTTTACGTACTAAATAAATTTTTATATAAATCTTTTTAATTTCCTATTTTTAACAAGGATTTTAAATGTAACAGAGAATTGGGGATTTGTGAGTTTGTCCACAGTAGATTAAATTTGTAATGTATTTACACAAGCACTGAGCAGTTTTTACCCGCCTTATTTTTTTTCTATGCCGATAACGGTTTTTTAGCTATTCATTATCAAATATATTTTGTTATTACATTATTAGGTTGTTTGTCTTATTCTATTATTAAAGCCCAGTTTGTTTTCTTAAAAACGCTTACAGCCATATTATTCAAATTTTGTGAAGCTGAAAACTAAACTATTTTAAGTTATAACTACACTCGCGAGCAAAAAATTGGAATCCCTCAAGTTTGCTTTCTAAAAACAACAATCGCGATGGATCAATATCTATAATTAATAATTGTTAATAGGCTCGTTTTAAAGCTTGAACTTAAAACTTTGAATTAAGGGTAAAATCATAAAAATTCGTTGGTTAGTTTTTGCGCTATCCGCCATAATAACAAAAATAACAAATTATTCTTGTTAAATTTGGCAAGACTTTGAAACATGATACCAAATAAATGCGCCCACAGTTGGTCTTTGGTTTTGAGTATGCTATTAAAAGTGAATTGCATCACATCTTAACCCATTTGGCCTCCTTATCTTAGAAACAAAATGTATACCACGCGTGTAGAAGTAAGTCAAGTTGACACACTACTGCAACAAGGCAAAAACCAATGTACTGTGGCAAGTCGGCTCGGTCTAAGCCAATCTTGTATACCAAAGATCTACGGAAGGTTCAGACAAACTTGTAAAGCCAGGTTCTGTATGGCATCGGATTTTATGACTGATTCATCGTGGTGGCGTTTCTCCGAAATCGTGCTTTTACTAGCGTTGACGTCCAACAATAGCAGAGACAGGTACGATAAAGACTCGTTAGTTAATGGACAGTTAGGAGACGACTTAAGGAAGCAGAACTTACCCCAAAATGTCCCGCCACGAGACCAAAATTAACTGCAACTCATCGACAAGTTCGAGTAGCGTAGCTGTGCTGAAAATTTGGAAATGGGGCACTGCACAAGAATAAAGAACACTTTTCAGCGTAGAGTTGTGGATTTGATGAAAATTTACATGGAATAACCGTAGTGACTGCGCGTCTTGCAGTCCCTTTTGAGTCTGCAATAGTGCATTTGTGCATCTTTTAAAATCCACTAATACATAATATTACATGTATTTATTACGTTTGCACATATGGGCGTTAAACATGTGCTTTTTTCAAGTGTCCTTCCGCAAGACGATGCGACATCATATGTGCTGCCAAAGTGCTATATATTAAGTTAATAAATATTTCCTTAGATTGTTTTACCAATTACTATGGCTTTGGGAACAGTCCACTTTTAGGATGCATCACACAGACGCATTTTTCCTAAGGTTCGTCTGATTGATTTGGATGTTTGCATTAATCTAATTCTAGTTCCATGCAAAACTAGTTTTAAGATTTCGAGATTCAGATGTCAAATTTTTGTTCAATAATACCGATTTGTTCAAAACTTGAAACTTGAAACCTCTATAAAACTAGTTTTTCTGTAAAACTAGTTTGAAATGTTTCAATAATAAGGCTGTTAACATATCATATGGCAAATATGACAAAATTCATAGAAAAAACAGTCTGGTTCACAAACGAACCAGTCTATGTGAATATTAGTTAGGAACATTTCTGTATTTCATTTATAAGGGGATCACAATGGACCAATAGGCCCCCGTGTTACGCAACAGCTTATGCTGTGCACACCCCTCCTTACCTAAACTAGCCTATTTTCATAAACAAAAAATTACTTTTAAAAATAAAATAAAATAAAATAAAAAAGGATATTCAAGAAAATTTTAATTTTTGAATAAAAAATATAAAAAACTATTCTAAACGGTTTTGGTATTTTTTTTTTTTTTCAAATTTTGTCTTTTTCTAAAACTCAATGGCTTAAAAATAGTTTTTTATTTGATTTTATGTAAATGTTTAAATTTTCTTGAATTTTATTTTTTTAATTTAATTTTGTAAACAATTTAAATGTAGTTTTTTTGTGAAAAAAAAAAATAAAGAGTTTTTTAAGCAAACTAATTGTGTTTCATAATAAAATAGAAAAAATGATACCTAACCCAAACAGAAAACAAAATTTAAGGTTGGTAAAAACTCCTAACTGCTCTTGTGTAAATACAAAAAAAAACAATTAAGAATCGGTGGCAGATTGGCAAAGTTGAAGTCAGTTAAAAAAAAACAAGACCGAAAATCATAAAATCCATTATGCATCGAAAAGAAAGCGAACAGAAAAATTACCTCTTACGTTTTTCCACTTAAAATTACGTTAGGATCCCATTATTTTTATCTCCGCCCATGACAGTGGGACATCCTGAGTATTCAGGGTTATAGAGGAATCACAATATAAATTTACTAAAAGATTAGTGAAAATTTGACTGGAAATTGATTTTACAAAAATACCAACGAAATTTTTTTAGTTTCTAAGTTGCTGGCAGAAAAACATTGGCCCTTTTTTTTATCCCATTATTGAATTTTTGTCGTGCTTTTGGGTTACTTACACTCACTTTTCCCAAGCCCAAGCGAGCAATCCTTATTTTAATTATTTAAGGATTTTTGGACATTCCATAGTAAAAAACTGTTTTACAATGCGGTTCGGTGGAAATTGTAATTTACGGGAACAAGATTGTATAAATCATGTTTTCTTTTTATTATATAGCTATCTTTATGTTTTATCTTTGTATTTGTATGTAAGTTAATATGTCGCAAAATCTCCGCCTAGACCAAATTATTAACTTATCTCACAAGAACACTGCTTTTACTACAGAAAGATTCATGCACATCAAGGAGGTACACAAATACTAATATCCAATACACTCAATACACTATAAAATTAAAATAAAGACCTAATCCACCGATCCAGAGTGTAAGCACTTTTTTAAATTTAATTTTTAAGTAGATGAACAGTTAATATTTTTTTAATAACTTTAACATGATAACGAAATTATAGATGTCATTCTGTTTCTTATCTCAAAATTAAAGGAGCTGTTGTCAATTCACATTCTTTTTTCGAAATTTCATTTAAATCCTTACAATCGCTCAACAAGCGGAGGGCAAATTTTCCAAAAAGGATTATTAAAAAATTATAGAAAGATGGTAACAATAACAATGCCCTCTGTTATACCTTTTTGTTTCTTATTTTTTTTCTTAAAAAAAAAAAAAGTTTTTTAATGAACAGTTTTTGAAAAATCCATTTTCAAACTCAAAATTTTGAAAAAAAAAAAAATTAAAACTTATTTTTTGTCGATACTGAACGTATTTAAGTACCTGATTTGTTTCAAAATGCAGTACTCTTGTCATAATAATTCTTAGTCAAGCACTGAAAACCGGATTGTTCTAGGTCTTTACCCTTAAAACATTACAAGAAAAAAGGAAATAACTTTCTCATAAATTTAAGATGATCATTTTAGCAAACCGGTTGATTATTATCATCAGCTTTGTTTGTTTTTTGTTTTTACTAAGAAGTTAGTAGTTTCTTTATTTTTTTCAAATTTTGAAAACTAAAATTCCCAGAATTATCCGGTTTTCAGTGGTTGACTAGAAGTAAGATAGCATTGAATTTTGAAAACGTAAACAATTTATTTTTCAAGATAATAAAAGAAGAGATTTCTGGCTTTACAAAAAGACATCCTAGTGTTACCGTCATTTTTTAATCCTTTTTTCTGCATATGTCATTTTTTTAGACACTCGCCTCTCCCGACTGAACAGGGGGAATTGACCATCCTCTTCTTTGCGATTTATTTATTGTCTCGACCTAACCTACATGCTCTTGCTTTCACATCGTATGCAATTCACCCGGTGAAAGAATCCATTTGAAAATTTTCCAGTAAGCCTTCGGAATATAATTCAATATTTGACACGCAACGCCAATGCCAAAACATAATTCCTAATTCTCTATTACCTACTTTACATATAAAACGATTTAAATGAAAACACATATTTACATTTTTGTATAACTGAATATTTATCTATATAAAAGCTCTTTCTCTTTACATAAACCGGACAAAAATCACTCCACATTTCCCATTCAGTTTTTGGTCTAATTTTCGTTACCAGAATCATGAATGAATCGCAAGTTAGTTTTTCAATTGAAAGAATTTTCATTTATAAAGCGTAAACTAGGTATATAATGCTAAAAGGTAAACATAGAAAACCCATTATAATATAGGTAGGTAGGTACCGCAATAAAATTTCATTCTTGGATTTGAAATCATTTTTATTAATGACGTTGAAAAGATTTCCATTGCACGACGACGACCGATCGACGTACGACGCGACCACGATTATTGTTAAGTCATTTATCTTTTATTTTAAAAATAACAGCACGTACATACATTGTAGACTTTTACAAGTTCATTTATCTTCGTTATTATGGTCAAAAGCAATATGCACGTTCGTCGTTCGTATATTAAAACTACGTAAGCCTAGTGACCAAACAATAAATTTGTATGTTGGTAAAGAATAATTATTATCTGTCCGGATTTTAATCATCTATTCGAAACTTGATTTGTTCGAGTATATTCAGGTTGGTTATTGATAATTTCAATTCTACAAGAACCTGAATTTCGTACCAAGGAATCTCTATTTACTTTTTGAATGTTCTTAGCCCAACTAGTAGTAGCCCGTAGCGTAATGGTTAGTGCGTCGGACTGTCACGCTGGAGGTCTGGGTTCACTTCCCAGCCTCGTCCACCTAAAATCTAAAAAGTTTTTTAGGGCTACTGCCTCTTGCGAAGAATTGACAAATCCTCCAAGAGTATCAGGTGTCATGAATAAGTGCTTCTCGTCTAGCCGTTCGGATTCAGCATAAAATTGTAGGTCCCTTCCAATTCTGTCGACACGCGCACACAGGAATGGTTGCGAGTTGTTTGTCACTAAGGCCCTAGTTATTCACGAGCCGTTACGCCACCCAATTTTTTTTATTTATTTATAGCCCAACTTCTATATTTGCAAATAGTTAAGGAAACACTGTCGTTCTGTTTGTTTTGTGGTCCTTACGGTATGTGGATATACAAAACAGACACACCTGTAAAATGACTAAAGAAGTTGTAAGGCCTCTTTTTAGACGGTGGGTTACGTCTGATCTTAAAAGGTTCTAATTAAATGGAAATAATCAACTAAATTCGGCTGAACAACAACTCAAAATAAGGATTGAAATATTGTTGAACGTATAAACTCAATGACTTCCCGGCTGCAATAATTGTTGATTAAACTGTTATGTGAATAAACTGGCACTTAAATTAAGTAATGTTGATCCAATTCATGATAAAAAAATGACGCACAACTATTATACCAAAAAGAATTGGTATACGAGTATTCCTGAATGTATGGTTTTCTAAGAAATGAAAATACAAAAACATGCAAACTAAATTCCAAAGTTCAAATGTGTTTATAATCCAAGTTTTGACGCTATCTTCAATAGACACAGCACATCACTTTAATGTATCTACTATAATTAAACAAAATAAGAAAAAAACAAAGAAATATGCACATACATGTATAAATCAAAGACAATTTTACAATTTTATCTATAAATTTCGAAATAATTTATATAAACTGTAAAGTCATCCATCCTCTTTAATGCGTAAGCAATAAATTTACGCAAAAAGGAGGGAGAGAACATTAACTCATTGACAATGAATTTTTGTCCCACATACAAATATAGCAAAACAAAATGCTTAATGGGGCACTTTGAATTTAGTTTGCGCCTTTTTTTGTTTTGTTTTTCATTTTTCATGATCGTTTTTATTTTTGTGATAAGACTCGTCACTCGTTTGAATATTAGAACCTATTATTTGTATATATTATACTATTGTGTCTTATAATATTGTGCAAAACTGTACCAAGTTTTATATTTTATCACATTAGAGACCAGCTGCTAAAAGACCTTGACTATGGTTCTCTTAAACTCTAAGCACGTTTAGATATTATGTATGTTATAAATTTTATCTGAAATTTAAGTGGAAAAAAACTTATGAGACTTCCTTTTGTCGCTTTAAAATGGTATAGAAAATGGATTTTGTGATAAAAATGTATGAGGATAGAAGGTCAGAATTTAAAATAATGTCCACTTATCCATAAAAATATTGGTATTAAAGTCTAAACGATGTTGAATAAATATAGACATCTTTAATTTAGAAATATGATCACACATGATAACTGATGATCTACTAATATTGATGCACAAAAATTTTGGATTAATAAAATTTTGACGTTTTAAAGAAAGAAGACGACAGAGGACCGAAAAAAAAAATCGGAAATAATGCACTAAGTGCTTCTCAAATTACTCCGGATTTAGTATTTTACCAATTTTAAAATAATTTTAAGTATTGTTGATATTGTGTCGGGTATAATTTGTTTGTATTTATCTACTAGCAGACCCCAGCTTGCGTTGTTTCCTTTAAAATTCAAAGTAAAAACTCAGAACGTTGAAATCTCTGACTCATAGTTCCATACATTGCATTTAAATGACCTAAGGTGTTACAGGGATATAGTTAAAAATTATTACATATATTATAATTATTAGAGGTCTTCATGCCCCGACACCCGCGTACGTTTAGTTCCTGGGTATTTAACGGGGAGCCCAATAAGATATGGTTTAAACCAAGTAGCTTCCCAAGGTCCCCGCTTCGTTTACCAAACAGGTATGCGAATAATCAAAAAAAATAAAGAAATCAGTTCTATGACAGGTACCATTAATAACCGTTAATAGTACATTTTCTAATTGTGTAAGTTTCTAGTTTTGTTATTTTTAATTCCTGCAGGTTTCACAAAAATCGGTTCAGTAGTTCAGTTTTGAGGAATTTTGATCATTCCTCCCATACAAGGTGCCTCACTGTGGGTCCGTCTGTTTGCGTACCCATCCGTGCGTCTGCGCATCCGGATGTACATCGATCTAGAGCCTTGACAGTTGAACCGATTTGCTTTAAGTGAAAAATTACATGAAAAATTCAAATTTAGCTTTAAGCTCATCTAGAACGGGTAGCTGCCATACCTGCTGGTTTTATAAAGCTTTCTCGAAACAGCTTTAATGATTTAATGATTTTAATTAAACTTCGTACATGTAATCCTTAAATCAATTTAAATAATACTGCATTTTTGCCGAAAAATTGGAATAGCTATCGAAAAAATAGTCTTATTGTTTGTTGAGAAAATTTCCTTTCATTGGGATATTACCGAATTGCTCGTCAATGGCTTCGTTGATTTTGTTATAATTTTTTTAATTCGGCAATTAAAATTTGTATGAATATTATTTTTTTTATAAAAAAAAAAAAAAAATCAAACCAGAAATATTTTTTTTTAATTTGTAGCGTTTTTGAAATTTTTATTTTTTTAATTTAAAAATTGCTATTTTAATTTGCTTTTTATTAATGTCTTAACAAATATTAGAAAGTTTAATCTTCTGTACAGTTTTTGTTTTGTAAAACTAACGGTTCATAACGGTTCTAATGGTGGAAAGCTTCCAAGATGGTGATCAAATGAGGGGAGGGATTTCAGTCTATTCTAAAGTCATATAACTTATGGTATTAACGTTTGGAGCCGCTGTGGCGCTAAAAGAATCAAAGAAATCCAAATTATCCAAAATAAGGCTCTAAAAAATCTATTTGGCTATAATTGGTACACACGAACTAACGCAATGCATAAAGAACTTAAGCTTCTTCTCGTCAAAGATTTAACTGAACTTAATCTAACATGCAGCTTACACAAAATCAAATGCAATGAATCGTATTCGACAGTAGAACTCACAACCAGAGGACAACATCTCAACTTTAACACTAGAAATCGTAATAAAATTCATCAACCAAAACCAAAAACTTCAAAATTTGGAACTAATGCAGTTCTATACAAATCTGTCCAGCTTTACAAAAATCTTGAAGACAACGTTAAAATGTTATCACTATCTAATTTCAAAGTACACTTAACGAAAATTATTCTGAATAATTATTATTTATTTTTAAAGTCAGTAATTTAATATAAATGCAAAAGACTGTACACATGAGAGCGACCAACGACTGACGAATGAGTAAACAATTGGGATTTAAAACATTAATAAACCTGAATTCTTTACAAAATCTAGACAAAATGGAAGAAATATAATTGAGGATTATTTTAACATACTAAAATTTTCATTTTAATTGCTTAAACAAGAGAATTTTAAGAAAACAATTTGTTCGTCTCGAATAGCAGCAATTCGTTACGACCAATTTATTTTCTCAAATTTCTTATTTAAGCAAACAAAAATTCAGATTTTAAAATTTTAAAATTAATCTTAAATCGAGTTCTACCATTTTGACTAGATTTTGTGTAATCTTAAGGTTTATTAATTTTTTAATTCCCATTTGTGTGTTCATTCGTCGGTCGTTGGTCGCTCTCATGTGAAAGGTCCTTAACAGTATTATTGGGTCGGTTAAACCATGTTTTTATTTCATGTTTGTCTCTTTTCTTTCCGCTAGCGCATTTTAAATGTAATCTTATGGTCAAACTTTAATTTCCAATGTATTCTTCTTATCTATTCCTTTAATTTTATTTATTTTTTTTTGTTTTAATTATTTTTTGCATTGATTATTCATTAAATTAAATTGATTGTCAACTCGGTGAATTTATTTATTTAGTTGTACTCATAAAACTGAAAAAAATTGTACTAAACATTAAATGTATTTTTGTAAACACTCAACTATGTACAGCCAAACATGAGAGAAATCTCTTTGGGCAACTTAAGCGATGAAAATAAAATCTAAATCTAAAATCTAACCTAGAAAAATAGATTTTTTATACTCATAATGAAAATGAACCCCTCCTACACTACACATCAAGAAAACAAATATTGTTTTATCCAAAAAAGGAGAGTGGGGAAAATGTTTTATCATTTCAATGTAATAAGAACAAAGTACCTATCAAAATTTAGGCACAAAAATTCAATTTTGTTTTCATTTAAGGACCACCTTAATGTGTACAAAGGTACATGTGTTTTTTTTTTGGTTACTCGACAAGTTGGCAGGGGCCTCATCACGTTAAATGAAAACGTTCGAACGATATCAATCTTTTTTTTTTCTCTTTACAGATATGTCAGAGATAGTAATGGTGCAAACAATATCAGTCGATCGTTTTTGTTTTTAAGGTAACGACTGAGGTTTCAGATTGGGCGTTTACACACATCAACATCCAAATACCTACAAAATGAATCATACAATCAAAAACATTAAAAAAAAAACTTATATTTTTGCCAATTCATTCACAATTTCTTATCACGAATCTTAAACATGTCTTGTCTCATTTTTCTCCATGTCATCAAAAACTTCCATTCACGTATAAAAATGTATTGATATTTTACAAAAATATTAATAATTTACAACCAAACAAAAAAAATCGTTACATTTCAGTAGTTGCCATGTCAATTCATTAAGACAAACATATCCCCAGTCATATAGTAACAACTAACAACTATAATATGACAACTTCAATGATGATAAACAAGCCAAGCCAAGAGGACTGTAAGGAAATTTACATGTTAATAAGCATTTCATTTGCAAAAAGATAAATTACACAAAAATTAACAGAAAATCTTTTGCTTTGCCGACTATAAATATATACAAAAATCCTTATCTCTACTTTGTATGCATCGACGTTTACTTGTAAGAATTCGTGTTTTTTTTTTTAAACAAAGCGAAATAAAGTAATATAAATATTTACGTATGTTCCATACGGGAACCTTCGATTCGAGGTGTATGATTACCTACTCAATGAATATTCATTCTTATATTCACTTGTCACGAGACGACAGTTCGTATTAATATTTTTTTTTCTTTTTTTGGCTCAAAAATTCATCTCACTTAAACAAGTTTGTTTAAGAAAAAAATTAATATTTAAAAAAAATATAAGCGAGTAAAAATTAAAAAAAATTAATTCCGATAATCGGCAAAACTAAGCCGGTTAAGCTATTAGACTTGAGTGTTGCTGCCGGGAATCTCCTGCTGTGGCTAAGAGGATTGTGTTACTTTCGATTTCAAATCACCTCGCCATCAACACAGCAGCTTCATTGGACCAGCTTCGAGACATCGTTGGCGTCGTCGGTCGTCGCGTAGTCGTCTTCACCGCTCATCCCATCTGGTTCTTGATAAAAATCGAGTTTTAAATGTTTTGTAATAAACAGAGACGACCTCTTTGCAGATGTAAAGTCTAAAGATACAATTTTACAAAGAAAAAAAAAAAGTAAATCCAACAAAACAGAAGACCAAACAAAAATGTCCTTGGATATCCCATGCAGGCGGGCGATGCAATGTAGTTAGATACTTTTTTTTGAACAACTTAAATTCAGGTGGATGCAACGATGTAACTAACATTATATATGCAAGAAAGATAAGGAGTTTTCTATTACAGGTTGACTTTTGTTGTTTTCATGTGGATATGTGGAACTTCTACCTCATTTCGGTAGCATATATTTATGTTGTATATTTCATTCGACAACAAGGTCGTTTGCACTGCACAAAACAAAGAGCTTAGGAGCGTTCTATATTTTGAAGAGTAGGTGAGTATGAGTATACAGTTTGTCAAGTAGATCCATTTTTGAGATATAGAAAATTGTAAAATGTTTGAATATTCAATAATTTATATTATATATATTTGCGATAATATTCCGTCTTAGTTTGATTATGAGAAGAAGAAAGTCTCAAAGTGGAATAGGTGGTGTAGGTGTATACCTAAGACCCCAGTTATAGCTTCAAATTGAAACCTTTACTTGAAACAAAAACCATTGAATCGTTAGAATGTGTCTCGTCAAGTCGGTTATAGCAATCATTGAAAAGTCCACTTGTCCACAAACAAAAAAAAAACTTTGAGATTAGAGTTGATCACTTAAAGGCAGACTGACAAACAAGAACAGGAGGAGAAACGAATACATACAAACTATTTGAACGATTGTGTTCCACTTTTGGATAATAAAAATGTCAGCTTTTTATTGAACATGATTTCCATAGCTGAAACAAATTAAAGTGTAACTAATAAGCTTTTAATTTAGTACGAAAACGCCATCAGTTTTACTTTTTTAACTGCCTTCAAATTGAAAGAAACATTTTCAATTGCTGGTTTCTATGTTAAAAAGCTATGTTAAAATGGCACCTAACCGAAATTACGAAAATCACATATTTTTTCTTTGAAATCCATCTGAAGTAAGCTTTAAAATGTTTGGATTAAATAATAAAAGTTCGCACGGTGTTGATCTCAATTTTGATAATAATTCATATTGTGAAAAATTGGTGTGCCCCATCCATAAAAAGGGAGATGTTCTGAAATGTACCAACTACAGAGGAATTAGTCTCCTAATCGTCGCTTATAAAATCTTGTCGGCTACTGTGTGACCGCTTAACACCTTTTGTCAACGATCTGATCGGCCCCTATCAGTTTGGTTTTAGGCCAGGCAAGTCAACCGTCGATCAAATGTTCACACTCCGACAGTTTTTAGAAAAATCCCGGGAATTGCGTATGCGAATGACATAGACATTGTCGGCAGAACGAAGCGAGCTGTGGCAGGGGCATTTGCGAGCATTGAATGGGGGGCGGCTAAAATGGGATTGGCGGTTAGTGAGGACAAGACGAAGTATATGCTGTCATCGAGAGAGGAATCTCAACATCGTCGACTCGGGCAAAATATCACGATGGACAGATATAACTTCGAAGTTGTCAAGGACTTTGTCTACCTGGGCTCCACTATTACATCGCAGAACGACATCAGTGCAGAGATCAAGCGAAGAATTACTCTTGCCAACCGCTGTTTTTTCGGTCTAAGAAGGCATTTAAGTAGTAAGGCCCTCTCTCAGAGTACCAAGGAGACTTTATACAAGACGCTTATCATCCCGTTCCTGCTTTATGGGTCAGAAGCATGGACACTGAAAGATTCGGATACAAATCTGCTAGGGTGCTTTGAGAGGAAGATTCTTCGTGTGATTTTCGGTCCGGTGTGTATCGAAGGAGTATGGAGGAGAAGATTCAACGACGAGCTATACGGGTTATACAGCGACGTTGACCTGGTCAAAAAGCTGTAAATACAGCGTCTGAGATGGCTAGGGCACGTGGAGCGTATGGACAGCAACGCACCTGCCCGACGAGTCTTCGAATCCAACCCCGATGGGGTACGCAGCAGAGGAAGAACAGGTGGCACAAACAAGTGGATGACGACATCAAAACACTCGGTGTGCGCAACTGGAAGCGGCTAGCTAGAGTCAAAGCTGGCTGGAGGGGCTTGTTAGTTGATCCCGAAGCCCATCCTGGGCTGTGAGCGCCATCAAAAGTAAGTAAGTCAGTGTGAAAAATTGGATACATTACATAAAGAAACCTAAATCATTTTGAATCTCAGTTCCCTGAACACGATCCCTCAGCAAAAAATCTCAGTTTGGCTGTCAAAATACTGAACAACAAAATTGTGGATTCGCTTAGTACTCAGCTTTTGACGGAGCAAAACCTCCGATATTTCTCTTCCCTGAACTAAAATTCAAATAAGAAATAATCTCATAATTATATTTATATCCCTTGCCCTTGATGCCTCCTGCAATTCAGCTACAGTCTTATGTCTCCCCGTTTTGTTATATGCAGGCAATTTCTATTTATTATAAGCAAAATTAATTAGGGCACTAAATCCACATTCAGTTAATACCAAGATGGAAAAGGTAATAAAACAGTTGTTTTGCATTTTTGGTTGCATTGGGGTATTTAATTTCGGTTAAAAATCAACGTGAAGAAATAAACTGATTCATATTTGTCATCAAGTGTCATTGAGTGAAGAGAAGTTGGTAACAGTTGATTAAATTGATAAATTTTCGTCGCCTGAGAATTGTTTTGTTCTATACGCCACTGTTGTCGTTTTTGAGTTAGGAATAGATTCTATGGTAATTTTGTATGCTCTTTCTAAATCTGTAATCCGATTCGTACTATGTCTTTCCAATCCCGAGATATCGAACATCGATTTTGTTCCATATCCACCAAAATCAACAGTTTTTAGAATTGGTTTGTGCCATAAACCATTTTTTGGCGTTTGGGACAACTGTTTCATACAATTTTTTGCAGTTTTTTTTGTGAGAATTGTTTTGTTCCACGTGCATATCACGGCGACAAGAGATACAGAAAATACTAAAAAGTTGAGATTTGGTTGTCCTACGTGCACTTTTGTTAAAAAAAATGCTATGTATGTGGGACAATGACCGCAAAAATAATTTTAGTATTGGCTTGTGCCACCTCCATTACAGTTGTGTAGATATTCGGAGACGATTGTATGAAATCAGCTAGTTGTGGCTTGAAGTTGACTGCCAAGGTGAAAGGACGTGCGATCGCGGATGTTTCTGAGTTTTTTTTTTTTTGAAAAGGACACTATTTCATCTGAACCTCGTTCTGTGGCCAGCGGTATCCTGCTTATTTTTCCAATTTATTTAAATAAATGCAGGATATAAAATATATATTTTTTTTTTCAAATAAAGCATGTTTGATGACGAATTATTGCCCAAGGATATTAGTTTTTCCTCTTCGTCCTGGGGATATTTTTCAAGTAATTAAAACTTACTCAGTTATTTTAAGGTAACACATTCTATGCTAACTGTTATTTTTCCGAAAGGTGACGATTCAAGAGCTGATCTAAATTATTCAGCTGACAGTAGTTGTGAAAGCAAAATCCCAAGAACGTCAAAAACAAATAAACAAGTCAGTCAACAAAGCTTTAATTTTAGTTGTTTTGTTTGTTTTTATTTGTTTTAAGAAGAATGTTAAGTGTTTATTGTTTATTGAATTTGTTAAATAAAAACTTTATTGAAAAAAGAGATGTAATCGATTTTCTTTTCAAATTTTATCATCCAACTCCATGCTTTCTTGCGCTTCAAATATAAATTTGCTAAGAATTGTTTTGTGCCATATCCACGTGTATAGAAAAAAAAAAATCATTTTCAATATGTAGGAGGTGGGACACAAGTCAAAAAAGTGGACTTTTACGCTAATTAACGTATCTTGTTAACGGCTTGGCAAAACACTTTGAAAATTGGTAGGTGGAATCCTCATAAGACTAACTTTAAGTTAAAAAAATAAAAAAAAATCCTATCACACAGTTTCGGAGTACCAAGTACGCAAACCTTTAAATGCGTTTTTCTCGAAATGCAGAAGCAGATTCTGGGTACGTTCCGAGATGTGTCTTTAAGGGAAGTGTTATGCAGCATAACTTTCAATTGCCCCCCTTTACTGTCAAATTGCCTTCCCCCCCCTGTGGGGCGTGGGCCCCACGTTGGGAAACACTGATCTAGAGCCTAAACGAGTTAACCGACTTGCTTCAAATTTGATACAAATATTTTATTAAAAAAAAACATCGAAGCAAATCCACAGAGACCTATGTACATATATGTATATTATTTCTACTTGCTTAGGAAACTCAATATGGCTTAAGGCTGCTCTGATTCTTTAAATTCCTTCGGCCTAAGCTTTAGCAGTGAAGTTCCTTTCTTAGATCATTTATGATTTTGTATAGTCCTGCATACACTTGTCTCGTGTTGTGTGTTGCTATGTGGCTTATAGAATATATGAATTGACAGCGAAACACGACTCCACAAAACAACAGACGATACAGAGGTGGTTCCGGCTTAACACATTAAGTCGACAATGCCATGTGAAAGTCGACAATGCCAATGGAAAAGTATCTTTAGTTGCTTTTGAACTGTCATACACAGCCAAAACTATATCCAATCCAAAACGGTATATCCAATTCTATCTCTCAAATTATGTTTAAACTAAATTCTGCGAATAATAAACAAAAAAAAGCGCGCTTTTTACAAACTTTTATTTGCAGAATTTTTAAAACAAAATTTTGAAAAGCAGAATTTTGTAAATCAGAGTTTTGAAAAGAAGGATTTTGAAAGCAGGATTTTAAAAGCAGAATTTTGAAATCAGAATTTTGAAAAGCTGAATTTTGACCCTGGCAGAATTTCAACCTCATCCGAAATTTTAAGGTAGCTCTATAAATATGTATACTTTGAATTCTTATAAAAAATATTTACCTATATGTAGTATGTATGTATGTTTATACACTCCTCGTCAACTGAATACGCACAAACATTTTTGAATATATTTTATCCATTTTTTCCAAACAGTGATGGTTATTATGCCATCTGTTGATGGTAAAAATTTTCGTAACATATAAATAACAGAATTTCAAAGTTTTATCCAAAAACAACCGTTTTTCCTTCAACCACTTCCAAAGTGTAACTTATGCAAAGTAGAAGTTTTTTTTTGAGTCAACTGAATAGGTACAAAAATTAAAATTGGTATTGGAATGGAATGAAACAAGTTTTTGTTTAAGTTTAGTAGTGGGTACTTCCACCTTTATTTTTAATTACTTCGTAAATTCGATCCGGCATGGAATCGTATAGCTTTTTAATGTAAATTGAAAATTCAATATTTTAACAACAGGTACGTCGATTTTTATAAATTTAGGTTTTAAGTAGGTAAGTAAATATTTATTATTTTGTTTTTGTATAAAATGTATGTAAATATGTATGTATATTAGGGTAGTCCTTATAAAGGTCATTGTCTTATTTTGAATGACGCACCCCCCTAATTTGTTCTAAATAAATTAAAAAAAAAAATCCTGTAAAATTTTAGCTCATTATATTAACGTTAACCCGGCCCCCAAGACGCCTGAAGTTTTATATGCGAAATACAATGTATTTTTGTAAATCCAAATTTGAAAAATCTTTACTTTGGTAATGAATGATAAAAAACATGTAGTCACTTATGTCATATTTATAAAAATGCATCAGAAAAAGCGTGTCATTAAAAACAAGCCAACAACATTTATAAGGACCACCCCAATGTATATATACACAAAATAAAAAAAAAATATATTTTTAAGAAATTTTGATTTAATTTTTATTTTGGCCAATATTGATATTTTGTGAGTCAAAAATCAATAATGAACTCCTCTTGTTCTTAGGAGGGTCAAAACCCCATAAATTAATTGTGGACTTTTTCCGCATTGTGATGGATCAAAAGTCCTCACGAAAATCTTTCGGACTTCATGGGTTAATTTGTTAAAATTTCAAAACTAAAATTTTGAAGTTTTATTTAGAGTAACTAACTTTTAAAATGTTCAGGTGAAACAAAATTTTAATTTTTCAAATTAACTTTTTGAAATTTTAAAATTAATCTTTCAAAATTAATTTAGAATACAAAATAAAAAAGCGGATTTTAGAATACAAAAAGAGACATACAAAAATGATTATACCTACATACGTGTTGACGCAGTATTTTTTAACAATTGTTTTCATTTAATGTAACTAAATTAGGAATGAAATTAGAATTAGTAAGAAACAAGAATCACCCGCTCACATGACTCTGTTCTTGTCTGATCTTAAGCAATATGCTCTAGTTTCTGTTGTCTTTTTATGCATTCACCCAATTACAGAATTCAAAATACATTTATATAATTTTAAATAATATTTGGTAATCACTAACAGCGAGAATAATAATAATTATAAAACAAAATTGGAGAGCTATTTTTTTAACATTTATCCAGATAAACTTTGTTTAATGACCACCATAGTGCACATGCACCTATGTAATTAATCTTTATTTCAATTCGAAAACTTTGAAAATGTTTATAGTTTTGATATCTCTAACATAGGTATTCATACCTACCATGGTCCACGATTCACAAGCTTCACAAACCGTGTTGATAATTTCTTAAAAAATCACTACAAAATCAAATTAAATCGCAAAGTGAGTATGTAGTCATCTAATAATGTTAGTCGACAACAGACTATAAAGCGTTTTATTCAAAAGTCCTGTAAAACCAAAATTCAATCAAATTGAGAAAGTAGTTTAAAATTGAAACGTAGACAAAATAAGCCCTGTAGGCCGATTCTAAAAAGCGCGGCGGATCGCTTTCACTAGCGGATTTGTATTTTCTTACTCTCTAAAGCGCAAAATTATTCATATTTGCAATTTTTTCAATTCAATTCGCCAACAATCCGTCACATAGAAACCTATCGCTTTCAAACAAAAAATGGAAAGCAAAAGCGGTTTCGAGAATAAGAAAATACAAATCCGCCAATGAAAGTCATCCGCCCGCCGCGCTTTTCAGAATCGCAATACTACTGTCGTTCGCCACGAAAAAAAAAACATATTTTTCGTTTCCATTTTGTATATTGTATCCTACCACTTATAGATCAACAATCGTTATTTTGCTGTCAGTTTTCGCCTAACCCAATTTAATTCCGTAACATGATGTAAAACTTATAGGTACCTAAATTTGTATTAATCCTATAGGTAAATTATTATAGCAAATTTTGAAATTCCGAATATGCGGAACTGGGAAACCTGATGTTTTAGACTCCCAAATTATTTAAAAACAGGATTTTTCACGTTCAAAAATATTTAAACTTTGTATTTAAATAAGTACTTTTTTAGTAAATAAGTAAGTTTTAGTGTATAATTTTATAAATACATGCACAAAAAAGTTATGTATAAAAATACTCACAATAAAAATAAGCAGTCTTAGCTGATTCGACATTCATTCGGCGATGATCATTTAACATAATTTATTCCTTATTAAAAATGCGTGTGTAATCCTTTAAGGGTCACCCATGTAAATTCTCGAGAATATTTAAGTATCTTTAACTTTTATTATTTAAATTTAATATTTTCAAGATACCTGCTAAACTGCAGTTTTAAAATACACTTTTGCACTTTATCTAGCTTTTTATTCGCCTTAGGGACAAATAAATTTAAAAATACTTAATTTTGTTAGTAATAATTATTTTTAATTTTTCTTATACGTTAAACTTCACTGTAAATCGCGCTCGATTCTCGACCCACATTCATAAATACAAAATTCATTCGTTATAAAGTTTCGATATCGGAAAAGTCTAAACATTTTCCAACACACACAACCGGTCAGTGCGAAATGAAAACCGATAAATTAAAAAACAACAGTAATTTTATAGTAAGTAACCTTTTTCTTATCTAATGATAAGATAGGTAGACATCCATAAGATAGATTATCTATTTAATCGATTATATTTTATTCAGTAATAAAATAAACAAGACACACCGGATGAGAAAAAAAAACTACCCAACAAAAACGACGGAAGGCAAACCACCAAATCTCACGGAAGAACCACGATTTGATGAAAAATCGAAGAAACTAGAAAAAATGAAAATCTCTCAGGAAATCCAATAGTATGACAAACGACGACGACACTATACGGATGGTGATGGTATGTATGTGTGTGTGTGTGTGTGATTGCTTGTGTGGTATTATAATAAAAGTGTACAAATGGAAATTGTTGTTGTGAAAAATCACTGGAAAAACGTCTTGCCACTGCGGTAGAACTGTTAAGACTGACTTTAAATACGACCAAAAGTTTTGTCGCCCATTTACGTCGCTTCGGTCGCGTGTATACCGTTGTATTGCTCTTGAATCTTGATGTTTCTGCTGTGGCTCTGCTGTAGTGGCTGCCTCACCATCACCATCGCCAGTTAGTTCACCAACCAAACCAACAAAATGCACAAAAACGAGGAAAGAAAAAAAAAAACAAACTGCCACTATACTATATTCACATCCGAGTCGAGTACACCAACGACCAGCGTCAACACCAACAACCCCCACTCGGTTGACAGTTTTTTCAACGTTGTACCGCACAGCACAGCACCGCACCAAGTCGATAATGTTTTTCTGGTTGGGCGCGCAATGCGTATTTTTGAGATACTTTTCGGCTAATACTTCACCTCCTCATCCAAATATATCCATGTGCCTGCCGTTCGCCGCTGTGCAATCGAAGAAGAGTTTAGCTAGCCAAAATGCGTGTGAGCTGAGCACAGGTGAATCGTGTTCGTGAATCGCACGCGACGACACGGATAGCGTTTCAAACACCTTAATTCCAATCCAACAAAACCATGAACAACAAAATGATAACATAATACATAACATCAACTTTTCTTACATGTTCGAGTATGATGAAAATTATTAAAGATACTTTCGTAGTTCGACTTTAAAATTGTTGTAGTTTGAATCGAGTTTTGTATGGTAGTTTTATTGTTCATTCGAACATGTTCGTATCGAACATGTTAAATGCATGTGGAATCTGTTTGTTTGGCTGTTATAAGAGAAGAATATTAAAAGTTTCCTTGATGTGAAATTGAGTGATTTTAAGATAGCCTATCAATCTGTTAAGAATCTGTAGAGTTTTTTCACTCTGTATTTTGTATGGCTTCAATTGGGAAAATTAATTACAACCTATAATACTTATTAATTTATTGTATTTAATGATTGGGTCGTATTTTGCTCAAGCTCAAGTTATAGTTGCTTAGGCATATGCATTAAAATAATGGATAACCTTGGAATGCCTCATAGTAGACTTTATGACCGTCCTGAACACTAATAAAAAAAAGGATTATCCCAACCACAAGAAAAGATATGTGCATTTTTTTGTTCAGTGCATTATTTTTTGCGTTACTTTACGTTTTTGAATAACACGACTACAAGTGAATGAATTCTTAATGACTGTTCGAATTCGATTTTCGATGCAAAATGTAATTTTTGGAAAGTTAAATCATCTCTGGTATGAAAAAATGCATGAATACCTCAGTGGCCAACTATTTTTAAAATATGCGTGTTGAATGCGGATTTCAAAATGGTACAATAAATTACTGTATCTAGAACCAATAGCAAGTTATTTGTAAAAATCTGCAATACTAGAGCCAATTTAGCAAAAACAAAAGTTTTCAAAATTAGAACATTAAACGTGAAAAAAATACCATGCGTTGAACATGGTTGATTTTTGATTGATTGCCTCTCTTTATAGTGTTGTCCTAATGATAAATCCAAGCTTTTAACTTCTAGGGCCGAATGCAACATTACCAAAAATGTTAACAAAGTGCAAGAAAACGGCTTAATTTTCGTGCTTGTTTTGAATTAAACCTCTTTAATTCAACTTTAAAAAATTTTCTTATAAGAGGTGCATTAAATAAATCGAATACAGCAAGCCGATAAGCTTCTCAGAGGAGCTATATGAAATCTTGTGCAAGCTGCTGCATTACAAATATGCCAGATATACCAGATTTTATGGCCACCCCATCCCGTTCACCTAAATCAACTTGATTTTTTTTATTGGGCCTGCATTAAGAAAACCGTGTACAGCAAGCCCATCAGGTCCTTAGAGGAGCCAAGAAATCTTGTGGAGAAAGCTGCATTAAAATATTCTGAGCAAAACTTAACAAGATTATTATAAGATTTTCTTCTATGGGGAGGTGCAGAACCTGTTTTAGAATGGGTGGAAAACAGTTTGAGCATTTGCTTTAAATTAAAAAAAAAAAAATATCTATTTTTGTTTCTAACTAAGTGATCAAGTGATTGAAAGTTTGCTCAAAACTCAAAAGACTATTTGTTTGAAGAAAATAACAAATAAACTAAAAGCAACTGCGAAAATATTGTATGGTGTTGTTGGGGCACAATAGACCAGGTATAATTCAGAACGAGCTTGAAAATGTAGCCGTTTTTTGAACTTTGTTGACAGTTTTGGTAATGTTGCAATCGGCCCTAGAAGTTAAAAGCTTGGATTTATCACTAGAATAATATCATAAAAACAGGCAACCAATCAAAAATCTACCATGTTGAACGCATGATATTATTTTCACGTTTAAATTGCTATTTTTTAAAACATTTGTTTTTGCTAAATTGACCCTCTCGTTGTTGATTTTTACCAATAACTTCCTATTGGTTCAAGATGCAATAATAAATTATACCATTTTAAAATCCGCATTCGACACGCATATTTTTAAAATAGTTGGCCACTTAGGTATTTATGCATTTTTTCATACCAGAGATCATTTAACTTTTTTCAAAAATGATTTTCTTTCACATTTTGCATCGAATATCAAAGTTCAATAATTTTTTTCTCTAAGAATTCAAACAGTTATTATAATTTTTGTCTTCTTATGTTTTGGCACAAGCAATGTTAAATATGGCTACGAAAAAAAACGGTAGAATTCACTCACTTGTACTCGTGGTATTCAAAAACTTAAAGTAACGCACAAAATAATGCACTGAACAAAAAAATGCACATATCTTTTCTTGTGATTGGGATTAACCGTTTTTTTATTAGTTTTCAGGACGGTTATAAAGTCTACTATGAGGCATTCCAAGGTTATCCATTATTTACTGGACACCCTGTATACGTACCTAAGGTACCTACGTTTACCTTTCTGAAAACTGAACAAACATTTTAAATTGTGCTATTATCCACGTCCACATTAAAGCTGGCAAAAAGTTCATACATGCATGTGTTTCTTCATGAAATTTGATATCCAAACTATTTACACATTTAAATTTTGAAATTATCAAAATGATTGTATTTTCTTTATATTCACAATTATTTGATAGACCGAGAGCCAACGACATAAAAACTCAAGTCATTTGCGTAATGTTGAAACTCATACCAATACATAGCTTTGAAAGGGTAAAACCAGGATTGCCTTGTCTGCCTGCCCATAACCTTAACGAAGGGGTGGGGGTTTGGGGGGTGAAAATGGAGATTTTCTTAATTTTTATTCTTTATTAATTTTTTGAAAACATATCATGATGCTCTGTCATTTTCATTACTTCTAAACACCTTGATTTAGATGATCCGACTAGTAGAACTCAAGTTATAAGCTTTTCAAACGAATCATAATCTACTTTTTTTGGAGACTTTGATTTGTTGATTTTTTGCGTTTTAAAAATCTCCAAGAAAACAAATATAAGGCTTTCTTAAAAAGTTTTATCTTGAGTTCTACAACTCAGATCATCAAAATGAAGGTGTTTAGAATTAAGGAAAATGACAGTAGAGCATCATAATATATTTTCAAAAAATTCTTTGAAGTGATAATACCCCTGATAAAATCTTTAGAAAATCTACATTTTCAACCCCCCTCCCCCACCACTTCGTCAAGCGGGTATAGGCAGGCAGACAAGGTAATCCTGGTTTAACCCTTCTACTGGTGTGGTGTGGGTTTCAACATTACGCAAATGACTTGACTTTTTATGGCTCTTAGACTATAATTAGGTATCTACTTAACCCGGGGCTTAGGCAAGCGTGTAGAACTAGTAGTGCTAATGTGTGTTAGTGTATCAGAACACGAGAGAGCAAACTAGTAGCCCAAATAGTATAATATTTTTGCCTGGGAGTAGCCTGCCAGTTATCCTACTAGTGTAGTGTATTTTCTTCATTTATTTGTTTTGTTTCCATAGTTTCCATAATTTGTATATTTTTCTGTATGAAATATTTTTAAAAAATCATACTAGTTGCCAAAACGCGCAGAGAGCTACTAGTCACACATACATCCATAGAACTAACACTATGATACAAATGCTACTAGTTCTACTCGCTTGACTAAACCCCGGGTAACATAAAAATTTATTAAAAAATCAGTACAAAACTAATTATTAAAAAAGTGCGTATACGCCCTAGTGTACCACTGTAGTAATAAACTGAATAAATTTACGGCATAGTTGTATTGATTGACTTTACATGAACTTAGCATGAGCAAATTGAAATTGCGGAAGATATTTTCTCTTAGGTTACAAAATTCATTGCTTTACCTTCATAATAAATAAATGCTTTCAGCAGAAAATCGGACATACAATGGAAATTTCCAATGCAGATCACACATTTCAAGAAATAAATTATTTTATGAAATAAATAAATGCTTTCAGCAGAAAATCGGACATACAATGGAAATTTCCAATGCAGATCACAAATTTCAAGAAATAAATTATTTTATGAAACAGATTTCTACAATTTGTTTAACCATCTCTGTGGCAATTAATGAAGAAAATATTTGACGTTTAATATCATTTCTATTGACATTTGTGCTGCTTTTTACCTTTACATGCAGATTGAAGGGTTGGGTTGGGATTCCAGGTCAGGAATTTTCTATGTTTTTATATTCCATTTTAACTGTATACACAAAAGTTGTTGTTTGTTTGGCAGTCTGATTGCCAATAAGATAAAATCCTGGGGGATTGATCACCTTGACCCACTTATCTACGCCTGTTGAAGGTGTTTTTTTGAAGAATTTCTTAAAAATGACTTTAGAAGTTAAAAATTTAATGAACACTTTCATATCACTCTAGTCTTAACTGCTCTATAATATTTGTTTAATATATTATCTCATATTTTTCGATGCATTATTATTAGTTCAAAATTTTATAAATCAACTTACATTATTGCAAATAAGTATGAACGTATATCGGGTATTTCCTTTACTCCAAAAATCACATAAATGCGTTAATGCAAAATATCTGATAAGATTTTAAAATTTGTTTATTAACACTTTTTATTTAAACCCCCTTTTCTTAAGTCGTAGGATGACAATTCAAAAATTAATAATATGTAGGTAAGGTACATATTATTTATTGTAAGTCATTTTTATATAACGTATTATAATAAATTTGTATTCATTATATCCATCATAAATATTTACAATCCTATTGATTGTTTTGGGGGATATCGTGGTCGAACAATGACATGCCATAGACAGAAGGGGCATATAAAAAAATGTAAATTATCATGGTTAAATTGACCTAGTGAGTACTTTTTATTAATAGGACACGAGTAAGATAAGGGCGCATTCTTTGCCGATCAATGAATTTAACGTTTACTGTGTCGATAATCGATATGCACTTATGCACACAGATATAGCAGAATTATTTATAAACCAAAGACACATTAATTGAAAATTTAAATTATTTTGTATTAAAACTGTATTTTATTATATTTATATTTATATATATTATATTTATTTTGTATTATAAGTCCAGTCAAATAAGATGTCGACACGGACAAAATTTTTAACAGGCTATGTTTTTTGTTGGTCATGTTTAGAAAAGTGTCCTTAATCATATGTGAAAAGTCCCAAACAATCCGCGTTGGCGAAAGACCGCAGTCTTTTGGCTTTTGGCTACTGAGGAACTTGTTGACCTCGAAATACCATTTAAGTATTAAGTTAATGGACCAAATAAAAGAAGAAAATACATATTAGTAACAGGTATTGTATGACTACTGTTTTGAATTAAATGAACAGAGTAAACTGCAGTGCGAATTTGAAAAAAAAATACCCATTTCCTAATATTTATTAAAAAACCGTGTAAGTGTGTAAGTTTCCAAAAAAAAAATCCATGTTTGGGCTACATCACCATTTAAAAATTAGTAACTTTTATCTATATTTTTCGGCTTTTGGCTTTATCTGAGTATTTAACATGTCCTAGAAAGACCATTCAAGCGTAAAATGGACAGGTTTTGACATCAAAATCAGTGATGCATACACAAAATTGAGGCTGTGAGTTCAAAAGCGGTGTTACCCACTTTTTGTAATTGGGTTTAAAACGACTAAAACAAGCACATTATGCCCTTCAAATAGCAATGTTATATTTTTGTTGAAGAGATTAGATATTCAAGAATATTAAACTATATTTAAAATAATGTATCTCCCCAAGACAAAAATATGAGAGACAAAATAAGACAATTTTTCAAAATAGGGCTACGCCACTTTTGCACTCACAGCCTCAATTAGAAATAGGTCTTTTATGGCTTTACTGAATGAAACTTCTAAAAGTAAATAATTGCAGTCCAAATTCTAAAAGAAAAATACCCATGTCCCAGAAATATGTTTCATAAAGCTGAAATTTAGTGGACATGTTTAAAACAGTATCAATAATCACATATGTTAAGTTTCCAAGGAATCCCAAATATGAAAATGACAGGAGCAGTTTTTTTTAAAGTGTCTTGATTATAAAAAGAAACTAAAGGAAAGTTAGAACAGGTTATCATTAAAACAAAAACGAAATCAGAGAAACATCCAACGTTGGTCAAAAGAAGACAAAATGCGTGTTTTATTGGAAAATACATCCATAGTACAGTACGATTTTACATGCAATACAAGTACTACATCGCTATTAGCTCTACGCCCGATAAAAAGTTAAAGTAGAATCCTACTGTGGATGGATTTTTTAACATTTATTTGAGCCTTGAATTGGATATTGTTTGTTTTGTTTTCGATGTTGGTACAATTGATAGTTGAATTGAGTCTCGATGGACGTGTTCATGAAGTAGTTATAGTTGTAAATTCCCATTGCAAAGACAAATTGATCTTTTCTCGAAAGTGTTTCTTTTGATAATTTTCATTTTTTGTATGGTTAAGCTTCCAAAAACTATAAACATTACATTATAGCAGAGATTTTGAAAAAAATTTTATTTTTGAAGTTAGAAAAAAAATTATTTTTTTTTTTGAATACTCAATTAGTCATTATTTTGAAAATGACTTGTTCAATTTTTTTAAGACTTCGTTTGAAGTAATTTTTTTAGTATATGTACTTGAAAAAATTATATATATATTTTATATTTTTTAAATCGAAAATAACAGTACCTTCCATGCAAAGGTTCAAAAACCTTACATAAAAATCTTATTTTTCAAAAAACTTATAAGTAAATTTTGATTAAAAGATGTGTGCGATATTTAATTAGTAAATTCTATTTTTTAATTAAAATAAATAATTATTTTGCTTTTATATTAACAGCACTTCCCATAGCACCACTTTTCATATTCTCGACTTTCTCATTTATGGGTGAATCTTTTAAATTATTGCTTTATGCAGATGCTCCTAAGAACTATTATACATAATGCATAACAAAATTTTCAAAACAAATTATTTTGTATCGCGCTTTTCAGCAGTTTAGAGTAACTCAAACGTCTGCAACTTATATTTTCACTTTCTTGAGTCAAAACCTTTTAATTGGTAAACATTTGAAGAAGCTACCATTTATATACAATTAAAAAAAAAATACTAACATCTGCGAATTATATCGCGGCTGTCAGTTGCTTGGGGCCACTCAATCGTTTGGCACTTACATTTTATTTTTTTTTCAATTAAGATGCATTTCAAGTGGTTTCCCTCAAAATTCTATTACTAAAAAAAATAAAATAAAAAATCTGCGATCTATTTCGCAACTTTCCAGCTTTTGGGTGACACTTTGGTAGTCAAGACCTTCCGATTGCGATACATCTTGGTGGCATACATCAATTATCTAAAAATTCCAATACAAAATCCGCGACATTAATTACGTCTGTCGGGAGTTTTGGGGCCACTAAGATGTCTGTAAGCAAGTTAGTAAAAGCAGATCCAAACCAAAACCGTAATGCAGCTATTATTACAGACAGTCAAGCGGCTGTTAAAGCCATTAATTCAGCTACAGCATCCTCTAATCTAGTCCAGCAATGCCGGAATGAGCTTGCGGGTCTGAACACTGACCTCAAAGTCACTCTTATCTGGGTCCCGGGTCACAGTGGCATTGAGGGTAATGAACGGGCTGACGAGCTGGCCAGGCAAGGTTCAGCCCTTCATGGCTCACTTGCGGAAAGAGTCAACATTCCGCTTGGAGATATGAAGGGCAACATTCTCTCAATTTATCTTACTAAAGCAAACCGTAGGTGGAGCAGTTTATCAAATTGTATTATATCTAGGAAGATTTGGCCCACCTATGACAAGAACCGAACAATTGATCTAATACGCAGACCCAGGCAAGACATAGCCAATCTGGTAGACGGCCTTCGGCCAAACCACTCAAGACTTTGTAAAATACTTATAAGATTATAAATTGTTTAATTTCACTCCACTTAAAACAGAAGTAATTTCAATATTTTAATATTTAAATTTCTTCATCTTCTTATTATAAATTGTATACATTTATGAAGTCAATAAATAATAAAAAATAAAAAAAAAAGACATAGCCAGGGTAGTTGCAACCTGTAGTGGCCAATAGGAGAGCATGCAGCGAAGCTGGGCATACCTCACAATACTGGTCCTCACTGTCGGAGCTGTGAGGACCAGCAGGAAAAGGAAACAGTAGTTCATTTCCTCTGCAAATGCCCTGCTCTGGCCAAAACTAGAAAACAGTCACTCGGAAGAGCATTCTCTGAAGACATTAACGAACTTTCTGAAATGAAGATCAAAGACTTGATTTCTTTTCTCAACGCGACGAAATGGCTCTAGGACAAATTTCGGCTACTTCTGCATTATACCTTCCGTCGATTCCATATGATCACAAGATAGTGGACTAGGGTTCTGGTGGGGGTTTGTGGTGCACAGCGGCCGGATGATCATCCAATCAGATCAGTGGACGCTCCAGTGCCAGCCAACGAACTGCCTAGTGGGCTAACTGTGGATGGTGCGGGTGCGGGTGCTGATCTGGTTGAGTGAGTGATCTACTTTCGGTTGATTGTGCTAAAAGCTACAACAAAATCCTATTCTAAACTAAATAAAAAGAGACGATATCCTGAGGATATGCCCATATTTTCTCTCTTCAATTCCATCCACAGGTTCAAACGAGTTATGGTATCAAAACGGCGCACTTCAGCGCTGATTGGGCTATGGGCTAGACTGCCCGTGGCGCCATTTCTAACTACCTAGATGTCTGTCACGTACATATTCGCAATCAGGGGGTCAAAATCTTTGGTTTGTGATACATTTCAAGTAGTTTCCTTTTCGACCAAAAACGCAAAAAAAAAACACGTTTTCAAGGACATCTGTGGTGGGTTTTGGGGCCACTTAGACGTCTGTCACGTACATATTCACACTCAGGGAGTCAAGTGCTAAAAGTTGCGACCAATTTCAGGTGGTTTCCTAAAAGTCTATAAAAACACACAAAAAAAACTAGAATTCGGGGACGTCTGTCTGGGTTTTGGGGCCACCTAGAGGTCTGTCGAAACCGTATTTGTAATCAGGGAGTTAAGGGCATCAAGTTGTATTTCATTTGAAATAGTTTCCCACACGATTCCTATTTTCAGAAAAGTTGTACTTTTGATGTACATTTGCGTGGTAACGTATTCGTTACCACCTTCACCAAGACTACTTGTACTAAAATATCTTTTGACTTCCTTTCACGCCCAAAATCTGCTGCCAGCTCTCGGTCAATTAGTAAAATTGAAGCTTAAGATATTTTAAAATTGCCAGCCTGGTTTAAAAAAAAAATGATATTCCTACTAGAAAGATAAAAGCTGAGTTTTGTTCTGTCTTTGAAAATTCAAAGAAAACAACGGAAGTATTCAAAGGATGCAAAATAACGTTGAGGCCTAGAAGAAAAGAACAGTTTTTCTCGTTTAAAAAATTTCACACGGCGAATAAACAACAAAACCACGACTTGAATTCCGATTAATACTGGATTAGGATTTCAGAATAATGATAAAATAATAACAGGCGTAAACGATGTTCTGATGCGTTTCTCAATATTTTAGTAATTAGAAATGAAGTTTGATAAATATGAATTTTTGGAATACCAACATATGTGTTTCAGAACATGGCTAACTGATTCAAAAAACTGATTTCGTAAACACACTGGTGCAAAGCGTAAGAAATGGGGATCGCATTCAAAAGATGAAAAATTCTAAAAAATAAGAAAATTCAACATATTATGAGAGACAGACCTGATTTGAGTAAAATTCCTACTTTAGAGAATATGTTGAGTTTAATGCTACCTTGTGTTATTTTACGGCCGGCGTGGCGGGCGGTTTTTTGGAATTATTTTTCTTTATAATGGGTGATTTTTTAAGAGGTTTAGAACTTTAAAAAAAAAAAAAAACACAAAAAATTCGAAAAAATGAATGAAATATTTATTTGAATCGATAGTTTCAACCTTGCAATTTAATGTTTAAAGATAATTTCATGCAAATGTTGACCGCGGCTGCGTCTCAGGTAGCCCATCCGCTGAGTCCAATTTTGGCATACTCTTTCACACATATCGGCCGGTATCTCACGAATGAATGCATGGATGTTGGCTTCCAGTGCGTCAATCGAAGCGGGCTTGTCCCTATAGACATTAGCCTTGACATACCCCCACAAAAAATAGTCTAATGGTGTCAAATCGCACGATCTAGGCGGCCAATTGACCGGCCCGAAACGTGAAATTAACTGTTCACCAAACTCGCCTCGCAATTGCGCCATTGTTTCGCGTGCTGTGTGGCATGTGGCACAGTCTTGTTGAAACCACATATCATGCAAGTCAAGAACTTCCATTTCGGGCAAAAAAAAGTTTGTTATCATCGCTCGGTAGCGTTCACCATTGACAGTAACGCTGCGATTCGCATCATCTTTGAAGAAATATGGCCCAATAATGCCGCCGGCCCATAAACCGCACCAAACAGTGGCTTTTTCGGGATGCATTGGTAGCTGTTGCTGGCTTTAGTTCTTGCACCAGCTGTATCTCAAAAGACTTTACGCCCAAATCCTTCCGCAAAATTTTCCACGTAGTGCTGTAACAAAGGCCTAACTGCTGGGAACGGCACCGAATCGACACTTCGCGGTCTTCTGTCACACTAGCTGATACGGCCGCAATATTTTCTTCACTACGCACAGTACGTAAACGTGTTGGTGGTTTAATGTCCAACAAAGTAAATTTGGTGCGAAATTTGGTCACAATCTTCCGAATAGACTGCTCAGAAGGTCGAGAATGCCGACCATAAAATGGAAGCAGCGCGCGATGAACATTTCGAACCGAGCACGAATTTTGATAGTAAAATTCAATAATTTGCAAGCGTTGTTCATTTGTAAGACGATCCATGATTAAATTGCAAACCAAACTGAAGCTGTTTGATAGTGACACAAGGTACTAAACACACGTCAGCTGTCAAAACCATTGTTGCCAAAACAAACCAGCTAAAAAATCACCCGTTATTTTTAAAATACATACACATTTTTCAATAGAAAATCAAAGTTTCTTTTGTCATGTAAATTCTTCTTTAAAATACTGAATTTGGGCATTAACAGAATTTTGGAAAACAGAATTTTATAGACATTCAGAATTTTGAAATACAGTATTCTAAAATACAGAATTTTGGTCATACAGCATTTTCTAAAAAATTTCAAATAGAATTTTGGGCATACAGAATTTTGAAATCCAGAATTTTGACCCGCTCCCTAACAAAATTAATTTCATGTTTTTGAACATTTTTAATATCCATGTTTTTACATAATACCTACTCTCATACTCTTATTTGACATAAGCTACTTGAACATAAGAGCAGGAAGTTAAGTTTGTTTTATTATTTTGGTGCTGCGGGGACCTTGAAATCAGCTTATTCCAAAAATTTATACAACCGAATTGAGCTAAGTTAACTTGAAAATACAATACACAATCAAATAGTTCTCAAAACAAACCATCATGTCATTAACATTACTTCTAAATAAACAAGACAGTGGTAGGTACTTAATAAGAGTTTTTCATTTACATTTCCAAACATAAAGTATTAAAGCCCTTAGGGCCCAGTTGGAAACCATCATTGAAATTATTAATTTTCAATTTTGAGAGATCTTGAAGAAAAAATATATGATTATTTTGATGCCAAAGTAAAGTTTATCGAATTAATATTTATTTCTAGGTAAAACAGAATTCAATTTTGCACAACTTTTCTCATAAAATGACTTTTAATTTTTCAATAATGAACTACCTTACCCATGATCATTGAAAAAATTAAAAGTTATGTTATGGAGAAGATATGGGTCAAAATTTTGAAGACGTAAGCTATATTTCTGCATTAAAATATTCAATGATTAAACTTTCCAAGAGTCTCAAAATAAACAGCTTAATTTTTCGATGATGGTTTCCAATGATAGCTATAACTGGGACCTTACCTATTTATCCAATTCTTAACATAACTTCATGTCACAATGAACTTATTTTTAAAACATTCTATAGGTATAAGTATAATTTATATATATTTCTAGTTGGGTAAATCCCACCAACATCAAATTTCCGACGCCTCTGTCTTTGTTGATTTTATCTTCTTCTTAAACCTCCTCCTTTAACTTCAACATACATATTCCAAAAACCAACCACCTGTCATAACCATCATCATCTGGCAATAATAATTGTAAATTAAATTTGAATTTCAAATTTCACTGCATCACAACACTAGGTTGGGAAATTCCTCCAGAAATTGATATTATATAGGTACATATAGAAGTGCCAATGACAAAAACAAACAGAAACTCCCCCACAAAATAAATTCATCTTCAAAACAAAGGCAAAGCGTCTCTTTCCTCAAAAGAAATTAATAATATTTTAGTTTGCATACCATTGCATACAGAATGATGTCTTCATCTTAATTTTTAATATGTTTTTTTTGTGGTGTTGTGTACAGAAAAAAAAAAAAAAAAACAAAACAAAAGATCCAAATAATGATAAATTCCAATAATAAATAACCTCCTTTTTTAAGCCACACCACACGCTCCAAGTGTCACAGATACGCGTGCGAAGCGTTTTTCCAAAAAAGGTGAGGCGCTACGCAAACAAGTGTACCTCCTATATAGCTTACATACCTGTCTCCCTATGTCTGTGTCTAAATCATCGCCCCCAAAATAAGACACATCATTCGGTTTAATCAATGGTAATTAATAACTTACCACACTCAAGCGACTTGAACTTTCTATAAGTAAAAATGTGTGAGGGAGTGAGAGATCGAAACTCCGTGCTCTCACTGACCACTGCAAATAAATCATTCAAATAAGATAATAATATTTGAAAATCTAAAAAAAAAAAAAAATTCCCAAATTTATTGCCGATTAATTTGAGGTCTTTCCAAAGATATTATTTATCTTTGAATAAATGGAATATGTGTTCAGAGCTTTAGACAACAAAAAATATCTATCCAGCTTGTTGCACGATAGGTATGCCCCTACTTATGATGGATTTATGTTTTTTTGTTTATTGGATTAGAAGGAGGGGGGGAGGGGGAGAGAGAACAAAAACGTGAGGAGTGTTTGTTATCTAGGTCTTAAGTTCGATAGAAAAACTTATGTATATCGAAAATGATAGCACACCAGGAAAATCAACAAATATACATCTGGTTGGGCTTTACAAGGTCCGATCCAAAAGATACAAGTCAAAGACTCATTACCACCTGTTCAAATGCATGTAACGCCTCATATTTAAATTTTCTCTCTATCTTATCTCGCGATAGATGTATAGATTTCCATATTAAAAGTAGCATGTTAATTAAATTGCGTTATAATTCAAGTTGACGGTTGTTGTTGTTGTTGTTGTTGTTGTTGTTGTTGTTGCTGTTCTGTCAGTTGAAAGATCAATACGAGTTTATAAAGCAACAATGTGGCTGTAAGCCCGTCACGCCACCAGCCAGCCGCCCACTCATGGACCGCGCGAGCACGACAAATTCGAACCTCTGGAAATTATTCTCTTGTCATATTCAATACTTATCTGGAGCAATGAAATAATATTGCATCCGAAATTCGTTGGCATTTTCCCATATTATAGAAATATACATACTCGATATTTTACTACATCAAATATATATCTACAAAAAATTATAAAGAGTGGAATGCCCTAAAGATGACGGCCACCGCCAGTAAATACCGCGCTCCGCTATAGCAGCCAGCAGCGTGCGTCTCCATCATGCCCCACCAATATGAGAAAAATGGTCACATTATTTTTGGTGATGTAAATTATTGTGGAATGTTTGTGTGGCAGCAGTTCGGATTTGGCTGTTTTGTTATTGTTGTTGTTGTTATTATTGCTGGTGGGCTTAAGCTTTAGTGTATCTTTTTTTTCTCGCTTGTTCTCATTATTCAATTAAGCTTCGACTATAAATATTTATGATTTTACAATGGCATTTTTTCTGATCTATAAAATCGTTTGTTTTGTTCTATTTATAAAAAAAAAATAAAATAATTCCGAGAGACGATATATTTTTTCGTTCACCTAAAATGGTTTATTTCATTCAATCTTTTATCGAGGTATGGGTATTCGAGAGCATTCAAGTTGGGTAGGTAGAAGGTTATGGGGAAATATTTGGAATTTGTTCAGTATTGATATTGACATCAATGGCAGAAAGAAGAGCATTTCATTATTCATAGGTAGAATGAATAGAAATCGATTGCTTCGAGCGCAAATTAATATTGGTGTACCATGTCTTTTGTCTCCAAAGGCAATCGGTTATTAAGTTGGTGAATAGGTATCAGTGTTACCGCAGGCTTAATTTTTAATGAGTCCTTGACGGAGTAATTGACAATAAATGAGTCCCAATAAAAAATCCGTTCAAGGTGTATGATAAAACTTTTTTCATTTTTAAATAATCAAAAAAATTACTTTGAAATCATAAAACAATATATTTTATTCATAAATAGTATTAAACTAACTTATTTAACATACATTTTTTCTGGGCAAACGAAATAAAAGGGCTTAACTTAAAAATTGGCGTAACCGTTTATAAAATGATGGCTAAATTGTTAGTGAAACGAGCATAATATAACCTTATTTCAATGGTATGATGATGAAACTTGGCACACATGTCTCATTTGTCGTAAGAAATAAGAATCAAAAGAGTCCATACAAATATCTGGGGCGAAAGGGTGTTTTGTTGAGTGAAAGGGAAAAGTAAATTACTATTACCATAGTAAACCCCTCCCAAAACTGGTATGTTGATGAAAGTTGTTAGAACTGTTTTATTTCTTGTTAGAACTAAGAATCAAAAGGATCCATGCAAATATATTGGTTCCAAGGGTGTTTTTTTTAGGCGGAAAGAAAATATGGGTTATAAACCCAATATTTTATTTTCAAGTAATCGGGGTACAAATATTCAATATGGTACATGATTTCAAAGTATTTTTTAACGCTTAATCCAATTTTAGTTAAATTAAGATGATACAATCACCATTAAGAAAGTAATCGTCGTTTAATGGAAAAATGAATGTAGTTTTTGAGTAGGCTGATAAAACATTTTTCCTCAAAAACCACCTTTTACAATTGATATTTGATTTATCTTTTTTTATTCTTGGTAACAATAAATAAACAAAACATTCCTTCCAACTTTCATCGACGTACTAGTTCTGCAGGGGGTTTACGGGGCATAGTTTTACACTTTTCTGTTTCGCTCAAAAAAGCACCCTTTGGCCTCAGATAGTTTTATGGACTCTTTTGATTCTTATTTCTTATGACAAATGATACAAGTGTGCCAAGTTTCATCACCATACCATTGAAATTTGGTAATATTATGCTCGTTTTACTAAAAATTTAGTCATCATTTTATAAAAAGGTTATAACTTTTTCTAGGGAAATTATATTGAAAATATTTTGATTGCATAAGATTGGGTATTCAAAATTACCCTAAGGTCATGTGCCATATGCTTAGATTATACCAAGACAAATATATAGTGGTTTGATATACTTCCACCTTCCCTTCCCCCCATTTTGAAAGTGATTATATAAAAAACTTATACATGGATAAAAATGGATTTCAGGTATGCTGTAGAGTATGAAATTTTACGTCGACGCTCATTTTAAAATTTTATGAATATTCATTTTATAACCATTATTTTCTGACAAACAAAAACCCTTATCCGCCGAGGGTATTTTGCTCCCCCAGCTTACAAGGGTGAGGGAGGGGCCAAAAAATTAACATATTTCTATGGTTTCAAGTATTCTCAATCCAACAAGACATTCCGCGACATCAACGATGTCTGGTTCCCAAATTATAGGCTAATTTATGTGAAATTTCGTGTTAAAACAGGGTCAGAAGGCAACCCTTATAACTCCGGTCTGCCAGTGTTGCTACCGTTGCAACACTTCTTAAAAGTAAACTTGGGATGTGGACTATTAGTGTACCAAAGCTTATCCCGTCAGAATGAAGTGCAAGGTTGGCTCCCCTAACGCCCTAGCTATATGTTATTTTTCAAAATTTTATAAAAATATGTTTGAATTTGTAGGGTTTGCAGTAAAAATAGTTTTAATCATTTTTAATAGCTCTATATTGAAAGTATTTGTTTCGTTTAAAGCTTTAATCAGAACTAAGATCACGATGATGGAACAGTCCAAAAAATTGATTTTCGACATGGCGGCGTTCGTTGCGCGCCTTCGCTCGGTGTGTTTGTCTGTGCGTCCAGATTTTCATCGATCTACAGCCTTAACGAATAAATGGATTAGTTTCAAATTTGGTGTAAGGCATTTGAATGCGACACTAGTAACTGAAAACATATTTGCCTCAAGAAATCGGTAATTAAAACAAGAACTTTTGAAATGAAAGCGTATCATTAGCAACACTTACCAAAATTTAGTATGATTTTCCTTGAAATTCTTTTAAGTTTTTTCGTTTTTGGCAAAATTTTGATTTTAATCTTTTCAGAGGGTGATTTTAAAAATCCTAAAATTACACAACATATACCTATGAATATTTTTGTTCAAAACATAAAAACGAGTCGAGTTCGAGTTGAAAAACATTTTTTAAGAGTTCTTAAGTAGTTTTTTTTTTTTAATTTCATTTGCTCTAAAAAAACTGTGGTTAAATTTTTTTTTTTAATATTTGCCAATTCTTTATTACGTATTAAGTGTAAAATAAAATTAATCCGAAGTCGATAACTTTTGTTTGTTCTTGAGATATTCGAGACGAATGACATTTTACAGCTCTTTTTAAATTGCTGTAGTGTAAAAAGTCGATATCTATATTCGTTATCGGGATATGGTGGACGAAAAAAGTACCCCGCCAATGGTACATCCACACTTAGAGATATCTTTCTAAAAACAACGGATTCTGATTCTAGAGACCTAAAAACGTGAAGATACATATGTATGTATGTCAAAATTTTCAATTTGCCAAATCGCTCCAATTGCAATAAATTCCAATGGGAAGTTAATACAATTTTGAAAATCAATTATTTAATACAAAATTGTTTGTAAATGTATTATGAAAAATATTCAAAAATATGAATTATTTTTTTTTTGTTGCTTTATTTTTTTTTAGCATGACATTAAATTTGTATATGTATATACTATGGTAGTCCTTATAAAGGTCATTGTCTTATTTTGAATGACGCACCCCCTAATTTCTTCTAAATAAACATAAAAAAAAATCCTGCAAAATTTAAGCTCATTATATTAACGTTAAACCGGCCCCCTTGAAGTTTTATACGGGAAATCCCATGTTTTTTTGTAAATCCAAATTTGAAAAATCCTAACTTTGGTAATGATTGATAAAAAAAATTTGAATTTTAGAATACATGTAGTCACTTTTGTCATATTTATAAAAATGTATCAGAAAAAAAATACAACAGTTATTTCCCTACTTATACCCATTTAAACAAAAATATCTTTTTTATTTAATTTTTAATTTTAATAAATGTTGTACATATTTTTTTAACAAATTGTTTTAAACATGACAAAAGTTACTACATGTGTAAAGTTATGATTTCTTAAAGTTAGATGTACAAAAATACATGGGATTTTCCATATAAAACTTCAGACATATTGAGGATTTTTTTTTATTATTTAGAACAAATTAGGGGGTGCGTCATTCAAAATAAGACAATGACGTTTATAAGGACCACCCTAGTATATACCTACAAAATATTTTTAAGAAACAAATTTGGGACGCCAATTTAAAATAATTACTTATGTGCACATAAAAATTGAAATTTTTATTTTATAAATAAAAACATTGTTTTGAAAATTTTAATATGCAATATTATACCTATGTATAATTGTATATCTTTTAGGAGGATCTGCATATAAGAAAATAATTTAAATCAGCTTATCGAATAATGAGTAAGTTTAAAGTATTATTAAAGCTAAAAAAAGATTTTTGTTTAATATTCTAGAACATAATAAAAAACGACTTGAACCCATTTGTTTTTAGATTATCCAAATTTGACCGAATTAAGATGTTTAACATTTTTGAGAATAAAAATGTCGATTCTTTTTAAAAATATAAACTTTTACGTTCACACTTGCTGTGTTCTTTCTTTGGGAGAGTGTATAGGAACTTAGCAAATTCCTTAGGTACACGAAAACAATACCAAACAAAATTATTATGAGGAATTTCGTTTTTGTTTGCCGTGTAAGACTTGTGCTGAGTTTCTATACACTCTCTCAAGGAACACGGCTAGTGTGAAAGCAGTGTCGTTTAAGACTTGTGCTGAGTCTCTATACACTCTCTCAAGGAACACGGCTAGTGTGAAAGCAAAAGTTTATATTTTTAAAAAGAATCGAAATCTTTCTTTCCAAAAATCTTAAAAAATCTCAAAAAACTACTAAGTAAAAAATTGTTAAAACATGAAAAGTTTGAAAAACAGTTTTTGTCTACGATAGATTTCAAGTACTATAACATGATGTTCTCAGGCAAACCTACAACCTCTACTAAGTTACTTCAAAAGTATTGTTTCACTGTAGCACAGCGTAATTTTTGAAAAATTAATTTTTTAACCCTCTACTGCACAAGAAGCCATATATGGCTTTTGATTTTTAAACACCCACTACTGCGATTGCGCAACTGACACTGGAAAAATAGCATTTTGATCGCTTAGAATAGATATTTGTTTTATATATTTGTGTATTTCTTTTCTTTTCTCTTTGTGCAGTAGTGAAAAACCACAATCAAATCTAACAGTTCACGCAGCAAGAAAGTAGTGAAAAAATATAGAAATAAAAGTTTATTTATTATTGGTAGCCCGTAGCGTAATGGTTAGTGCGTTCAACTGTCACGCTGGAGGTCTGGGTTCGCTTCCCAGCCTCGTCCCCTAAAAACTAAAAAGTTTTTTTCAGGGCTACTGCCTCTTGCGAGGAATTGACAAATCCTCCAAGAGTATCACTTGTCACGAATAAGTGCTTCTCGTCTAGCCGTTCGGATTCGGCATAAAATTGTAGGCCCCTTCCATTCCTGTCGATAGGCGCACACAGGAATGGTTGCGAGTTGTTAGTCACTAGGCCCTGGTTCTTCATGAGCCGTTGTGCCACCCGATTTATTTATTTAAAGCGAATACTAAAAGGCTGTTATATTTTTGTTTTAGTGAGATTCGATATTGGAAAATAGAATTTAATAGTTAAATTTTCAATTATGTTTGTGGAATTCAAAACACGGCGCGTTTTTGGGAACGTCCATATTTGGCTCCTTATCCATTCACAACAATATTTAGGGACGCCATATATGTCTGCTTGTGCATTCACAAAACGATGGATATTCAATCTTTTCGTTTTTATATATGCCTATTTTCGATTTTAAGCGGCTATAGAAGAACGCCTTTGCAGGAGTCGACAATGTCTGACAAAAGACTAAAATTGCTTCAAATCCTTGGATTTTAGTTTTCTCATCCCATCCTTCAAGAAAAAATAGAAAAGGGTCATGACATTTCACTGAATTCTGTTCGCTTCGACTCTATGGATCATATTCTCGAATAGCAAAAAACAAGGCAGATATTCTAAAATGACTTCAGGTACAGGACATTTACAATGTGCAACAAATGCAAATTAAATCTGTGTCTGAACAAGGACCGAAATTGCTTCACATCACACCGAACTTAATTTATTTTGTAGTGAATATTTGCAAAATCGTATTTTTTTTGTTAAATTATTGCTTAGTTTTGCTATGAATATTAAAGAAATCGATTTTGTTTTTTTTTTTTTTATTGCTTGAACTAAATTCTATATTTATTTTTTTGTGCTGTTTGAAAAATGTGTAACTGCACAAGAAGCCATATATGGCAAAAGTTAAAAACTTTTAATAAAATTTGCTTAAACAATTTTTTGTTTTTTTAGTCTCTTAATTGTACAAAATGAAAAACGACATTTTAGTTTTTATATTTTCATTGGATGATAGTGCGTGCAGTAGAGGGTTAAACATTTTTTTCCCGTGTTAATTTTGAGTGTAAAAAATAAATTTTTCAAAGCCACTTCACTCTTATAAAAAGAATGCAAGTTCAAAAGTTAAATTTTGTCCTAACTGACTACTTCTTTTTCGAAGCCAAGCAGATATTAAACTTGTCCATCCAGGTTAACTCAGTTTTTTCGGGTTCTCTTATAGATAACCATCTCCCACCCTAACTTCTCAGAAATTTTAAATTTTTTTAAATCAGAGCCTGCACTAGTTCGAAATAAAATTTTATAATATTTAAGACCAGACCCGGAAATTGTTTATAATAACATTAATGAAACTCCATTATGAAGTTTTATATACATTTTATATACAGATACACTGTTTATGTGTACCTGTACTTACAATGAATTAACTTAATAAGCTTAACGTACTACACTAACTTCTAAGACATTTATGTTTTTTATATATCTTAAAGAAAATCACATGGCACTGGAATTTCAAAAAAAAATTCCACCACCTACAACAATAAAAATATATTTTAATCTTATAGGCCACAAAAACAATTTGATATTGTCAAATCGATAAAAAAAAATTAACCACGAGCTCCTATATACCTGCCTTTGCCTATACCTTTACCAAAACATAGCAAAAACAAAAAATTATTGGATTATCGCTAATCACAATGTTTGACAATTTTTAATTTCCTTTGAGAAACATAACTTGTGACTTCTGATACCTACCCTTGGTGTGAACAGCTGTATTTCAGACAAATAAAACAACAAACTTATTAAGATAATATCATGTGCTATAGATATCTGCACGACAATTTTATTTCAGATTAAAGCGAATATATGTATGTACATATATACCGAATTCCCCAAAATTCTTCCTAGTAGAGAAATACATACATATATAAAATAATACCTTCACTAAGTTTAGACAACTTGAGTTTGTTTTTTTTTTTGTCTGATCATTAAATAAAATAAAAATGACATAAGTTTGAAAAAATGTTAAATATTTACAATGTTTTTATCATTTTCAAAAATAGAACAAATTTATACTTTTTGATCAATTTATATATTTTTTTTTTAATTTAATGTTTATTTAAAAATTCATGATTTTAAACTAGATAAAGCTGGTTTTAAGAAAAGCCTAGGTTCTTAATGTTTACTCCTATTTTACACTTCAAAACTACAACTGGCCTCCAAGACTGAAGTTTGAATAAGTATACGTAAGGTATACAAAAATGTGGCGCCCAATGATTGTAACAAATAGTTCTATGTAAATATTAAATTATGTCTAGAAGGTAAAGTTGAAATATAATTTGTCATTTACTATATCTCTTGTAAATAAAAGTTGATAAAAAAAATTAGCACCACTCTGAGATGTTGTTACGAAAACAAATTATTTGTTAGTTGCACTGTGGTTTATCAGTTCTGATGGAAGTCAAACATTGCAAAATGTTTTAAGAAAAAGTTGCGCAAGTTCATAGACTTTATGGCATCAATAAAGTCTACAATCTTTGTTTTCTTAATAAAAACACAAACATTTTTGGATTAAAATTCAAAAACAAAACACAATTCCCAGAATGACAGTATGAAAACAAAATTGAGACAGGAGAATCGATAACTGCAACTTACGCACACAGAAGGTAGATACATAGGTATTGTTTCGATTCTAATCGAACATGATTGTGAAATTCAACATGACTTCCGACATAAATTCTTGCGCTACTTTTAATTTTAGTTTGAGACATTTTTTAGATATACTCTTAGGTTATAGCTGGCGGATATGAGTCGCACCCGAAGGCACTTATGAACATTGATTGAACTTTGGAATTACGATAGGTACATAATTTGGAACGAACTACATATTGACGCCAATGGAATTAGGCCGTGTAAATTATTCTATGTACATATATGATATCTGGATGTGGTGGATAAGAAGCATACAAAATTGTCTATGACTTTATAGAAACAAATATTAACCATATAACCATAGATTTCGAAAAAGTTACTACTTGTAGGCCGTACAAAATTAGAATTTTAAACAAGAAGAGAAATAAACTTGAAGGCCTTTACCAAGGATCATAAGTGTCTAGTTGTAATATTTTTCTTTATTAAAATTGTTGGAGCCATTTTCGGAAAAAATAAAATTTGTCGTAAAGGGTTTTCAAGATTTGTATGGTGCTGTTATTTTTGTTATTTTTGGTTCAAAGAAAATAAGATTTTAGAATTGCTTAGAAAGTGTTGAAAATCACTTAATACGAAGTTTCGAAAAAACTAGTGACGACATTTTTGAACAATTGAACTTTTTTTTTTAAATTCAAACCAGAGTTGCCAAAAATAACTTTTTCTTATAGTGATTAACTGATATTTTTTTAAAAAGAATTTATGATCCCATTTTCAAGAAAAACTAAATTTTTCTTAACAGTTTTTTGTATTGTAGGTACCGTTATTGTAGGAAACAGGATTCTTTCAAATGATCTTAAAAATCATTTTGTAATAATTTTCTAAAAATAATGAACTTACATTTTCGAATAATGTAAAAAAATCAACGGAACCCTTTTGTAGAAAATCAAAAACCCAAAAATTGGTTCTATCAGAGAACAATAAGATACAATTTTTCGAAAAAAAAAAATTAATTAATTAAAACCGTAGGAGCAGTTTTTGAGAAAAATAATATTCTTTTAACGGCTGAAAAAATGTAAGACAGGTACCGTTAATTTTGGTACCAAAAAAATAATAAAATATACTGGGTCCTATGCTGTTTAGATTGCATCCGCGAGAACAGACCTAACTTTTTTCCTTTAGTAGCCTCTTTCGAAAGTAAAAAAGATTTTTATAAAATAAGCAAGAGGAAAATTACACGAATACTTATATAAAGAGTTTTCCAATAGGGACGGGTTGATTTTGATAGCTCGTGGCGGCCATATTGTTTCTTTTACTTTCTGTCGAGATATCGTCTTTTAATCAGTTACTAAACACAAATCATCATGGTAAGTTACAGCGTCCATGCGCAGCGTCGTGTGTTCGCTGATTGGGTTTTGGAGCAGTTGGAAGTTGATCCCAATATTGGTCGAAAAATCATCTTTAGTGATGACGTCATCGGTTCGTACTTCTTCGAAAATGACGCTGGCCAGGCCATCACCGTTAACGGCGATCGCTACAGGTCGATGATCACCAACTTCTTGTGGCCTGAATTGGATGATATGGGCACCGAAGACATTATGGTTTCAATAGGATGGCGCTACGTTCCACACAGCTCAAGACACAATCGATATTCTGCACGAGCGGTTTCATGGCATGGTATCTCGCACCGAGGCGACGTGAATTGGCCACCAAGATCGTGTGATTTGATCCCTTTAGACTTTTTCTTGTGGGGCTTTCTTAAGTCGCAGGTCTATGCGAATAAGCCGCAAACCACCGTGGCCCTCAAAGACAACAAAATCGATGACATCGATCAAATTAAGTCATTGAAAACTGGACCCTTGGAGTCCTCGCCAAGCCGCGGCGGCCATTTGAACGATGTTATATTTCACACATAATGTCATTGATAGGGCTCTCAAATAAAGATACAACCTTATTGATATCTCATATACAACAATTTTCAATTTCAATTTTAAAATCGACCCGCCTTTAATGGAAAACCCTTTACTTAGCGTAAGGGGAAGCATTTAAACTTTTCGATTACATTTATTTGGATATTTAATATAAAATTTTAAATTTGTAAAGCCTCTAAAAACTTAATATCCTCGGAACCCCAGGTATCCAAATGCGTTTTGATAAAACTTGATGGACTCTGTTCTTAAGACTCATACTAAAATCTTAACATAAACAATTTCGTCCTTCTTACATTAAAAAAAATCTTTATACAATATAACATTAAAAAAAGATTGAAATGAAGTACGTATTTGCTATTTAACACTTACAAATAGGGCTGCCAGATAAAAATTGGTTAATATCGGGACGCCAGGGCCTAAAAACCGGTACAAATCGGGACATTATAAAAAATCTATTTATACCAATCTTAAATGATGGTGCAAAATTTTAGTCGATTTAGTACAATATGAAATAATTTTTAGTATGATACTAGGTTAAAAATTGTATGTTGCTAATTTAAAATGAGTTTAGCAGTTAGCAGCGTACTATATCATAACACTTTACTTAAATTTAAATCTATTTTGTCAAAATTAAAAAAAGCTAATAATTCGGGAATATCTTAAAACAAGCAAGAAACCTGTAATTAGCACACAAAAAAAAACCCAAACATGTATTTCAGTTCTTCGATTTTTTGTTTGGCAAAAACTTGTGCCAGTGTATGCAGTATTATAAAAACTGTTCTAGAGATAACTTGTAAGAGTTTTATCAAAACAATTACAGCCCGTTTTGAAAAAAAAAAAAATTGATAAAACCGAAGTTTTCTTACGGCCCTTCTATCCAGATAAGCTTAAGCAAAAATTGAAAAAAAAAATTCTATGTTTATTCACTCTTTGGGAATAACATAGAATGTTTTACACCACTTTTACATTATCATGATGTTAGTTGTGATTAAAACCTGAATTTTGTTTTTGACACAAAACTAACAATTGCCCCACATAGCAAGTATAAATGGAAAGTCGGGACAAAATAGGGACTTTTTATAAATCGGGACAGATATCAGGACATGGTACAAAAATCGGGACTGTTCCACCAAAATCAGGACGTCTGGCAGCCCTACTTACGATTTAAATTTAAAAAATATTTCACGGACCTATTTTTAAAATATTGAATTTAAATATTTTTTATTTTTTTTTTTTTTGAAATTTTTCGGATTAGTGTCATAATGCTTAACATAATGTGCCAAAATAACCATTATAACCGTTAAGAAAATTCTTGGCTCAGACCGCTAATTTGTAACATAATTATGGACGTTATGGCTTCAGATCGAGTACCAGCATTTCCTAATTCCGTACGTTATTTTGAGGCTTTTTTGGACTAGCGTTTTGGACAAGAGTATGTTTGGTACAATATTTCTCTATACCTAATTGAATTGATATTTAAATAGAGATTTAACGTGGAGTGTTTGCTGCACTTCACTGTTCCAGTACTGTCGGTAACAATAACTGTTGTAATAATAATTTAAAATATGTCTAAAGTACTATGAAACAAAAATTACCAAAGGGTAAGGGATGAGTAAATAGGGGTCCCATGGGTGAATTTTCAATTGGCACAATACAAATATTTATTTTTTAAACATTATGTCTTAGAATTTGTACATTCCCTTTTGAACCAAACAACAAAATATCGTAGTACTTACTATTACGTATAATTTTGAGGATTTAATGCAATTTTCGCAACAAAACTTTCGATTACTGCAATTAACATCTGCTATAGAATCTATTGTTCGCTATATGAATTGAGTTAAGCAATTTTACGAGACACACCCCTTTATATCCAACAAATAATGGCGATTTGCAACAATCAACCTGCACATAGAGCACCAAACCAACATACCTACTTAATAGTTTGATTCTTTTCATTTTATTTTGTCGCCCGGATGTCCTTCCTGGCATGTGTGGTTTTTCGTCAGCTTGTTAATTTTGTTCTCCTATATTTAGATTCATATAAGTGTGTGTGTCAGAAACCGACCCTCATTAATATAAATGAGGAGGTTCCCAATGATTGTTGAAACCGCACATTCACAATACAGTTTGTAAATTTGAAGTGCGAAATTCGTCTGATTGACACTTGGTACACATAAAATTACAACAAAGGGAATCAATAAATAGAGTTCATTTGAAAATACTATACATTTTTTTTGTCCATGCTACCACCATAATCGCCTATATATAGAAGAGAAGTATCCTTTGGATTGCACTCGAAAGTAGGTATGTGAAGTGTGCCGTCTTTTGTCTGTGCGTTAGACTATGTACATACATATAAACGAACACAATATATAGATTATAGTGACAATTGTTACAGTTTACCCCACCCACTCAGTTTAAGTGTCTTTAGGTGTAATCCTTTTATCTCAACGTCAAAAATGGTTTGCCGATGGATGTCCATTAAACGGATGTGTCAATTTTGATAAAGGTCCTTAATACGTTTCAATGGACAGCGTAATCTTATTAGTTCGATGTCAACAAAGTAGGGCGACCGGATTATATGATGGTATAGCGGTAGCAGTAGCTACTGAATCTTGGTACCTAAATAAGGAGGCAACCCTTACCATAATTACATTATACCATGAAAAAGTAGGAGGCTACCCCCGAACGCAATAAAGAAGTGATTTATACTTGAATGCGTATTGTTCGTTGTGGGATGGAAGAACGTGCCATTGTTCTGTGATAAAATTGCTGCATATGGACGTTAATAAAAATAAAATCCACTTCATAAAGCCTTTTCACATACGTTATTTTCCCTGTTTTAACCATAAAACGGAAGTTCTACTCCTACAAAATTGCCTTTTGTGTTTTGTATTTAAGTACCAAATTTTGTGTCCATATTACAAAATTTAATGTTAATATTTAAAAGAAATATATATTTATATTTAATTTATGACTCAAAATATTTAACATCGAAATTATATCTCCAAAATTTCAGCTGACCCACAAATTAAAAAAAATATATGGTCAAAAACTTTACTTTCACATAAAAAAATACACATAAAGTATTATTTAACATAAACACGAAAATTATTAACAATAAAACTATCAAATAAATAACACATGCCATTTATGAAATATTTTATGTTAATCTTTACTCGTGCCTCTTCATAATAATATTGACGCAGACTAAAAAGAAAACATTCAAATTTTATACAAATTTACATTCTTGTTAAATTTAATTTAATTAAACTTTTATTTTTTTTAAACATATAAATAGCTATGAATATTACAAACATATTTTGCAACCAACAAAATGCAACACGAAAAATGTTACTGCATCAACAAACTTTTTTTTATTTCGTTTGGTTAAATCGAATAAAAATATTTAAATATTATGCGCACTTTTAAGCTCGAAAAATAATAATTTTTGGAGTCAAAATTATCAAATTCAAAGATACCATATTATTCAGTAGCCATATTATTGAATATATTCCCAATAATTTAACTTATAACCACTAATAACGCTAATTCCATTTTTATAGCATTCCAAACAAGCCCATAATCAAATTGGTTTTGTTGTACCAAACTTGTCGTCTATTCTTATAATCATAAATAAGTCAAATTAATATTTTTACGACCAAGAGATCTATGAGTTTAGGGAAACGTGTCAAGCGGTTTTGCATTTGCATTGCTTCGGATGCGGATTAAAATTAGTTCGAAGAGAGAATCAATGTATTTATCAATTGTATTTAAGTTTATGTACATACAAATTACTGATTTTGGATTTTTTTTGATAAACTTTTTAGTTTTTTTTTCGACATAATTATTATGGTGTTTATGGAGTTGTAGGTGTGCTACATGATATCCGGTTCAAGGTTTTAATATAAATATATGATTAGACCATTTTGGGAAAGCCCACCTACAAAAATTACTTGAAGGTTATATTAAATAGAATGAGAAATTAAGGGTTATAGAGGAACAACTGCGTGTGGGATCTAAACATACTTTAAATCAAAAGTGCCACTGAATCTACGCAAATACAGTTAAATCACCCTAAAACAGGCAGCGACGACGCCGACACGGTGACAAAACTTTTGTCCGTTTAAGGGAGTTGTCCATTCAAGTGATAATTTGAAGCCTGGTGATTACTCTAAATTTCTGTGATTTTCTTTGCGTTTTATTACAAAGTCCTGTCAATTTTATTTTTGTATACCTATGAACGTTGAAATACTTCACCAAAATGGACAGACATGCAGAGAAAAGTGACGGACCTAATATTTGTATTGATAAAAAAATGCATCTGTTAACGAGTGTGCATGTGCAAGTTTTGAATTAAAAAATAATATTAAAAACTTTTGATGAAAAGAAATGCAGAAGAAAATCAGAAGTTAAAGAAAGTTTTTGTCCGCCTAAAGGAGCCGTCACACACTGAAAGGATATACTTTCAGAAAGCGTTTCGTAAATTCCTATTTTGAAATTTTCCTGAAAGTTTTTTCAGACAGCAGTCACACTATGAGAGGAAAGTGCTTTCTGAAAACGCTTTCTTAAAACTTTTTACTTTCAAGAAAGCAAGTTTTCTGAAAACATTTTTCGGGTCGTCACACTATGAAAGCGAAAGCGTTTTCTGAAAGTGTTTTGTGTGTAAACGGTTGTGATACTTGAGCAGTTTTGGAATGTATATTTGTATATAGGCAATTAACTATAATGGAAATTATCCTACGGATTTCGCAGCATGTTACTGAGCAAAATGCGGGTAATCATAGGTCAGTTTGAATGCGACCGTTTTGGGAACGTGGTGCTGAAAATCAGTACCATGTAACGCTCATGAGAGATTTGCGCGCAGAAGGAGACGAGTTCGTCCGTAATTTTGTTCAATTTTCGGAAGAGCAGTTTAATTTCTTGTGTGACAAAGGATGCCGTTTGTTGAAAAACAAAATACAACATGGCGTGTGCCCATCAGCGTAGAGGAAATATTAGCTGTGACTTGTGACACTGAAACACCTTGCACATGGCGATACTTACAACACACTGACTCAAGTGTTTCGTATTTCCCGGCCAGCAATCACTAAAATTGTTCCAGAGGTTTGCAGTGCTTTACATCCAACATTGGCACCAGAATATTTTTCTAGTAGGTAAGTAAGTATTTTTATTTAGGATTTATTGAATTCAGCAAAAGCGAGAATGATGTGGATAAAAGAAAATGAAAATAGGTAACAAAATCATTCGTTTCTGATTTATAGCGTTCTATAATTCGAGAACATTGCTTGTGCATTTGATGATGTGGAAAAAACACTCAAGAGATTGGTTGGACTTGAAGTTCCTAGTCTCCTTCATGTTGCGGGTGAAAGCACCGCTTGGACTGTTGGTCCTCGGGCCTTCCAAAAGAAGATGATGTTCTGGAGAGGAGTTCACTCTCCGCCAAGCCAAGTGTGGCTTGGTGATTAGGTAATTGAATCTGACAAAACTAGTTCTATGCGCGAGTTAACATTAGCAACTAATGTCAACTTCATCGCAATCAAATTTAATCAAGTTCCGTTGACGATGCACAAAACATAATTAAATCTTTCAATCCAGAACCAGACATAAACAAAAACAAGACAATAACGTTTGGTTCACACGACTTATGAACAAAGGAGAAGATAACAATATGAGAACGCAATAGATTTGAAAGGGAATATCAAAAGGATATAAATAGCGCCACAGCGGAAGATGGACTTTTTTTTAACATCGGCAGTTGATCAGTTCGGATCATTTAATATATAAATATAATAACTTGTAACCTATTTAAGTTAAAATTTAAATAAAGATTTTTTGTACATGAATGTGTAAATAAAAATTTAATTCGCGCTTTGGCGCATTTGACAATAGTTTCATGCCGAATATTGTTGAGCACACTCACAATCTCTATCACAAACTTCTACCGAATATACTACCACAATTTTACGCCTGCCACAAAAACAATTGTGGACTTATGACCTAATTCCTTTATCATATTAAGATCATTGTAAATTTTTGGTCCACTAGAATGGGTTTAAAGTTCACAACTGATTTAATTAGCCGATAGAAAAGTAATTCTGTGTAAAACATACGTTCGCTTTCAAGAAAGCAAACAACTTTCACAAACAGTTTCTGAAAGCAGTAAGCGTTTCCTGAAAGTGATTTACTTTCTTGAAAATGTTTTCAGGAACTAGTCTTCTGAAAGCGTTTTCAAGAAAGCAAATCATTTTCAGAAACACTTTCAGAAAAGTATTTTTCGGGTCGTCAAACTATGAAAGTTTTACTTTCAGAAAGGTTTTTGCTTTCTGAAAGTACTTTCCTTTCAGTGTGTGACGGCACCTTAAGAGAATGGAATTTAAAAAATTACGATTAATATTGTTGTCCACGTCCCATTAAGGGAATGCTCCCATAAAGGCAAATAAAATGTATGGAATTTAAATTCTAGATCCACGGAGGCGAGAATTTCTTTAAATTTCTTTGAAGGCATCTATCCTCTTCAAGGAGATGTCCGTTATAGTTATAAGAGGTTTACTTTTTTTAAGAGAATGGTCACACTGGTCATATTTCAATATTTTTAATACCCTTCACTCAAAAACCAAGCCCATAAATTTGAAAATTGTGTTTTTAAATAATAATTAGTTGGAGTAAATAAAAACTTCAATTAGTTTTTCTTCACATCAATAAGATTTCTCATAAAACCAGGGGCCAGATCGCGTAAGACTAAATCGATTTTTTTCTTTTTTATATAATCGACGCGCACTCAAGAGGTTGTTACTACCCTTTACATGTAAAACACAGTGCGAGCGTTAGGAAAATAGAATAGGGTTTGAAAGGAGATGCCGGTGCACAATGGTTTTGAATTTTTGAATATCATAGTGAGAGGGAAAGATAGAGCAAGGTATAGCCTTCCACATTCGTGTTGTGCGGCTAAAAAAAGAATCCCTGTATTTGATAGTACGTCCGAAATTGGGCTCAAAGGTAAACTGATGGGCATTTCTAGAACGCGAGTATTGCGTATTGGGGAAGAATGTAACCAGCTATTTCACTGGAACACTGTTTGTAAAAGTAGCGATAAAATAAGGAAAGACAAGAAACCTTACGCCGGTGCTCTAGAGATGTAAATGTTTCCGTTATGGTTTTATCACCTATCATTTTTAAAGCTTTTTTTTTGTTAATACTATCCAAAAGACGCAAGTATGTTGGAGGAGCACCTGACCAGATATGCGAATTGTACTCAAGCTTTGGACGGATATACGTCTTATAGATCGTAGCTAGATCAGAAGGAGAGACAAATTTCTTGCATCTTCTTAGGAATCCCAAATATTTTGCAGCGTCCTAGCGACGTCCAATATGTGATCATTCAACAAAAGGTGGTCAGTGATACACATACCGAGAACCGAAAACTGTACGATTGAACGACGGTCGTCTTGATGATACCTGTCTGTATACACACATATTGGAAAATATAGAGAGAGCAATAGTAAAAACTACTCTCAATTTTTTTTTCAAAAACGACGATCGATATTTTTTAAATTTGCTCTTTTTTAAACTATTTCAATGTTTAGAAAAAAATGTCTTTAGAGCAAAAAAAATCTTGAAAATCCGTAATATATTATTTTCCTCTCCCAGACTTTTGATACAACTGTGTTTGTATCAGGGATTTTTAAAGAAAAATTCAGAACTATACCAATAAATCCTAATTGAATTCAATGAAACAGAATATATTCAATTTCTTGAACAAAAATTCTTTACAAAATGCTGGTTATGGGATTTACAGATTGACTTAAAATAAAATACCTCGAATGCATATCAAAATATCCTTGCTTTCACATTGAAGTTTTCGTTTCTGAAAGATTTCAGCAATTTCAGAAATCTGAACGCAATTCCTCAGAAAAAATTCGTCACTAACTTTTGCTTTCGAAAGGCTACTGAAATTGTTTTGTTTCGCTTGATTAATATTTTCTTGTGATTTATGTTTTTTTTTCTTAATCGAAAATATATCACCTGAAAATTCGTTGCGTTGAAATTAGGTCGTTGTTGTTGAATATTGACATTTGTAAGAACCTTCGATAGACATACCTAGATATTTTTTTCGATTTCTTACCATCACCAATTTAAACGATGAGGCAAGTTGAAACTTTCAGAAAACTATTTTTGGATTTTGAATAAAAAATAAATAAATAAATTAATTGGGTGGCGCCACGGCTCGTGAAGAACAAGGGCCTAGTGGCTAACAACTCGCAAGTCGCAATCATTCAATTGTGCGCATGTCGACAGGAATGGAAGGGACCTACAATTTTTGCCGAATCCAAACTGCTAAACGTGAAGAACTGATTAATGACAAGTGATACTCTTGGAGGATTTGTCAATTCCTCGCAAGAGGCAGTTGCCCTGAAAAAGGTGGACGAGGCTGGTAAGTGAACCCAGACCTCCAGCGTGACAGTCCAACGCACTAACCATTACACTAGGGTCTACTTCTTGTATTTTGAATGCTTCTATATTTTTTAAAGCACACATTAATATGTATAAATGTGTTTTTTTGTAAAGTCATAAATATCTTGTTTTCATAACATTAATTTCAGACTATCACACAATTACATTTTTAAGGGGGGACAGGCATCCCAAGGTAGGTATTGTTGACCTTTCATTGTTTTTTTTAAAGTCCAAAATGTATTGTTAAAGTTAAATTATTTGGGAAATTTACCAATGGCACTGAAAAATTCTAAATTTTTCCGTTAAATTGTAGAATCTCCTGTGGAGTCAATACAATTTCAGAAGATTTTTATTAAATTCCTGTAACGTTGATTATGTTGCTTTTACAGATTCAGTTCTTAGTTTCACGAAGGTATGAATAAATGGAACATGTTAATTTCTCATTTATACATTCACATACATTTCAATATTTTTACTACCAGAAAATTCGAATAATTGAAATAATGCTGTCTTTTTTTTTGTTGCCTTTTTTATATTTTTAAGACACACTCCGCTCTATTTGAATAGAAACAAACTTTTTTGTTCTTATAAGAGCGTGTAGCGCTTTGGTAAATTTATAAATTCACCTTTTGGTTTTAGTTCTTCTAAGAGGGATTCGCAGGGACGGAATAATTCAGGAAAATATCATAAGATTATTTTTTACCACTTTGATAATTACTTCATTAAATACACTGTTTTGTCTCTATAGATTACGGTAAGAAGAAAAAATATTGTTCTAATAATAGGAGTGTATATATTAAAAATAAAAATTGTTTTATCAAAGAAAAGATTGGTTGTGGAAAACCATCAAACTCTGCAGAAAAATCCAAAATAGAAGTACACGCAGAAAACAAGCTTCCTCTAAGAACAATTATCAAACGAAATAAGTAGAAGTGTAAAAATTGTTTGATCGAACCTTAGAAATAAGAAAAACTATGGAAAAAATGTGTATACAAAATGTGAGCCACAGCAGAAGCAGACCGAAGAAAAATAATTAGACTGGCTTCAAATTCAAGCGACTCTGCTGCTAAAATCAGGTCAAAGAGTGGCATTACAGCGAGTCTTAACACTATTACACGTGTCATTTGTGGGTCGTACGTAACATTTAAAGCGTCTAAAATTGAAGAAAAAACCACCGTTAAATCCAATACGAAGACCCAATATAATAGATTTTTGCAAGAAGAATATGACGTGGAAGGAAGAGTAGACAAAAGTGGTATTTTCTGACGAAAAAATTCAATTTAGATGGCTGGGACGGATATAATTACTATTTCATGTTATGAGGAAGGAACCCAGGTTTATGGGGTGCCACCATAGCCCAGATGGCGTCGGCTGCGATTTTCTGGTTTGGAACAATTGATCTGGACGCTTCCACATTGAAAATGACAGCAAAATCCTACAAGGAAATATTGCAAGAAGCTTTCCCTAAGCTTACTGACTGTCACATAAGTTCTTATGTTGAACTTAAATGCTTAAGTTTCGTTTCAGCAAACGGGCCTAATTTAAAATTTGCTCCTTTTCATTCCACCGATTGCTAACTGAATGTTGAAAAATCGGCACTTTAAAAACTATGGTCGTAGTGAACCATTAAACCGACCAGTCGCATATATTGATCGTTCCTGGTTTTTATTATCTTTTAATCCAATTCAACCCCCACCTTTTATCTAAATCGGTGCGTGTGCACTTTTCGATCGAAACTTTTTTTCTATTAATTTAACTTTGGCTAACTACATAAGTTTACAAAGTGTGTAAGCATAATTTTTTTTTTTAATCCTAACTATACTTGAACTATAAAAGTGCGTACGATATAATTTGATTCCTTGTAAAATGAACTCCAAATGGTAACACAAATGTGATTATTCTTGTGGTAGAGTTATTTCTTTTGTGCTACTCCATAATACAAAATTTTCTGCACATTTCATATGAAAAATAATTCATAGGTGCCTTAACTTACCTTCTTTTAAGTTCATCCGTTTTACTTTTTCACCTGCTTTCAATTTAAATTACGGAACACGAGCTTCCCTCTTTGCCTTAATATTTCTATTCCGCAGTTAAATAAACTTTAATGTGGGTGAAATAAAATATTTTCAATATTAATTTTAAAAGAAAAAGCTTGACCATGCAAAATTTTTAATATACACCTGCTTTTTTCATTGAAATTGCAATTTTTTGATTGAAATTAAACCAAAAAAAAGCCTATTTAATAACAAATTAAAATACGTCGTACGAATTGAGTTTCATGTAAAATTGTGGTTTACAAGTTTCTGGACATTGATATGGTTGCAATTTAAAACCTTAAAAATAAATTTTGTTGCTTAAGAAATTATTATTATTTTTTTTTATATTATTTGTGTTAATGTCATCATATTCCTAGTTTTACTTTATTTTAATATTTTAATGTTATTTTTGCAAAATAAAATTCCCAGAATTTGATACGGGTATTGCGTATTAACAAATATAATTTTTGTTTGTAAACAAATTTCGTGTTTAAAATTTAATTTTTTAATTCGAAAAAAAAAAAATGAAAAAAAAGTCTCACCCGATTCAGCAAAATATGTATTATGTCGCTGACTACTAAACATTTTTGTATACACCTACCTATAACTATACTGCTACATGAATAATCAATCTCAAGTCATGATTGCATAATTTATTCGTATTAAAAAAAAAAACAACGGATACGTGTGTAATGTTTCTAGAAAGTGCAGTGCAATCAAAGCATTCACTTTTATGGTGACAAATTATTTGTCAGTAATAAATCCTAATTGGGAAGCAACGAATTTTCTAAAGAACCATTCAAAGCAACGACAGTAAATTTTCATACTTATTTTCTTATAATTTCCATATTACGAATTTTAATTAAACTGAAAGAGTCTTAAGGAGATACTTAGAACGAGTTATTATATTGAGTGCTAAAACAATGAATAAAATAAGCACATTTACACTCCCTCACACTTATTTCTCTGTGAGTTTTTTTTTTTTTAATAATATTCTTGAGGGTACTTCTTACACTCCACACCGTGTGGTTTCGATCGTTTTTCACTTCATTATTCAGACCTTTGTTATCAACCCCCCCCACCACCAAAAAAAAAAAAAAAACGATTCTCCAAAGAACCAATCATACGTCAACAACACCACCCCCATAGTGTCCTGTAAATAATCCACCATATAATTTGAATAATAGAATAATGATTGTGGAACTTTTCTTTTGATGAGGGTATTAAATAGGCCTTACAACAAAAAAGCTCCCCTTTTCTAACTAACAAAAAAACGAACTGACATTTGCGTGCAATTGGTTCATTAAATAGGCGCGGTGGGGGTCGTTCCCTAAATGAAAAAAAAAAAAACACAACCTTTTATCATTACAAAAACATAAAGGTCTAAGAACGTATGGAGAAAATGACTTTCAAAATGTTTTTCTTACCGACAAACCTCTAAAGAAAAGCCTTTAGGGTGTTTAATTTCTTTTTCCTGTACAGAGAAGGTACACATAACATTTAATGAAATCATGCAATGTTTTGAAATGATGATAAGAAGAAGTACGGTGAATATATTGCTGTTCTGTATTCTTTTAGAAGTTTTTATGGAACTGACTTCCTGGTACATTTACGAACGGTCACCGGAAATGTAATATAGCCTTTGCCAGAAAAAAGATTGATTGAACAGAAACAGAGAAAGCAGGATGTAATACTACTTTGCAAGGAATATTCTTCTTCTGTTTTTTTTTCTCTATTTTCCTACAAAAGCCCACAGAATCCCCCAGGGGAATGAGTTTGCAGTTTACATAATATGCACACAAAAAAATAAGAGAAAAGAAAACAAAACGAACATTTTGCAGGATAATGTGACTCACAAAGTACATATACACTAGACACGGAAGGAAACTGATACACACATACATATATACACTGCCACAAATATTTTGTTTTAACCCCCTGAGGAATTGCAATTTGTTTTTGTTATTTTTTGTTGTATTTTAGGACATCACTTCTTGGCTTTAGTTTGTATCTTGAACTCCTCTCAATCGAAAAAGAAATGCATTAATTTGTCAAATATTTACATGGCTACATATTGTAGTGAAGTTACTTTATTTATATAAGTTTGCTTAGCATTGGATAACATAACATACACGTGTGTCAAAGAAAAAAAAAAAAACAATATAAGGGTAGAAGTTAAAGGTTGCGTGATATTGTATTTTTGGAAGCATTTAATTTTCTGCAACAGTCGTTAAAGAGCACACAACACTAAGCTTTTGAGTGTCTAGTAAATGAATTAAATTTTATCCTTGCTTGCGTGACAAAGTTGAAGTTCATAAATATATATGAATATCTTTCTCAAAGATTTACAGGACTTTCCCAGGTTAAAAACTTTTCAAAATAAAATAAAAAGGTTGTTAATCAAGTTAATAAGCTAAGAAATAATAGTCTTAGTGTTAAAAACAAAACCTTCAATTTTTTAAAAATTGCTTATGACTTATGAGTTATGACTACTTTTATTAGGATTAAAATAGTATGTTGAGGAAAATTTGCAGGTTATGATTTAAGATTAAACTGTTGGTGGTGTTACAATAGCAGGTAGAGCCAAATAAAGCGTTCCACGTTCGTGAAGTACTGCTTAACATATAGTTTTTGTAATACTTGTTATAGTACATCAAAGATTGGGTAATTGGTATAACTATTTGATTAGCATTTTTAGAAGTGTGAGTTTAGTTTCTGCAGCCATCAATTCTATCTGAATTTAATGAACATAATTTGTTCTAAATTTCATTAATATACTAGCTGACCCAGCGAACTCCGTTCCGCCCAAATTATTAATGTAATAAAAATAAAAATTCCGAGCCTGGCACATTCTGCTTGATGATCTTAATTCGGTCAATTCAAATTCTGTACTCGAAAAAATGCAATGAAAATAACTGAAGTATACCAATGTCGACGTGTTTGAATCAAAACGCAGTAATTGACGTGTCAACCCTCCTTTTAAATGGATTTCTTTATGGTAAACAACGTTTTTTCGTTCTATTCTCAACCGGGTACACGTACAAAGCGGGATGTTTATCGACACGTGGGCACGCAACATACAATTCATACAATTGACCATGTGAGGATCATGGGAATTCAAGATTAATTCCACAAACATCCCGCAGTTGTCCTTGCGACTTATTAATTTTCATAGTGAAAGCGAGATGCTTAAATACGAATGGCAGGTCGCTCGAATGGCAAATTTCACAATATAGTTTGTGGCTTCGATTTCATCTATCAAGGACTCGATTGCAAATTCTTCATATTTCCCCATAATCATTGCGCCAATAAAACGTCTTTCATCATTTCGTATATCTTTCAAACATGCGATTCAGGGCTTCCCATGCACCTTTGTCAGCCATTGGGCACTACTTATCGTAGGTGCGGTAATGTTTCATTGTTGCAATACTTTCGCCATCGCATATTTCTTTGAAATGTTGCATATAGGATAGCCCGACCCCTTCTTACAACGTAGAATCAAACCCCTAAGAGGCCAATACCAAATCAATCTCAGATCTCGTACGAATAGAAGTGAAAATCAGTGAAACCAGCAGACAAAACTCCAATTCCACTGAAAGCATCAAGAAAGAAAATGCCACCATTTCTGTTATCGAATGCTTGCATCAATTCATTGAACATCTTGACTCAATACGACTCGATCAAATCCATTTCTCGTCGAGTTCTCGATGTCACTTTGACATTATGTCACTTTGATATCTGTCACTTTGGCATCTATCACTTTGACATCTTTCACTTTGATATCTGTCACTTTGACATCTGTCAATTTGACACCTGTCAATTTGACACCTGTCAATTTGACACCTGTCAATTTGACACCTGTCACTTTGACATTTGTCACTTTAACATCTGTCACTTTGACACCTGCCACTTTGACACCTGTCACTTTGACAAATGTCACTTTGTCATCTGTCTTTTAACATCTGTCACTTTCACATCCGTCACTTTGACATCTGTCAGTTTGACACCTGCCACTTTGACATCTGTCACTTCCATCAAACCCAAAATCGTGAAAATCGAACGATTCATTCTTGAGTTATCCAGCTGAAAAACGAAATGTGCACATACAGCGCCACCTGTTGAGAATTTTAAGAATTTTAAACCTAAACCTTCGCGGAACAATTACAAACAAACCCCCAGAAGGATGTATCCAATTTGGTCCAGCCGTTTTCAAGTTTTTAGCAGCCGCAAAAACCAAGATTCATTTTAATATATATAGATAGATTTTCAAACGGTTTTTGGCTAATATGCATTTTTATTGATGTATTCAAAAAAAAGTTTTCATTCCATTGCTTTTATGGAAAAATTTGTATTTGAATAAAATCTAAAAATATTAGATTTTCAATTTTTTCTTTTGCCACTAGCCTTGAAATGCTAATTTGTGGGTCTAAAAGTTTTTTTTTTAAATATTTAAGTTTCTGCTGACAAAAGCTAGCTCAAAATGGGCCTTCCTAATCTTAAAAAAAAAACTAAAAAATATTTTTTTTTCCCAAATTTAATTTTAAGTTTATCTGAACTTGATTAATTGCGATAATCCACATGGATTTTTGTTATTGAAAAATTCCGCAAAATTAAGATTGTAACGGTAAAAATTTCAAACAAAATTGAATTTTTAAACCGGAAAAACTACAAAATTAATTTTAGCGCAGCAAATTTACATTTCGAAAGGTACAATTTCTTGTAAAACAATAAAGTTTAAAAATAAAAGTGGTTGGTCTTCGCAAAAAATTAGTTTTTAATAAGCTACAAAGAGAGCTACAATTTTGTTGATTCCGCCACGAAGTGTCCACCAAAATAAGGGACGTGTAGGATAATTGTATCTTTTCAATTTTTGCCTTTTTAGATCCAACGTTAAAAGGTACCTACCCTAAAATCCTGTGTCATATACCAAAACAAATACTTCACATTGATAAAATTCCACCTACACCCCCTTCCCCCCTGATCTGTATAAAAAGCCAATTTTGGAGTGTTGAAGATGTAAATTGTAATTACTTGAATTAACTTTTTATTTTATTATTTTATTTAAAAAAAAAAAAGTTTAATGTAATTTTTTATGAAAAAAGTCAAGTTTTCATTTTGAAACTTGCTCTTGTAGTTAACAGCTAGAATGTAGCTAGAAGTTGACGGAATGACGGGGCATAGTACGTAATGTTTCAATAATATTTTCCTATCGACAACAAAATTAAAACAAGTTAAAATAGTAATTCTTAAATTTTTTGATTAAATACAAAAAAATAAAATGGAAAAAGGTAAAAATAACATAAAGGTGATATTTTCTTTGATTTATTATTTATAGAAATTTTAAATGCAATATTTTTTGATTTTTGGGCTTAAAACTACCGAATCGCAAAATAATGACAAAACCAACTGTGACATGATATTCGGGAATATCTCAAAATATGTAAAAAAGGCCATCAAATAAGAAGAACATATTATTTGATTTCCGTTATTCGAATTTCTTAGCAAAAATCTGGTATACAGTATTATTGAAACTAGTTAAGAAATAACACATACGAAGTTTAATCAAAATCGTTTGAAACGTTTTCGAGAATAATAACGAAATCATTGTATAGCAGCTAACATTTCTATATGTGCTTAAACAAAAATTTTAATTTTCTGTCTAGGGAATCACATGACAATACTTCACACCAAATTTCGAGTAATTCCGTCTAACCGTAAAGGCTCTAGCTTGATATACTTACTGATCGACAAACTGATCGACGGATGTCCTGCCACAAATAACTATTTTGGGCTTCTTCATCATCTTAATGATAATTGTGATTAAAACCTTAATGTTGATATATTAAATTAAAAGTTGCAGAAATTGCTGTTGGGCAAAGGCAGAGCTAAAAAAGTTTTTATTCAAGAGTTTAAAACTAAATATCTCAAATTATGTTGAACGTAGCTCATTAACTTTGCTTTTATTTGAAAGATGAGAACACTACCTTTCATTTGGTACTTACTTTTATATGAAAAGTTATGAACAGTTATTTCGAAAAAAAAAAAACTGAAATATGGTGTTTGCAATCGCCAACTTCAAGCTCAATATCTCGTATTTCCCATATTCGATTTTGAAAATATTGCACTTTTGTAAGAAGCTCAAAATCACCTTTCTTTTGATACCAATTTCATTAGTTTTGGTTTTTGGATTTCATACAAATTTGCCCATCATCATCAAAATAACAGAACATTATGTGTGTACTTATGATTTTGTGTCAATAAGCAAATAACAAAATCTGGATGAAAAGTTATAAACAAATTCTATATTTATATGGTATATATTATGTTAAGTATTAAAAAGGTTAATAATTAATATATTGATCATAAAAGAACGACAAAAAAAGGATCTCTCGGGCGTATACGCACTTTTTTCTTATAATATTGAATTTGTACCAAAAACATAAAACATTTTTGTTTGTGCACGATGAGTTGGTTTATGGACAAATATTTTAAATAGATTTATCAATAGTTAATAAAGGAAACCATTGATGGATTTTTTAAATTCGATTAATCATTTTGAATCTTTATCTATCCATAAATGCAACTGTACAAAAACCACGGGTTTAATTTGCCTTCAAATCAATTAAAATTCAAAAGCCTGTCATGTCAAAGTTAAGTATTCACTAAGACCTCTTAGAAGAGATTACCTAGAAAAAACATTAATCTCATTGATATAAAACTATATATGGATTCACTTCAAAGAATAATCTGATGGTTTAATTTCTTAAGGCTAGACATTTTTGATTTACATTGCATAGACACATATTTTTAAGATAGGCAACAAAAAGTGTAACTTATATGGTTTCTTCTTTAAATATGATTAAATCAAAATACATATCAACGTATGAAAGGAACAAAAAAAAAACAGAATTGAAGGAGTATAAATTTGTAAAAAACATTGTTACTTTTATTCCCTGGATAATTGAGGAGTGATTATTAAAAAGGGCAATACCACCTTTAAGGTCCAGTTTTTTAATAGTCTATTAAACCTCAGATAGTACTTATCTTCGAATAAAACACAAATATGTTCCTGCTGTCACAGAATTTTTTCCTCTGATAGTTTAACTGGTGATTGAAAAATCGGCTCTAACAAAATTTGAAAAAAGCCATACGATTTAAGCTAAAACCTCTTGTTGCAGGCTAAAGACTCAACTTGAAAATCCGAGTTAGATCATCAGAATACGAGGAACAAAACTGAATTCATAAATTTAAAAAAAAAAAACTAAATCCGAAATCACCTTACTGATTTTATGTGCGACTTTTTTCCTGAAAATAAATTGCAATCACATAGAGTTGAGGGGAATCTTATTTTCCACTGAAATTACTGATTAAAAAGTCAAGCAATGTATGGGTACTTTAAAATTAGAATGTTTCTTCTTTTTTGATTTTGAATACAAAATTTGCGGTTGCGAAGAAATATTACAAAAGTTTTTATCTCTAAATAATCGTCTCATAATAAATAAGAAATTTGATATCATGCAGAGCAGCAATTAATTTACTCCCAATCGAAAATAAAACCAGATAACTTTTATAACGACCCACACACAATTTTGTAAAATCATTTTCTGTTTAATGTCTCTGTTAGACAAAAGAGTTTCGAAACATACTAATTGAATATTTAAATTGTAAGGGTTTTCATATGAGTTCCACATTTGAATTCTTCAATATACAACATGCCATCATTTGGTAGGTAGGTAGGTAGTTAATAAAAAAAGCCCCCACCTGCTTTTATTTTGCAATTAAATTTTCTAAGAAAAGCGGGACAAAGATTTCAAAAATTGATTATCCGACAAAGTAGAGATTGGGGTGGTCCTGATGATGGTTTAGCTGCGGAAACAAATCGTTTTTTTTTTTTTTTCTCCTACCATCATCATCATCACTGCGCGCCATCAACGGTAACATCAACATCATCAACAGCATCCAATTAGACCCGCAGCCTTTATAGATACATGTATGTAGATAATCCTTGGGCGGAGGAGTTTTATGGGCCCACATATCCCTCAAACTACTCGTATATGTGCATTTACGAAGCGTTTCTAATCCGAAAATGTTGTTGTTTTGTTGGGATTTTAACGTTTTTTGTGCCTCGTTTTATCACCGTTTTAGGATTTTACGATGGTCATCGATAATGGGAAGCCAATTAAATGTTATCTGAATGCGATGTTCGATGAAATTAAATGCTCTTTTATGGTTGACTTTGGGCCTCGAAGAGTGATGATGAGGCTATCTGGGGTTGCTGGCGGTCGGACGGGAGCGGCGCGGCGCGACGGCACGGTGAGCGATTGTTAGTGTGCATGTACTTTGGTCATCATCACCGCGTACCACCCCGCACCGCGTCACGAGTGAACTTACTTGTTTTATGACACCATCAACCAACGCCGAAAACCCAAAGTGATCTCATGGCAACTTATACTTTTTTATTGCACACATTAGACTGGAGAATATGGATTATAATTTAGATTGTTATCTTAAAAATTATTGCTACCTGTGTTTGCTATAATGAAATGATGACAATTTTTAAATTGAAGGTGGATGGTAAATTAAATTCTTTTTGATGTTTGCTTGCGGTAGTTAAGAATTTATTAGATTTGTTGGGGTCGGTAGATTTATCCAAAAGGTTATCGTAAAGACCGATTAACGCTGGGATAACACTGTAGTAAAATATGTTTAAACTAAGCAATATCTTATAACTACCTATACCGAGTAAGGTAGGTATTTTTGAAAAGGATTTTGTATTGAGTACAAGAAAATAGAGATCAAAGGTTCTGTTGTTTGACAAAAACTAAGATTAAACTAAGATTAAAAAACCTTAAATAAAAATAATCATGAAAGTGATTTATGATTCAAGGTTTTATATAATGAACATTATTTGCGTGGGGAGTTTAACTTAACAAAAAATCTAGGTCATGAGAAGTTTCTATAGGTACCTATAAGGAAGAACTAGAAAGGTTTATTAATAGGATTAGGTACAAGGAAGTATTTTTATTTTATTTTCCCTTAAACAACATTAACTAGACTGCGAGCTCTGGACTAGGTCATGTGAGTGTTTGTCAACTTATATTGACAGTATTTGGATGGGTAGATACATACAATAAAAATTGCCAAAGACGAATATTAAAACTGCCCCACCCTCCTTTGTTTATGATTTTTTAAAAGATGTAAGGTCCGAATAACAGTCGTATAGTCTTTTCACATTAAATTCACCGTTTTGCAAATTTAACTAATCCTTTTGCCAACAAAATTAACCTTTAGTGCTGACCACGAGATGAGTCTGTCTGAGACTTTTGTAAGTCTCGTCTCGGTCTCATTAAAATAGAAAATTTTCAGTCTCTTCTCGGTCTCGAGTCGGTCTCGTATATTTTAAGTCTCGTCTCGGTCCCGTCTCCAGAAAATATGATTTCCGGCAACTTGTTGATTATTGGAACGAAATATTTTTGATTAGTTTGTATACATGCAGAAGAAAATAATTTTTTAACTGAAATTGGATTTTTATAATTTATTAGACTCTCTGTAACGAGACCGAGATCTAGACGGAGACTTTTCTCGTCTCGTAGCCAGCCCCATTCCCCTTTTTGCAAATCAACAAATTAATTATGCAAAAAAAAATAATTGGTTTGCAATTGTGAATTTAAACTCAAAGGGATGAATTTCATTTGCAAAAGGAGGAATTTAATTATAAAGGCTGAACTTAAAGGCTGAAAAAAATGTGTTATATATAAAAATAAACACCATTTTGGAGCTTAAATTGTCTGCTTTAAAAATGATAAAATGAATAACATTTTTGAGAATTGCGCTCGAAACGATAAACAAATATTGCGATACAAAGTTATAAAAATAAATTAATAATTCAGTGGATGACACAGCTCGTAGAGACGCGGGTCGTAAGTGAGCAGATTCAAGTTGAAGGGAAATTTAACGTGACGAACGGTGCACTTAGAGGGTTTGACACTCTTCAATTGAAATAGGCTAAATTCTAAGCCAATGCTGAATTTTCATGCAGATATCGAGTGCGATAGTCTTAAGAACTAACCATTAAGCCAAAAAAGAAGGATAACATTTTGAATTATAGTCGTTCTAGGACATGTTTCACTGCCTTCCAGAATTGATGTAGTGGAATGGTCATGGTCAGTAAGTATGTAACGAAACATTTTATTATATATTTTCTTCATAATAAACAAAATGTGACCCTGAACTTTGCAGACAATTTGAGTATTATATTTTGGACTATCGCCAGAACCGTACCATCTTGTTCGATTTACCGTTACAAAAAAGTTTTCATGAAAAAAAAAAGTAAAAAGTGCCTGTGAAAAACACTTTTTAAAACTTGTGGGCTGCCACCAACTCTATACAATATTATTGAATTGTTAAAACTCGAACGGTAATCTATGGATAATCTTTAAATCTCGATGTGGAATTTTAACGTTTACCGTTACGAAAAATTATGATGAAAAAAAAACACCATTGAAAAAAAGCCTTTTAAACATTTGGACGTAAAAATTGTTGAATTGAATTTTTTTAAATTTGAACGACAACCGATGGATCATCCTTAATCTATAAACGTCATTTTAAATTTCTTGCATTCACCGTTGCAAGCAAATTATAATGAAACAAAAGTAAAAACCACCTTTGAACTGCCCCCAACTCCGTTCAAATGGTTGAATTTTAATTTTTTTTTGCAGAAATCGATGAAACAGCCTTAAATGTCGAAATATCATTTCCTAATTTTTTTATTTACTGTTTCAAAAAAGCTATCATGAAAAAATAAAAAAAGGATATCCTTTCAATTCTTTATTTCCTTTTACTATTATTAATGTATAATCTTCTTACAGTTCGCCCATCAAAAATTACTTTTTTGTTTTCTAACTCCAAATGACTCACTTTGCCCCCAATTCAATACTAATGTGCAGTGATTAGCTAAACAAACAACAAAAAAAAAATCCAACGAAGCCAATTAATATCCTTGTTCCGTTGAATTCACATGGATCGGCTTTGCGGTTATTATGTGAAGAGTTCAAAGCAAAAATATCTTTAACACAAATGATATAGACGGCAGGAATGCGTATAACCACACGTGCTCTGCTGGCCTGGCCCTGCCATCATCACACCGGAATATGGAGGCCAGCAGTTCAACCGCACTTACATCCGCCTGTCGTTGTCATTTCGTTCGCCATCATATCACCTAATGAAATAATAACTGGCGCGCTTTGTTACCTACTATACTATAATACTATACTCCTCTATACCACCACACCGGTAAAACTTGTGTGGTAGGTAAGGTACTATAGATATGATGGTGGTCCGTTCAACCAACTAGAGCAGGCACACTCGCAGTAAAATGTCATTTACAAACTATAGTGACAGTGATACTACTGTCAACGTCGTCATCATCATCGTCATCATCATCTGTCTGTCTGTCTTTCAAGTTGGGGGCTGATGGAAAGTTTACACCGCACATAGAGAAGGGCACAACAAAAAACCGCATCACACACGGTCAAGGAAATTGCTGTCGGTGCAGATATTTCCAGAAAAGAAAACAGAATGAAAAGATATAGGTTTATATATAACACGTTCTCCACCACAATTCACCCGCACTACTCCAGGGGGAGGCTTACTAACACAAAGCGTCTCAAATTCCCTACAATCCGTTCAAGGGCGCGTATTATTATCTCAGTGCGCCCAGATTCACTTTATTTTACAGAATTTGCTCTAGAAATCGCTCTACGTAATTTAGTTGGTTTCCTTTGAGAAACTCCTGAGATACTACTTAAAAAGTTGCCTTGGATTACCAAGTACAACACCCAATTACATGCTGACTATTGAGACAGGACTCTCACCATTATTTGTGAAAACAATAAAACTACATGTAGATTACATACTGAAAGTGCTTCAATTGCCAGACAAAAGACTTCCCAAAATTGTTGCCCTGAAAATTATTCAAAAAAAAATCTATGGTATGGAAAACTTGAGGATCTTGCACACTACTGTGGAGTCGAATTCAATTTTGTGGTATCAAATCGTAGCAATTAAAGGATTTCCTTTATGAACTCATTTCCAAAGTAGACGAACAATACAGGACAGATTGTATAAATAGGGCTACATCCTCCGTTCATCGATCGATATACAGTTCTCTAAACCACAATTTGTGTGAACAAAATTATTTCAGTAACTCTAACAGTAAAGAACTAAAATCTGCCATTTTTAAAATGAGAGGAGAACTCATAAGGCTTAACTATGTTCCACATCGTCCAGATTTGCCGATAAACTGTAGTCTTTGCAACCTCTCGGAACGATAAGATGTTGTACATTTCATGGGTAGATGTCCTGTTCTTAAAGAAACTCGGAGGTTTTACCTTGGCAGCGATGAAAAATCAGAAGCGGAAGTAAAAGCAATCCTTAATTGTGAAATTGATGTAAAGCTACTTTTAAATTATTACAAAATGGCAATATCTTACAGAAAACAAATTATAAATGAAGATTTTTAGCACTAAAATAAATTTATATGTAAATTATGTATAACTTAAAGAAAAGACAAGCAAAATATTTATTATTATATTTCTTAAATGTCAATCAAGCAGACGGCAAAAGCCATGCTCTAATGATTTATGTAAAAAATACATTTGTAATAGATAAAAGAAACAAATAATAAATCAAATATCTATCTATCTATCAGTCAAGAGTTTTTTTTTATGTTGATGATTCTCCTTGAAAAAGATATGACAGCTGAGAAGAACGTACGTCCAACCGACTTCTTTTTGCAATTGCATGATATTATTCAAAGAAAATGGTTAAATCTACTTGTTTCGTCAAATTAATGTAATTTTATTTCTTGAAGTATTTATAGAATTTTAGAAGTTACAAATTTGGTCTAAGAATATGGCAACAGGGGTGGCGGGTGGACTTCGTGTAGTAGGGTAATTACGACACGAAATCCACCCCTGCTGTTATGTGTACATTAAAATGCAGTGAAATTATAGCTTTTTTTCAACTCCCACCACAGACAAAACAACTAAGACTAAACACAACTCCTTCAAGTATAATCTAATACATGAGCAAATAATATACAACACAATATCCGCTTGCTCAAAAAAAAAAAAACATAACAAAAAACTATCTATATAGGCACATCATTTCTATAGGCCATCGCTAAAAAATTTTCACTTCGATAATTTGCAAATGCGGGGGACTGACCAAAGGCCAATTCTACCACCCCATTCGTATAGCTATATGTATAGGTATATGATTTTATGACAATGGGTTTCACATTTCAAAATATAGGTAGGTACTAGTTCTATATGACTGTTGAAGTTAAGATTTTTTTTTCTATTGCGACAACAACAACGGTGCGGACGGTAAAAGAAAATCTCCAGCAGGGTTCTGATTCAATAATAAAATAATTAGAGATTGAAGGCGGGCGACGACGACAACACCGACCGATGACGACGAAGTGGCTTTATTGGACTCATTCGTTACATGTTCAATTTGAAGTTTGCTTTTGATGTTTGCACTTCATTGCATTTCAATTTCCGCAAACAATCAAAACAATATAATATTTTTTTTTTTTTTAATTGAATTGAATTACCCCTTAGGTTGGAAGAACACGTGCGTCGTGCCGTGGGTTCATGTTTGATTTTTAAGTCCAAGTTAATAATTTTCTATTGTGACTTTTATATAAAAGAAAAACGTTGAAATCATATTTTAAGGACATTTTTTATCACCCAAACTCGTGAAAAAATCGTCTTGCACGAAGGGGTTTGTTTGTAGTTCTTTAAATAACGTTTTGTTCATTATTTGACTACCTTTAAAATGAATAAACATAGTGCGAGCCTTATTAAAATAGGGAAAATTTAAGAGGAGATACTCACGCATATTCTAAATATCAAAAAGGAAGGGAGAAATTGGTGCCACATTCAGGTAGTAAAATACATATATATATTTGACAGTAGGTAAGTCCGAAACTGGGCTCCAGGGTAAACTGATTTACACGAAAATGGTATGTTTTTGAATTTCAGAATTTTTAAAGTTGCAATGTCTTCGAATTTAACCAGTGACACAGATAAATGTGGATGCAATTCATAAGCAAGGAAAAAGAAAACAGTATTTTAGACGTTTCACCAATTTTTAAAAATGTTTGATTCGCTGGGGAACAAAATTTACTCAAATCTCTGCAATAATTTTCCGAATACTTCGAATGTCTTGAATTCAAATCCAATCTCAGATTTGTTGGATTGGCTTAAGTTTTTGAAATATTTTCAAAAGCTTATTTTTTTGTTGGTATTTTAACATTGAAAATGTTTATAGGCTCGTTATGCACAAAATATGGTGTTACCAAAATGAATAAAGTACAAATGAATACAAATGAAAATGAACTTAAGCGTAGAAGGGGCATTTTGCGAAAAATTTGGTTGGTGTTACCACAGAAGCTACCTACAAAATTAAAATGATCAGTGAAAATGATCGGTGAACATCACAGCGAATCGAATTGTTTGTTGGTTGGGCGATGTTTCGTGCTTGTGCAATTTGCTTGTGCTACCAAAGAAGTAAGAAGAAAATGAAAGATAAACAGTCACAGTGCGTGTTAACAGAGGTTGGGGGGTAGAAAAGGAACGGAGGATAAAGGGATACATGCAAAATTTACCACAGTAGAATTTACAAAAGATTTTAACCTATTTATTATATGTATGTATATAATAATAAATTTAAAATAACTTTTTCACAAAAAAAAAGTAACTTACCAAAAATAACTTTTAAATAAGTTTTTTACAAAAACAAATCAGCTTTTTTACTAAAAAAAAATAACGTTATTACAAAAAAAAAATTAACTTTTTTACCAACAAAAAAATAAGTTTTTTACATAAAAAAATAGCTTTTCTACAAAAACAAAATAACTTTTGTACAAAAAAAAATTTACTTTTTACAAAATTTTTTCAAACTAAATTTCTTGTAAAAATATATTTCTTTGGTTACTTGCTTAAACAAAAGTGATAAGAAATTATTCAATTATGTTTTATATTTCTATTATAAATTATACATACAAAATATGCATATATTAACGCTCTTTTCTGACTCACTGACTATGATGGTAAAATCAGAAAAAACACTCGCGCTCCTAAACGAAAATGTTAAGGTTTGCCAATTTTCTGGAATTAACTTTTTTATGAAAGTGAACGGTGAGTTTGTCAACTAAAGCTTATACATATTTGCGCTCAGCCCTGGCTAACATAATTATGTCCGACGGGCGCCTTTGGGGTCCCGCAACCAACAAGTCTCCGATATTAAGATTTTAAAATACTTCATTAAGCCAGACATAAAAGATTAATTGAAAAAAAAAACAATCTACAATTGCAACAAAATGAAAATCAATTTGAGTTAATGTTTTTGTACCGCCCTAATTGACCTAATTATTCAAAACTTTATACGGAAAATTGATGTGGTACAAAAGTTGTAATTTAAGATTCTTGGTAGCATATTCTCTACATATAGTAGAGGATTAAATAGTTGTAGATATAATAGAAAATTTAAAATTTAGTACTTTTTGAATTATGATTAAAAAAGATGAGCATTTTGTGACACCACAACGGACAAGTACAATCGTTCCTAGCTTTAATGTTTCTTGGATTTCAATGTAAAAATCTATTTTGTAGCTCGTACCAAAAAAAAAAAAATAAAATAGAAGTAATATACAGTAGAGGCCACTTATAATCACAAGAAGATGAGATACAAATGTGGCTGTTCTTGAACCTAATTATTATTAATATTCGGAAAATGTTGTACAAATTCATTCTAAAAATGTGATTGAGTTAATAGTCGTTTCGATTTTTGGCGCATAAAATTGAAAAACTGATACAAAACTTTTGTAAATTTGTAAAACAAAACCCACGCACTATATTAATTCACTTAAACCTCCTACGATTAGGTACAAGATAAAATGTTGCATCTTAGAAAGGTTACAATTACAGCTCTAACTGATGAGGTCCACTGTAATTGTTATCAGGACCGAAACGCATTGGACTAAAGGTCGCTTAAATACTTATTATTGAATTTCATTCAATACAGTCCACTAAAATAAAAACAAAAACAATATAACTTCTATTGTTTAGGTTTTTCTTTCTTTAGTACAAGATAATGTTAAAAAAAAAAAATTGTTGATTAATTTAACAAAAGCAAAATGAATCATTATAAAATAAATTCGTAACTTACAAAATTCTAACCGGATCCTCCAGATAAATGTTTAAAAATACTGCCCTTAAGATTTAAACAAAAAAAAAAAACTATCTACAAATTCTTGAAAACTTCGAAAAAAATTAAAACAATTTTAGTTAATGTTTTTTTATCACCTACCTTATTTACTTAATTATTCAGAAATTATTAATTTAAATTCGTTTGTTGGCATATTCTTTACATAAACTAGAGATTACAAAGTTGGAAATCTAATACAAAATTCAAATTTAATGCTTTTTGAATTATGGTTATTAAAGACAAGCTGTTGTAACACTCATTCGGACAGATAAATGATAAAATAGTTCCTTACTTTATATTTTACTGAAGGATTTCAATCTTCTGTTTCTCTTGTCAGCAATTAAGCGCTTATGTTAATCAAACATAGCTGTGCACTTATTAAAACCTCCAAACGTTCTGAAACAAACAACACAAACTATTTTTATCTATTCTATCAATAGCAGTAGGTTCACTTGTAGTTGAAGACAGCTAGTACAATTGACGAAGTCAAAAGGATGAAAACATTAAAGAAGAAAACATTATGAAGATGAAATACAAAAATGTGCTTCTATCCGACTGCAAAGTTGGTTTGGCGCACAGAAAAAAAGTTTAAATGACGATAACAAACAAGAAAAAGTTCCAGTGTTACTTGAAGATGTTAATTGTCAAACAAAATTCGGTGCAGTATAAAATTGAGAAAATTTCAACTTTTTGCTACAGGTAGGTTAGGAAGTCAATTAGGTCAGGAATAGTCAGTAAAAGTAGAATAACAGATTCAGGCAAGATGAAATTTTCCAAAAAATTAAATTAGTAATGATAGGAAGAGGTACCTAATTCGCTTGGAACTTCAACCTTCCAAGCACATTGGGAAATGGTTAAGCCTAATGGTATAGGTAGCTGTGGATGAAGCTTGTATATCACAGTCAAAATAAAAAGATAAGAAAACATGAAGAGCTCTAAGATATAACGTTTTATTTGTTGCAAGAAATGTATGGTATGACACAAAGTTGAGCACTTTTGATTGAAGTTAAAGTCTTGTGTTCAGCCATCTTCAGCTTTCACAAATGAAAAGCTTACCAAATTAAAATAATTATAATGTACCTTATTGCATCACGATAGGTTGTCAACATCACCTCCTTACAGGAATTTCAAAATTCAAAAACATATGGAATTATTTATTTTTATTGTGTATTTATGTTAAATAAGGAGTTCTGTATAACAAATCTTGCTTTAACTTAATTTTAGTTAATAGAATTTTGTTTAAGGGCAAACAATTATTTATGTTTTTGTTTTATCTAGCAAATGCAAGTCATCTTCAATGCTCACATTCTTACTCTTTAGGTGAAATCTGTAAATTTTTAAAATTATAAAACATAATTTTTATTACAGGATCAGAAAGTTTTTGTTGTTTTTTATGTCTTGAATCATTCGATATGGCCTCAGAATTGTTGAATTGGCTCAGGTTTTCGAGATATCACCACCAATTACATTTTTTCCACTAATCTTTTCTTCATAAGCTCAATTAACTGCTTCGTCAATATTATTATACACTGATATAAAGGGTGGTTAAATTTTAAGGGCCGATGTTGATTTTGAATAAAACACAAATTAATTAAAAATTATTATCATTTCTTTTAATTATGATAATATTGGTATGGTTCAATTATGTATGGAACAAAATATCGGCCAAATGGCCGCCGCGACCTCGGCGGCACACCTCCATCCGATGGTCCAAATTTTCGATGACGCTGAGGCATAATTGAGGTTCTATGCCGTTATTGCGCCGAATTAGCTCTTGAATTGTTGCTGGCTTATCGACGAACACCTTTTCTTTCAAATAACCTCAAAGAAAGAAGTCCAACGGTGTCAAATCACATGATCGCCACCACGTGAGATAACACGGCCATTGAATTTGTCGCGCAAAGGAGCCATTGTTTCGTTAGCTGTGTGGCAAGTGGCACCGTCCTGTTGAAAACACATATCGTCCACATCCATATCTTCCCATTCGGGCCATAAAAAGTTCTTTATCATCTCACGATAGCGAAGACCTGCCTGACCGGCCTCATTTTGGAAAAAAATACGGCCCGATGATGCCGCCAGCCCATAAACCGTACCAAAGAGTCACTCTTTGTGGGTGCATTGGTTTTTCGACAATCACTCTTGGATTATCACGAATCCACTGAGGTAAAAATGTGCCTCATCACTGAAGATGATTTTCTTCGAAAATTGATCATCCACTGTTGCCATTTCTTGACACCATTCTGACCATTGACGACGCTGTATCTTTCCATGGTTCAAATTGAGTTAGTCTGAAATTAAGAAATGTCAAATGAAATGCAGAAAAAAACTTGACGTTTAGGTGTGGTTCACAATCAACATCGGCCCTTAAAATGTAACCACCCCTTACTATCAATACCAGATCTAGTTAATTCATCTGAAAGCAATTGATAATTTGCCTTCCTGAAGTCAAAAGTATATGAACAATCATAAGTGTTAATGTTTTCAGTAAGGTGACTGCTCAAGTCAAAAATAATATCCAAAGGAGGATGATAGCTATCTTTATTAGTAATTCCGGGACTAGATTCTAGAATTAGAGTACCAACAGCGTCTGAGGAAAAAACTAAATCGAGAATTCGATTTTTTGAATTTTTAATACAGCTTACTTGCTGTTAATCAAATAAGGTAATTCTATCAAGAAACTGCAGCTCAAATTGGGAAGATAAAATCAACTTTTTTAGCAAATTTCAATTATTTGGCTTTCGTAGTGGTTTTTCAACTGAAGGAGCCCTATTAAACTTTTAATAACAGGAATTTCACTGTGGCTCTATTTACAGACATAACTAAAGCTTTTGATACCGTTAATCATAAAATACTTTTGGACAAACTTTACAGATGTGGTTTAAGGGGTGATATGCATAATTGTAAAGTTCGTATTTGTCAGATACAGGGCAAAGGGTTAAAATTAATAATAATATATTAAAACATTCATAAATAATATAAATGATGGAGCGAAAGCTATGCAGCCTAACTGCGAGTGTGTTATCACACAAAAACCCCAATTTAATAATAGTTTTAGTGCCACTAGTATTGTTCCTTTAGGAGTTCCTCAAGGTTCAGTACTGGGTCCCAACCTCTTCTTAATTTTTATCAACTCACTCTTTTTACAAAATGATCGTTGTAAGGTCAATGCGTTCGCGGATAATATGGCATGTTCGTTTCAAAGTGATTCTCCTGTCAATCTTTCTGCTGACATAAACCATGATCTGGAAATTTTAAGCCACTGGCACTGGTTCCAATTGCATAAAATGGTAATTAGTGATAAAACTAAAATTTTGTTTTTTAACTTAACTGGTAAGGAAGTAGACATCGGACATTATTTCTTTCATTGTGCAACTTGCAATAGACATAAATATAGTAAGTAGATTTGTAACTCAGAAAAAAGTCACAAACATTTTATGAGACGCGTACATGCTCTGATAATTGTTTTCTAATCGAAAGCGTTAAATCTTTTAAATATCTGGGAGTTTCTGTTGACTGGGGGATGAGTTGGTCTGTTCATACTGATGCACTTAAAAAGTACCTTATGGCTGCTACAAGACAAATATACTTTTTAAAATCATATTGCTCACAGTTTCTTCTGAAGTGTATTTATTATGGCTTCGTTCACTCCAAGCTTGATTATGGCTTAGTGTTCTGAGGTGGTACACACAATAACAAAATTAACACGCTTCTAGTACCTTAAAAACACGCCATTCGTCTTATTTGTAACAAGCGTCGAAGTCGTAATAGCTTGATGCTTTTCAAAATGCTCTGTATATATTGCCTCTTAAACACATATATTTTTATAAAGTCTTGAAGATATTTTTTACCAGATCTGGGTATCTTCTAAACAGATATTCTGCCAACCAATACCCGAGAATTAACAATCTTAATCTTGCTTTAATACCGCATCGCAATCTGCAAATTTATTTAAATTTTTTTACGACCATTTACGACTCGAGACTCTTCAATAGTCTTCCACTTAACATCAGAGTAATAAGAATTCAATCCATCTTTCTCAAAAAAGTGAAATTCTGGCTTTTAGACCTTAATTATCAAGATATTATTAATCTCTTATGTGTAATGATTTAATTAAATGTTTCATTATGATCTGGCATGTTTTCCTCAATATTTGTTATTTATGTATCTTGTCGTGACCCCACATCACTTTGTATTATAAAATTTTATTAATTTATTTATTTTAAAACTCCAGCTGCTTTCGACACTAGTTCCTTAGGTTCTATAGATTGCAGCTCTTTATTAATTTTTCTATTATGTTATTTGATGTTATCTTTATATGTATTACTAAAACCTTAAATTGATAAAGAAATAAAATTTTATCCCGAATAGGGTGAAATCTATCAAACCCAAAGAAAACTCATGGTTTGATTCGAGCTGTAAAGAGGTTATTAGGATTAGAGAAGTAAGCTTCCGAAGTTATAAAGCCAACCCTACTGAGGAAAACCGGAAAAAGTTTCAACAAGCTAGAAAGTTCGTAACGTCCCTTCTTTCTAAGGTCGTGGAAACGCTGATTAACTTCCAGCTCAAGAAATATCTCCAAGAACGAAAGCTTCTTAATGACCGGCAGTACGGCTTCGTAGCAGTAGGTCCACTGGTGATCTGATGGTATATCTCACCGAACAATGGAACAAATCTTTACATCGTTTTGGAGAAAGTAAGATTATTGCACTTGATATTTCAAAAGCGTTTGAAAGAGTTTGGCACCAAGCTCTCTTATCGAAAATGCGCGCATTTGGTATCGATGAATCTCTTCTTCGTTGGATTAGAAATTACCTTTCGGACCGTTCAATACAAGTTGTATTGGATGGTTTCATGTCTGAAATTCACAAAATAAATGCTGGTGTGCCCCAGGGCTCCGTTCTGTCTCCGACTCTCTTCCTTATTTATGAATAAACGATCTTTTATCTGAAACTTCTAATCCATTAAATTGTTTTGCTGACGACAGTACCCTCAGCTTTTCATATTTATTCTTAGATGCACATCCATGTCCTTCGGATGTGGAACTCGAACGGCAGCGTATGATAAGCTCATTAAATTCTGATCTCGACACCATTGTCCAATGGGGAATCAAAATTCGTGTAGAATTTAATGCTTCAAAAACTCAATGCTGTCTACTGTCGTTAAAACGAAACCCACCCCCCATGCAACTATCCATGAGTGGCACTTGCATTGAGCAAATCGAAAAGCTTTCAGTCCTCGGTATGTGTGTCACAGACCACCTTTTATGGAACGACCACATATTCGACATCGCCAAAAATGCTGCTAAGTGTTTAGGTTTTCTCCGTCGATGCAAAATATTTGTCTCCCCTTCTGATCTGGCTGTGATCTACAAAGCCTTTATTCGTCCAAAACTTGAGTATAACTCCCACATTTGGGCAGATGCTCCAATAACCCACTTGAGTTTATTGGATAGAATTGAAAAGAGAGCTCTTAAAATGATAGGTGAAAGAACTATAACGGAAACATTCTCATCTCTTGAGCACCGTCGAAATGTTTCATGTCTTTGGTTATTTTACCGTTGTTTCCATAAACAATGCCCTAGCGAAATAGCCAGTTGCATTCCTCCCCTTAAACAATTCAACCGTAATACTCGCGCTTCTAGGAATGCCCATCAGTTCACCCTTGAGCTCAATTTCGGATGTACTGTTATGTACAGAGATTCTTTCTTTAGTCGCATACTCGAATGTGGAATGCTCTACCCAGTTCAATTTTCCCCTCCCATTGTGATCTACAGACGTTCAAAACCAATGGGCATCAGTATCTCCTTTTAAATCCCCTCCAATCTACCTAATCGCCTGTGCTGTGTATATCATCTTAAGGGTAGTCTCAACCCCTTTTGCACGCGCTAAATATAAAAAAATAAAAAAAAATTGAATTAAAAATATATGAACAAATATGAAAAAAAATATGACAAGATTCGTCTTCAGAAGATACCCACTCAATTTTAATTAGATTAAGATTAAGTGAAAAATATAGAAATATTCATCCTTTATGTAATTTTAAAGGATATATGAGAAAACCGACGTTTTTGCCTATGATTTTTGAAAACCTATATTGATAATTTTAAATACATATTTTTACAAAAGTAGTTGCGGCATTTAAAAAAGCTCAAAAGATCAAATCAAACTAAATAAAATGCACGACTGGAATTGCACGAACTTTCGTAGCTAATAACTTATGCGTAGCTAGAATTTGAAGATGTACGTTATTGGTTTGAATTTATGTATTATTATATTATTAAGAAAAAGTTTTAAAATCAAGTTAAAATATAAATTAATATTTAGTATAAATGACTATAATTTTTTTATTTACATACATAGCTAAAAAAGCTAGAGTTAAAAATAAAGTATCCCAGATGATTTCTTTCATAAATATAATTTGAGAAAAAGAAAATTCAAAAACCATTAAAACGGTTTCCTTAAAAAATAATTTTTCATATATAAATTAAAATTTCATGAACATTTAAAAAAAAAATCAAACTTTAAATATTTGATAAAAAAAAACTATTTACTGTTCATTTACACTCTTTCAAGATTTGAATTTGCCAAAAAAATTTTTTTTTAATTTCAAACAAATTATTTTTGAAAATTTATACATGCAAAATTATTTAGATTGTTAATGACATCTTCCATGAAAAAATTTGTCCAAATTAGAGAAGTCGTTGAAATTTGGAAATACAAAAATCAGTTCTATGATAGGCATCGTTAATAACCGTTATTGGTTAATTTTATTTTAGTACACGAGATACACCATGTGACCTATTAACTTCACTGTGAAGTTAGCAGAGCAGTATGACTTTTTTTTTTCAAATTATTGACTTCAAAATTCCGATCCAGCATAACCTTGAAATACAAAAATACTGTAAATTTGGATTCTTACTGCAAGTTCCTAGAACGTATAGTCCACGAGATACTCGATTTGCCCACTATTCCATTATTTGCAAAATCGGGAACAGAAATGCAGAATAATGCAAAAAACTGCAAATTACTGTTGGCCTTGCAACTTTACAGACGTTCGTGGAAGTGCTGTTGTAGAGCAATAAAAATATATTTAATGAAAACAAAGCATGGTTTTTAACAAAATTTCTACATTTTTGTTGTTCCTGTTTCTTACAAAATGTATGCATTGTTGATCTTATAGACTAACAGCCTTTTTCATTAGAATCCGCTGAACAGATGAATAGTTATGCACTGCATAAGGATTTATGTAGCCACTATACAACGTTGCATAAATTGTTATGCATAAAACATTTTTCAATCCATTAAGGCTCTCCCAAACCAATACGAAACATTCGTTGCGGCGAAGAAACATTCGCATGTCAAAATTTATTTACATGGTGATATATGAGAGTGCCCACACCAATGCGGCGCAGAAACATATATGAATTAATTTTGACTGACGAATGTTTCTTCGCCGCAACGAATGTTTCGCATAGGTTTGGGAGAGCCTTTATAGTTAAAATGAGATTTTGTCAAAAAAAAAAAAAAAATATCCAAAAGGAGAAATCTATTACGTTTTACTTTCAAAACTGACAAACGAGACTCAGCTGTGTGTGTTGTGTGAAAATTCAATAAAACAATTCTGCTGGCGATTTGATTCTTTTTGTTTTTTTGTTTTTTTTATTAATTTCTTTTAATATTATAATAATTATGCAGTTGCTTTGTTAGTTTATGAGTTCACAAATAAAATTTAAAATAATTGATTTTGTCCGTTCACTCACATCGTGATGTTTTTGTTGAGGAGAAAAATAAGAGGATGGTGCTTATTTGGTTATGCTTAAATTTTATTTGTATTTTCCCGTGAAAGTGATGAAGGTGATAATTTTTAAAATTTGATTGAAATCACGCATTCCGTCGAGCATTTGCAAAAGTTGTAAAAATTGATGGAAATTCCTTAAATCTTGCACATTGTTAAGCAGATTCTATAAAATAAAGTGTAGAAAAAATATTCTTACATTTATTTAAACAACAATATCACAACAAAAATGTACAATAAATTAACAAAACCAACATTATTTATTGTTGTATTTAATTTTATAAATTATTTTGATAGTATAAGATTTCAACACCTCAAAGATTACAAAAATAATGGCCCCCCCTATATCTGTCTACATTATTGTTGTGTGTGAGTCAAAGTGACATTCCGATACTAAACAACCCTTATGTAGGCTCTATGCAACCTCCAACTTGTTAAGCTTATGTTGCCTCAATTCAACGTTGCATAAGTTTATGAATAAGGTTTTTGCGTTCAGAGGCATTAAAGAGTGCATAGCGCTATGCACTCGTCAAAATTCGTTTATGTTTAAGGCTGTAAGAGCCTAGGGCACCAGACATACGTTATTTTATCAAAGATAAGATTTTTCTGTGAACATATGCTATGGTAGCTAAAAACAAATGGATACTAAAAATCTTAAATTTGGGGTAGGACTGGCCACGAGACGAGAAAAGTCTCGGTCTCGGTCTCGCATGACGAGACCGAGACGAGACTGCCTTTAAAGCAACCGAGACGAGACCAAGAAGATACTGTATACTTGGTCCGACATTTACAGAGAGTCTAATAAATTAAAAAATCCAATTTCAGTAAAATATTTATTTTCTTCTCACATATTAAAACTATAATCAAAAATATTTCGTTCCAATAATCAACAAGTTGTCCGGAAATCGTATTTTTCGGAGATGAGACCAGAAAGAGACTTAATTATACGAGACCGAAACGAGACGAGTATGAAAATTTTTGATTTTAACGATACCGAGACGAGAGTTACAAAAGTCTCGTCGAGTCTTGTCTCGTGGCCAGCCCTAATCTGGGGGCAATAAGGAGGTAGCAAGTGTTTAATTTGCATACAAATGTTGCAGCATTGCGTTATTTTATTAAAGATGAATTTTAGTAGTAGCCCGTAGCGTAATGGTTAGTGCGTTGGACTGCCGCGCTGGAGGTCTGGGTTCAATTCTCAGCATCGTTCAGCTAAAAACTAAAAAGCTTTTTTCAGGGCTACTGTCTCTTGCGAGGAATTGACAAATCCTCCAAGAGTATCACTTGTCATGAATAAGTGCTTCTCGTCTAGTCGTTTGGATTCGGCATAAAATTGTAGGTCCCTTCCATTCCTGTCGACAGGCGCACACAGGAATGGTTGCGAGTTGTAAGTCACTAGACCGGGGCACAGATGCTTGCCTTTAAAAGTCGCTAGAAAAGTCGCTAGAAATAATCTAGCGACATCAAAATATTTTTTGTCGCGGAAGAAATTGAAATGTTGCTAGATCTAGCGACATAGTCGCTAGAACGGCAACCCTGAGCCCGGGTTCTTCACGAGCTGTTGCGCCACCCAATTTATTTAATTTTATAGAATTTTGGATATGTCGTAGGGTATGGTGTCATTATCGTTTTTTTGACACTTTCCAGACATTTACAGTGGGTTCTAACGTCAGCCAGACACCTTAAGTCTGCTAGTAAAAGTAAAATAAAATCAAACTCTACAAATGCAAATAATATTGTTATTACGTTGTCGTAGTTATTTTTGTTCACGTGAATTCAATATGACGATCATTTTAATTCAAGAGGAATTGGGTACGTTCAGATGACTAAGGGGACTTTGCAAGTAAGGCAAGTTTCTGGTCTGTGATTGGCCAGCTTTCAAAAAATTGAATTCAAATGAAGGGAACTTTTATTGGAAAGTGACTGGAAAATTTGTCAAGAAACATCTGCCTTAATTTTAAATCAGTTGTGTTCTTGTCATTTGTGAAATCAGTTTAACTTTTTATAAATTGTTTGTGCAGTCGCGTTAATTCAATTTAAAATTAAATTTTCCGTACATCACGACGGAATTTGTTATCCATGTCGAGGATTCTCTTTTTTCTAAACGAAATTAAGGTAAAGTATTGAAAAGAAGTTATAAGTTTGGATGTAGTTGACTGAATATGGAATCCCTTATGTCTCCTGAACAAGAATGTGCTTTAAATTGTATGCACGCACAACCGTTGAGGTTTCAGATGAATACCGAATGCGACGCACGGTATAAAGAAAACCACTTTAGCTTTTTATTAAAACATCAACATTTTAGCTTTCGAAAATGATTATTCATTATTATTTACTTCTAGACCGAATTTATTTACGACTGAAACACCATTATATTTTCTGGAGAAGTTATTTTTATTTAAAGTTTTTGCAGTAAAACCATTCAAATAGGTATACAAAACAAAAAGAAAACTAGAAAGCAATAATTATTATCTCTGGCAACCACCCTATTGCTTAAATTTCTGAAAGTATATTGAAAAAATCATCCCCCTATACAGACAGGAGTACGTATATCGCTTTCAACCACTAATTATATCAATTTAACTAAATTTCCCATTTCCACACAAACCCAGTATCTGAGTATCTCATTTTCATCAGATTGCAAAACATTCATACCAATTACTTTTATACGGCGAAGAAACTCAGATAGAGGTACGGAAATACCGGTCTTCATTCCACCCCACTGAATCCCCCTTGGTACGACTGCCCAGCCACATCGAACTATGGCGATCCTGCTCCATTGACTTGCTGGCTGTATTTTAAATCGCAGAAACATTTTCCTCTAATGGATTGCCATAAACCACCTTTTCGCGTGCTCTCGCAGCGCTCCACAATGCTGCATGCTGAAGCTGAAGCTGAAGCAGAAGCAGCGCCACAATCTCAATTGCCGTCGATAAGAACAATAATCGAGAGCACTTGAGATGCCGACAGACAGAAACGACGACCATCATAACATTTGTCGGATAGCGATGCGATGGATGGTGATGGTGAGGAATGGCGCGCGATGAAGAACAGTTCCGCTGCTATAGTAGTTTCGACACCTTTTTGCTGCCCGTCTTCACGGTTTGGCCATGTGCGGCGCGGTGGTATGGCATGCTCCTTTTTTGCAGGCCTTTGCTCGTCGCGTCATCGGGACCATCTTATAAGTGCTGGTAGCTATCGGACGAGGAGAGTCTGATGCTTCAACTCTTCAACTGCATGTTGTTGTTTTGATTGAATCTGCACTGATGAGAGGGCCGGGATCATCAATGTGAATTGATGTCCATTTAATTCTCCGCTTGCTGCCCCCTTTTTGCTCCGGAGATCTCCTCCATGGTCTTGTTTGATTGACTGATCTTATAACTGCCGCCGCAAGTGCTTCGGCCACAGTCAGGGCCTTGATTAATGGCTCTCACTCTTAACACCTGTTTTTTCCTGGGTCGTAACAAAATTGGCAGGTAACATCGATTCGGTGATGTTGATGTCGAAGTCGATGTGTCGGTCGATAATGCAGGATTCATCATCATTATCTGGGGCAGTGGTGATGGTCATGGCGAGGCATGCAAATTTAACCACAATGAGGCATTTGCGCACCCAGGGTTGTTAATTGGCAGCGAACTACCTGCGATTCGATATAGTTCATTTTGCATTCGCTATGAGTTTGTGTTTCCAGCTATCTTTAACTAGGGATAATCATAGGAATAAGGTGCGAAGTAGTTCCGCATTACCCTCATTTTTTTCGCAGCACTCTCCAGTCAATTCGTTTTGTAGCTAATAAATCAGAGGAGCAAAATGACGACGCCCTCTATTGTGCGAGAGAGCGAGGTCTGCCAAAACAGGGCCAACAACCCCAAACAGATTAACAAGGCATTGTCCAAAGATCCATGCCAGAAGCTATTTCAAATTATTTATGAGTGCGCAATCATTTGCATAAGTTTCTGTCCAACCCAATAACAGATATTCGTTTCGTATATTTATGTACTTGTACCGGTCGGAAGAGACTTCAAGACTACAAAGTGTATTATATGGGAAGTGACACTAAAGGATTTCTTGAACTTTAAAGACATATTTATACATGTATTTGTGTGTATATCAATAATCCAAATCTTGGGGTTATTGTGCTCTGGCGAAGGAATAAATATCTTATTATTTTTTCTTCTGCTGATGCCACAGACAATTCGCCCCCTAATAATTTCCTGGGTCGGGTCGGTCGACACAACGGAACTATTGAATTTATCACACTTATAAAACTTAGAGAGAGAGAGAGAGGGAGTAGGTATTATTTAGCGTATGTAAACAGATGGGGTAAGGTTAGGTCTTGGGGTTTCCTTTTTATTGCAATTGAAAGCTTTTTAAGTGGTCACATCACTATACTTGAGAGTGATGATGATGACATGATGATGTGGGGGAGTGCTATATAGAAAGGAGTTTGCATAACGTCATTTTTGTCGGGGGTTCTTTTCTATGGCGTTTTTTTTTTTGTTTTTCAAAAGAAACAACAAAATGGGGGAAAAGTTTAAGTGTGACACGATTATGAAGAAGGGTTAAGCTTTTAACGATTTTCAAGACAAGTCTTTAAAATAGGGGGATCTTCAGTACCTATGTTTATATATACAAACATATATGCGTTTTTTATAAAGCTGAACAAATGTGTTAGAAGTTTAAAAGTTTTATGTAAATTTAAACCTGAAATATAAAGGATCGACTGAAAGTTGTGTCGTAATAAGAGTTTTTTTTAATTTTTTTTAGATATGTATTCAGAAAGTATTGGAAACCTTTACTATTTTAAAAGCTTTAACCCAAACTCGAAGTTGAAAAATTAATTTCTTTCAGAAATAAAAGAATAAAAATGCAAATCCTCAACAAGAGAACACTTGAAGCGCTTAGAAGATGAAGGTGTTAAGTGACATTTTTTGAAATTTGGCTTTTTTCCTACAGAAGTGTTAAATGAAAGCTTAAATTTCTGACTCGTCTGTACTCTTCTATCGCCTCTAGATTCATATTTAACCAAAGATGAAGGCGTTATATGCAATCACTTTAATAATAAACTTTGTGGATGAATGTGTTAAATGCGCTTAAGTCCTTTATATTAAGTCCTTTATACAAAAATAATTATATCTGAACTTTTCATTTCGTGCATAAAGGTGTAAAGTGGGTACTTTTAGATAAGACATTATAGGTGAACACCACAAAAATCAGTGCATGTGCAGGCAAGAGGTACCAGCCAACACACACTACTGCAAATTTGAATATGCCGACGCAGGTGGCTTAACATGATGGCTAAATTTTGTATTATTGTTATAATGTACTATTCGTGCTAGAATGTCAGCTTATTAGGCTTGACCATTCTTTATTCCGTCAATTTCATTGAATTTTTGAACAACAACAACAACTTAAAGGCGCTACCACCAATTGTTTGGCTGGAGATATAGCTATTTCGTGCTTTGCCACTTTTGAATTCATCAGTCTCCTTTTTGTGGTGCTGAGCTTTAATCCAATTTTATTTGGAAAAATTTTCCTATGGTGTGCATAAAAAGTTTTTCAAATAAAATTGGATTAAGGCTCAGCACCACAAAAAGGAGATTGATGAGTGCAAAAGTGGCAAAGCACGAAATAGCTATATCTCCAGCCAAACAATTGGTGGTAGCGCCTTTAAGTTGTTGTTGTTGTTCAAAAATTCAATAAATTTTGTATAGTCTTACAAATAATTTGAAAGCGTTATTTTTTACACACATCTATTAGTCTAAGAGCCAACGACATTAAAAGTCAAGTCGTTTGCGTAATGTTGTAACCCATGCCAAAACAAAGCCGATACCCTTGACGAATGGGAGTTAAATTGACCTTAAAGGTGTGACAAAAACGGCAGAAGTCAAGTCATTTGCTTAACATTTGCTCCATGCTATTTGCTCCAGGACACTCTCACAGGCTTAAGTTCAGAAACGCATAGGTACCGAAATTCCGTGAGGGACACCCCAGCAGAAAATGTTTATAGTCAAATGGTATACTGATGGATCGAGAACGTCTGACTGGGGCGGGTATATTTGGGCCAAGAACCAAATTATCTATACCGATGGGACAGTCCACAAGCATTTTCCAGGCGGAAGTAAACGCCATAGGTAAATGTGCAGAACGTAACCTTGAAAGAAACTGCCGAAATCGGAACATTGCCATCATGTCAGATAGCCAAAAGCCGTGCTTAAAGCGTTAAGCTCCAATGCCATTAGCTCAAAACTGGTATGGGAATGCTTGCGGCGGTTAAATGAACTGAGCAAAAATAACAATATCTAACTCTATTGGGTACCGGGCCACAAGGGTATCGATGGTAAAGAGGAGGCAGACTCCCTAGCCAAAATTGGAGCAACAACCCCCTTTTAGGGCCTGAGCCCTATTGTGAATTAGGTGAAAATGTGATCAAAAACAAGATCAAATTAGAAGAAGCGGCAAAAAGATCCAAAATTTGGAATGAACTCCCAAAACTAAGGCAGGCCAAAATACTACTTTGGAACTACAACCAAGAACGCTACAAAGCCTGCATTAATCTCATCAGGAGCAACTTAAGAATAATAACGGGCAGTTTGAAGTTTTTGAATGAAATCTAGGTCTTGGTGTAACGTTTCTGCTTTAAATCCTAAGCGGAATTGACTCTGCAAAAAAGCAGACGAAAATTCCTTCACGAATACCCAGCAGACTAATTTTATTTTTACTTTATTGCAAGGCTCAATTTAGGGACTCAATAAAATGGATTCGCCGGGAGTATGGTTCTTACTTTTACAAAGAATGCTATGAAGAACATGTTCCTTATAGTAAGGTTATTATAGCTAAAAGTAACAAACGTCCTGATTATAATCAAGATTTTATGCCAAGAGAGAACAAATTGAAAGAAAGTTCTGCAGAAAAAAAATAAAAAAATTAAAAGAACAGATGAATTTCGTTCGTTTTATTTAAATGCAATTTCAGCAGATCTTAGAGAAGGGAAAAAGAAAAAAAAAAAAAACAAACAAAATATAAGTAAATTACAACATATCAAAAAGTCACTTAACACCTTTATAAAAACAAAATTAAATTAAATACACAAAAGTTCCTAGTTAAAGGTGTTAAATGCACAAAAGTGTAAATATCTCAACAACTATTTGTTGCGTTAAATAAAAAAAAATTCTAAAATTAAATTCACCTGAGTTTTATTGACTTTAAATTATCCATACAGTATTTTTATTATTTTCATAAAAAAAGTTATAGGCAAAAAACTTTGAATGCTTATAACTCAAATGTTTAAAATTGTCGCTTACGTCCTTCATCTTCTAAGCGCTTCACTTGTGTTTCTCAACCATTTTGTACATTATTTTTGCTTCAACCAATATTTCTGGACGCATTTTGATTTTACCTTTGTTTTTCTTCCATTTAAGTCTTTTCACGACCCATTTTCAAAAACGATTTAGAAAAATTCTTACAACAAACCAGGATGATTAGCTAGTGTCGGCCGTTTACCATTTACTCATACTTTTGAGTATTATTGAACCTATTGAAATGTGAACAGGTGCTGGTTTCCAGCTAAAAAAAAATTATGTTTTAATCGAATTTTCCAAGTCCAAAATGTTTTTTTCATAATTAAATTTCCGTCACACAATGGGGCAACTAGAAAATATAGTTTGGTCTCTCGAACAGTACACTATTAGTACAGGTAAAATTGTGAATCCAATGAACATCAACTAAAGCATTACGACTACCCGATAAAAAGTTACAGTCCTTTTTATGTAATTAGGACTATATTTTCAGTACTGGTGACTCTCCTTAAATTTGTTCCAAGTTTCATGAAAGTAGCATTTTTTTACATTTTGTTTTGGTATAATCCCATGATTTTCACTTCCCCTCAAAAAAGCTCACTTAACCATAGATATTTTTGTGGACTTTTCTCGTTCTTTGTTTTCAGGAGAAATGCAACATTTATACCGAGTTTCTTTAGCGGACCATTATTTCTGACCTTAAGAAAAGTTTATACAGAGATTGAATCCTATTTACAAAAACAAAATGTTTTGCAACTCAAGTCGTGCCAAACATTTAATATTGGTTTTAATACCAACAATTGTTTTAACCGATGCATAAATGAATCAAAATATCATTTTTCTGACAGATTTGAATCTGCTGGGGCCTCAAAAATGATCGAACGATATCGTTTACAATATTTCTATCTCTATCAATTCTATAGAGAAAAATAAAGACAGCTATATCTCCAAGACGATATCGTTCGATCGTTTATGTTTTACGTGATGAGGCCCCTGAATTCAAATTTTAGGCAACATTTTCAACATGTCAAGAAATTACCTAGTATAAAAGTGCGAAAACTTATTATTCCAAACATTCTTTAGTCTCGAATTATCATTTTGAATAGTTCCAATATTTAAATTCCTCTTAGAAAAATACTTGACAAAATCTCAAGTATTAAATAACTACTAGTATCGCCAGTTGCATTCGGCCAGCCAAAACAAACACCAAATTCATGGATACGTCATAGATTATCTTTTTAATACTTCATATAAGATCCATGACAATTTTGAAAATTTTAGAAAAGCAAAACTAATTAAAAAAGAAAAAAAAATTACGGATACATACATTCGTTTAGTTTGGAACTTAAAAACAAAAAAAAAATAATGTTATTACTTATTTTTTAAATATTTTGTTCATTAAATGTTCAATAGTAAACCTTAATTCATCTATAAAGCACATATAACACTTCTTTATTTTCTTAGCTAAACCAAATTTTGTTCTGCTTTAATTATGAAAATATAAATTTCTTAATTGAAATTCGTAATTACGTACACCCTGGCGTATACGTACAGCTTTACAAAAAATATGAAAATATGCTCCCGCTTAGTAAGTTCAAAATGGACGGATATAATTCGCCTAATTTGTTGCCTTTTTAAAAGTACTCAAGCTAACATTTCCCTTAATTTAAGTTAAACCAATCTTCGTCCTAAATATGAATTTTTGTGGCGAGTAGGTACCCACATACCCAAATTTCAAACAACCATTGGTCTTATTAATGTTTAAAAAGAGTTACGTGAGCGAGACAGAGGTAACAACAAAGAAGTTAAAATGCTCGGAACCCGTGAACTGATGCCCTGATGTACTGATGCCCAAAAAACATGTTGTAAAACGTTCAAAATGAATTATGAAAACATAACATAAACAGACTTTTAACAATGTTGCTGGAAAAACTTTAAGCTTTACCGGTGAATTCTAAAATGTAATTATTTTGGAGTTATACAATAACATTTTTTGCAGGTCTCGATCGAGTTTCAAGTAAGAGTTATAATAACAAACTTCCTGAATCACTTCCACACTCAAGCCCTATTTATAAATGTTACTCTTTTAGAAGTGTGCTGTCAGAAATGATATCAAAGTTTGCAAAAATGTACATTAATAGTAAAATTAGTTCGCGATTGTTTAAACATTGATTCTGAATATTTACTTGAATGAAGTCGGGGGTAATCTTGAAATATAACGTGTATCTAGTGGCCCTAGGAAATACAGAAATAAAAACTGGTTTATATTTGAGAAATCTATATATATAAACAAAGTCGTGTTAGTTATAACACTTATAACTCAAGAACTGCTGGACAGATTTAAATGATTTCTTTTTTGTTGGATTCGCCTTCGCCCCGAATAACTGAATAAATATTAAAATACCGAAAAAAGTAAACGGAAATAGTGGTAAAATAGCATTATGAAATCTTATATATAGAAAATACTTTAAGCGAAATTAAAAAAAATATATGTATGTGCATATGCATGCACAACAGTACAACAAATAAAAAAAATGTCAAACCGATTTTATTTAAAGTTCGTTTTGAAAAAAGTGAATACCTACCAAAAGGTTAACGGTCGATTTGTATATTTAGTGCGAGTGCTATCATTGTTATTGAAAACTAGCTGTCCGGAAAACGTTGCTCTGCCCTTTTCCAGTTAGTAGTGCGATGAAATGGATAGAAACATTTCAAACATAACCAACATAAACGCGTCGTCGCCCATTCTTTTCACATTCTTACATACAGCCCTTAGAACATTTATAAGACCATTTCCTCCAATTAAACATGTGGATTCTGAGATTTACCTACTCTTACAAATAAATGTTGAGCCATTGTCGTTTCTTTCTTCGCTTTGTTGCCAAACTGTGGGCCAAAACAATGATACGAATAATAAAATTAAAAAAAAAATTATTTATTGGTGTTCAACTGAATTTTTTTTCAAAGATGTTTTCTAAAACAGCAGTATGTTCGATTGTTTTCCGCGTTTGCCCGCATAACTGTGGGAAGCCTCTGAACCTTGCAAAAATATAATTGCAATTGCAATGCATTAAAATAATGGTACAAATGTTTAGGAAATTGTACGGAGGATATACAAATATTTTTAATTTTTATTTATTTTGAGACAAAATGCAACTGCAATTGCGTTCATCCTGCGAATCTTTATTCCCCGTTTGAGAAACTCTTTAAAAGATATTTTTTTATAAAAATACATTTTATCTCGTTTTCAAATGGAACTGAAACCGTTACTACAACTGTTATTGCAACTTTAATATCCACGCGATGCGTGTACTTTGCGAACCTTGGAAAATAAATTAATAGAGCTTTTTCAAATACAAGTTCAACTTATACTGTAACTGCAATTATTGACCGCCGATATTTTAATAGTTGGCCAAAGTTTTAGTAGCATCTAAAATCATCATCTGGGACGAGTGCACAATGGCGCATAAGCGCGCTTTTGAAGCACTTGACCGAACTTTAAAAGATCTGCGCAATGACTCGAGATGTTTTCGAGGTGCAATGATTTTGCTGTCTGGCGATTTCCGCCAAACACTGCCGGTCTTTCCATAATCAACTGCTGCCGATGAAATAAACGCTTGCCTAAAATCATCAAATCAAACATGAGAGTTTATGAACGATCCATCTGCTGAAGAATTTCCCATTCAATTACAATTGCTGACTATCGGTAATGGCCGTGTTCCTGTCGAAGAATCGAGCGCATTTATTTCATTCCCTCCGAAGTTTTGTAATTTCGTCTCATCGAAAGACGATCTTATAAATAAAGTTTTCTCAAACATCATTGCTAGCCACAAAATTAATAAAAGCTTGAGTGAGGAGCGTGCAATTTTGGCGGCTAAAAACTAAGACGTGGATTACTTGAATTTCATAATTCAGGATCGAATCGTCGGTACTCTGCAATCATATAAGTCTTTCGACACTGTAACAAACGAAGACGAAGCCACAAACTATCCAACTGAATTTTTGAACTCTTTGGATGTGCCTGATGGCTTACCACCGCATAATTTGCAATTGAAGGTTGGCTCGGTAGTCATCATGCTACGAAATCTGAACCAACCAAAATTGTGCAATGGAACGCGTTTGGTAATTAGGAAACTGATGATAAATGTAATTCACGCGACGACAAAAAGACAATTTAAAGGTGACGAAGTTCTCATTCCGAGGATTCCGATGATCCCAACCGATATGTCCTTTGAGTTAAAAAGAATTCTATTTCCTCTTCGTCTTGCATTCGCCATGACAATTATCAAGTCACAAGGTCAGTCCTTCAGTGTTTGTGGTCTGAATCTGGAAAAAATGCATGTTTTTCTCATGGTCAATTGTACGTGGCATGTTCACGTGTCGGCAAACCGTTAGGTTTTGCTTAGGTTTTGCTAAGCGTGTTAATATATAGATTGGCAGGTCGTCTTACAGCTAGAGTAACGGGACCAACGCAGCAATTTGCAGTTTTTTGCAATTCTATTCCCGATTTTACAGGACACCAAATAGTGGGTGTATTTGAGAGATCTGCTGACTTCATAGTGAATTTACCAGGTCACAAAGTGTATCTCGATAACCAGGCATGCTAGAGATTTGAAGTAAGGCTCCAAATTTAAAGTTCTTTTTGCATTTCAGGAAATGCTTACTCCAAATTTTGAAGTCCTCACTTCACAGGTCTATCATTCAATTACACCAATTATTTGGTGAACTAGCAGTTCGGGAATAGAAATGCAAAAAAAAAATGCAAAAAAAAACTGCAAATTACGGCGTCGGTACTGTTACTCTACTCGCTGAAAGTCGACCTGCCTTATTTACAGGCCTTATTGACGCTGGCAATAAAAAAGGGAGGGGGCGGAAAAAATGGGCTCTACACGGGCGGCAAAGAGCCACGCTACGCCACTGCATTTAGAATTAGTGAAAACAATAAGGCACTTAGTAAACATCCTTGTTTTACTCCAGAGTCCGTAAAAAACCATTGTGAGTAACCTGATCCGTAGGTATGTACAGTGGTGTCAAAAACATTCCGGATTTTTTTGGTCAACTGCATTGAGTGTTGGTTTGTGAGATAAAAATGAACAAATCAAATATTTGCAATTTTTCGCCATTATTATTAAACAATTGTATCATTTTAAACAAAAAACATGGCAAATTATTCATTAAAATAAAAAATAATAGTCAAAAATTAAAGTTGATTCAGAATTTTAATGTGACAAACTAACCGGATTGTTTCTTGTACAATTAATTATTTTTTTGTATTTAATATTTTGTCCAGTAACCCCTATTTTGTATCACAGCTCGACATCGCCTTGTCGACTGAATTAAATTTTCGGAAATAGAAGCAGGAATATTCTCCCATTCATTTTTCAAGGCTGCAAAAAGAAAAGTTGTTGACGTGTGCTTTTTTTTTCCAACCCGCCTTTTTAAAATGGCCCACATGTTTTCAATTGGGTTTAGATCGGGTGATTGAGACGGCCATTCTTAAACACGAATATTTTTAGTCGCAAACCACTCTTTTAGCAGCTTTGAAGAATGTTTGGGGTCATTTTCCTGCTGAAAAACCAAACGCAAAGGCATTTCTTCCTCTGCATATGGAAGCATTACTGACTCCAAAATGTCCTTATATTGAAAACGGTCCATAATTCCTGTGATTTGGTGTATTGGACCGCATCCTGCGCCTGAAAAAAAGCCCCAAACCATCACCCAGGCTCCACCGTGCTTAACTGTAGGGAGTACATTTGCAGGCATTAATCGCGTACCTTTTGAGCGCCTTACTGTCCTTGCACCATCGGAGTAAAACAAGTTGAATTTGCTTTCATCACTGAAAAGCACGCTCCTCCATTGGCTTTTCAACCCTGAGTTAAATATTTTGATAAGGAATTTAAAGTTTTTTCCAAACACCTTTCATGGCTTTCCTTTTTCTACGGTGTTTGGCAGTAAGAAGAGGTGTCTTCGCTGGTCGAAATGCAAAAACACCGAAATCCCTTAAACGCTACCTTACCGTACTTGGCCTTATAGGTAGATTTAGTTCATCATAAATTATCTTTGAAGTTGCAAAAGGGTCTTTAAGCACAAAATTCTTTATGCGCCTATCAGTTTGAACAGTTGTTTTGCGAGGGCGTCCACCAAAATGATCTGCTTCTACCGATTTCCCGCTTCTAAATTTTGTAATGATGTCACAAACCGTTGACGTTGGAATTTGCAATATTTCAGATATTAAATTTTGTTTTGTACCGGCTTGGAACCTTTCTGTTACCTTGTAACGGATCGCGTTGCTATAACGTGTTTTAGCCATTTTCTGCACTATATAATTTTAACTAACACAGCTCTCAACTTGTAAAGTCTGTTTAATCTACGACGTGAGTCAAAAGACTCGAAAAAACCGCTACTTTAACATCGAGACTCGCAATCTCCCTGCAATCCGGTTAGTTTTGCACAGAATAACTTTATAAAATATTTTTTTTATTGTTCTTGTCATCGTAGCATTTTATTTTTAAGGTTATTATTAAATTGTCTCATACCCTTTACAAATTATGGAAAACCTATGGAAAGTTATTAGTTTTCTACTTGATATTAAGAAAAACATTATACTGAGGAAAAATCCGGAATGTTTTTGGCCTTGGTACCTCAAGATAATGCTTATTTTTCTGGAAAACGGCTTAAGAGATTATTTGTTTCATATTTAGATTTGTATGTGTAATATTGAAAACATGGTCTGTCTTTTAGTTAACATTTTTTTTTAAACCGTGACTTATGGTATATACTTCCAAAAGAACCAGTTATTTTTTCCGAATATTGTTACTGAATGGATCGATTCTTATCAACTTTTTAATGTTAAGGCTTCTAGGTTCATCTATTAATATTGCATAAGCAATTATTTTTGGATTACTAATAAAATATTTAAATCAATATGGCAGTATTTTTTTTTTTGAAAATGTATTCAATAAAATTAATTTATGTTTGTTCCTCTTGTTTCGAGGCTGTTAAGTTTTTAGTGCTCCACTAGTAAACAAATTTATTCAGTTTGAAATCAATTTTAGAAATTATCTGAAACTTGCTGAATTACCTTCGAAACGATTTAATCATAAGAACAAAATATAAATTCATAAAACTCGTCTGTGATAGGGAAATTTAATTATCCTTCTTTAATTCCTAAAGCTTATTTTATGAATTTGGAATTGAAATTGCATGTAACCCTTTCTACCTACTCACGATAAAAAATATCTTAATTTCAGGTTTAATATAATATGAAGTAAACTTAAGAAATTTTTCTAATGACAACATTTTTTCTAACGATATACGAACGACTATTGAGGTACGACTTAACGTCAACATCATTCAAAATTCACTTCCACGACCACCTTGTTTATGACAGAAGTCTTTACTTTTCTTATCAGAGCCACCCATCGCACACACGATTCGCATTAGGTCACGCACATGGCGCAGAACCTGACGAAAAGAGTTCTTCTGCATTTTTTATAGACTGAACGGCTAGGCCAAGTCCCGAGCGTCCGCCTGAAGTCTTCCACAATTTCTCTTACGTAATAATGTACATACCTATACCTACTACTCAATGCGACACAACTATGTAGTATATAATATGTATATGAGGGTGTGACAATATAATGAAGATACGAGTCGAGTATACCGTCCATGAACGAACAAAAAAAAAAAAAAAAAAATCGATTGTCTTATCGATTACTTGGCTAACAAAAATACGGGAGTGAGTTGTTGTTTTTTTTTTTCTTTAGTTGATTGCCATCTCTGGATGTCTTCTTACTATACATAAAAGTTTTGCTACTGCAGCATTGAAGAAGAAACAGAGAGGTCCTCCTTCTCTTATGTCAGCTTCAAGTTTTACGAACGTGCCGATAGAATTTCACTTATTTTATTGTTTTTGTTTTTTTTTTTGTTTTATAGGTTCTTCCTACTCAATTGGATTCGATGGTGCCCAGCATGCAAATTTTTGAGAGATAACATCTTAAGGAGTTAGTATCGAGTTTAAGTACAAAACTACACTGAAGGGCAGTTTTAAAGGTTCAAATCAAAGAAAATAAAAATCTTCGAAAAATGGTTATAAATTCTATGGGGCGTATTCATAGTCATTTTAGACCTGGGTCTAAGTTAAACATAGGTTTAGTTGAATTTTCGGACGTTGTTTCTATATTTTTAAGTTTATCATTTCAAAATATTTGAAGCTTTTTGTGTAGTATACCAAGTTAATTATCTTATAAAAATATAAAACCAACAATTTGTAATTAAAATCGGTCTGTATTCATTGAGCCAAAATTATCTTAAACTGTAGTTTAGTTAAACCTGGATATCTGCGTCTATGAATATGCCCCCATGTGTTTTTGAGATTATAAAAAAGAAATAGTGGTGACCAACGAAGGAACCAACTACCGCCATAGAATCTCGATGACCAACAAAAAACTGAAAAGTACACAATCTTTTACTTTTCGAGAAAAGCTATGAATTCTATAACTTTTGAATTCAAAATTATTTTTTTTTTTATTTCCAATTCAGTTAAGAGGCATTTTCTAAAATATTTAGATTTGTTGAAAATTCTTGTTAAAAATACTTTGAAAATCTTTATGCATCATCTTTCATTATTATTTAATTAATTAAATACAAGAATAATGAATGCACATTGTCAGAAGCACTTGACTGTAAATTGAAGGTAGTATACCTGACGTTCAAGAATATTTCATTACTTTATATTTTTGCCTGAGGTTGGGCTATATGAATGTCAAAACAAGCTTATACCTATTAGTCGTTCCATGTTGGTGTGTATATGGCGCTCAATTCTTATAATTTTTACTATAGACTTTCGTGTTATTACTTTTTTTATTTCTTAAATACGCTACCAACTTAGGATGTTGTTTTTGTTGTTCTTTTTGCATTTTTTCTATCAACCATCCTTAAACAAACTTTATTTTTGCTGATAAGGAGTTGCATACCAAGCCCCAAGAACAACTTATTAATGTATGGAAAATGTGCTATACATACATATGTACGTGTTTCAAATTGATACTTTTTATGAGTGAGTTTGACGTTGTGTTAGGTTGTTTATTAACCCTGATGAAACAAGATTGACAAGAGAGAAGAGAGGGGTTGAAAAATACAATTTTTGTTCAATACGTTAACAGGGCTGTCAGTCGGTTTGAAAATTATAAAAAGAGTGGAGAGTTTTGTTTTTCGTATGTTTAACGTTATAAGAAACTTATTATAGTTCACTATCTCATGATGTTTTAAGCTTTGACACTTGAACTACTTAACTCTAACTATGAGGAGACTTAATTTTAAGCACATTTTTTATTTCTTTCAGATTTAAAGAGAGAACTAGTGGCTCCAGAAATTTTATTTGAACCGAGAGCTAGGGTCGAATTTTTTGTCCTCATAAGACATATAATACAAAAATATCAGTTTTACAATCCAGTTTAAAGGCTTAGGTACCAATTTATTAATTAAAAAAATAAAACTAGTAACCTAAATGACAGACAGTAAATTAACCGTAGTGGCAGACTGTTGTTTTTGCTGCGTATGCTAAACTTATGAAATTCAGATCTCGACAGCATTTGTCCAATGGGGAATCAATAACCACGTAGATCTTAATGCTTTAAAAACGCAATGCTGTCTACTGTGCTTAAAACGAAACCCAGCCCTCATGCCGCTATTCACGAGCGACACTTGCATTGAGGAAGCCTAAAAGCTTTCAGTCCTTGGTACGTGATTCATAGACCACCTTCTAATGAACGATCACATATTCGACGTGTCGCCCAATTTAAGTGATCAGGTTTTTCATCCCTCCTGATCTAGCTGTAATTTTTAAAACCTTTTTTCGTCCAACACACGATTTCAATTCTCATATTTGGGCAGGCAGCAGGTACTCCCACTTGAGTCTATTGGATATAATACAAAAAAGAGCTATGAACATAATAGGTGATAGAAATACGACGGAAGCATTTGCATCTCTTGAATACTGCAACAATGTTTCATGTCTTTCATTATATTGCAGTTATTTTTACAAACCGTGTTCTGCTGGAATATGCAGTTGCATTCCTCCCCTAAAACAATTAGACCGTAATACTTGTACACATTAGTTTACCTTTTGAGCCCTAATTTTTTGACGTGCTCTCAAGTATAGAGGTTCTTTATTTAGCCGTACTACCCGAATGCGGAATACCTTACTTTTTTCTAGCTATTTTATAATTCAGAGGTTCAAACCCAATTTGCATCGGTAAATCCTTCCTTGTTTCCCAACGCTCGCATTGTGTTTAATCATTTTAAGGTTTTAGTGCGCGCTTTTTCTCTACATACATTTTTAAAAAAATATTATTTTTTTTATTGAAAATTCAATTTCTTGAAAACGGGTCAGTGAATTTCTTTTAAATTGTGTTCAAAATTGTATTTTAATAAATAATTAAAGTTGGAAAATCAATTTTTATTTTTTTAAATATTCAAAAAATTTTACACATATATACAAAATTGTTTTTTAAGAAAACCGCAATAACGATTATTGATTTTTTTTTTTTTTTCATAAATTTATATTTATAAAGAAAATCAAATGGCATACTTTAGTTTGAGCTCTCGCGATCGATTCGTGTATTCTATTTTTAAAAGTACATATTTCACAGAAAATATAAAACATTGGTATTTTATAATCGCCTTTCTTTAAATTATGTATATAACTTTAGTAGTAATAAAATCTGTATACACAATTATTAAATATCAAACAAAATTTAATTAAAATTAATTCCTGTAACATTTGCAACGGGTATTATTTTTAATAACTCCCAACGACAGCCCAGTTCACAGGTATTAAAAAAAAAAATTAAGTAAATAAAACTATTTCCAAAAGGTGAATGACTGAAAATTGTTGGATGATTTATGAGTATCCGATAAAGAAAAAAAATAATAGTAGCTGATGCCAGAAATGTAATTGTATTTGTTTAAAAAATTGTGTATGTCCGAAGTCCATATACACAAACATTGTATAAAAACATGGTTTTGATTTTTTTCTGTTTCATTTTTGATAAGCAAGTTGATGAGTTTGAATGAATTGATGATTTTATGTTTATTTTTTTTTTTTTAAACTTATTATCTTTTAGTATCAATCGAAGAAATGGGCTATCACTTGTATAAGGTAATGGGTAGGTAACTTAAAATGATTTGTATTAAATGGAATTTGTATTTAAATTTATTAAATACGAGTTCTTACATACATGATTTGAACTTTTACATCTTTGAAATTTGAATTCCTTGAACTCGAATTAAATTAAAAAAATTATAAAGCAAATTCAATTAAAAATATAAATTTAATTTAAATAGAAATCTTTTAATATGCACAGTATTTTTCAAATTTTTTAGTACGCCACCCTTTCTTACCAAAAACATTATGGCGACCACCACATTCATAAATACTTTGTCAGCTATTAAAAAAGTGAAATGCACTGAACCGCTTTCATACCCAGTCTCATAACACGAGATTCTACAGTATTGTGCATGCGAAAATAAAGATAATTGCGTTTGAAATCTTCACAAGGATTTTTTTGATCAGAAAAAGTCCAATTTGTGTGCTTTTCAAAAACATCTGCCGTGGTGTTAGCCTCTAATTTTGCCCCTGCCATTTTGGATACTAAAGTATATTTTATATATACTAAAGTATTAAAATAATAAAATCGTTATCCCTATGGTTTTTTTTACTTATTTTTCACCACTTTAGGGTCGACTGCCGGCTACTTGGCTTTTTGCAAACCGTGTGCCAACTTTTGTCACATTTCTTTATTATGAATAGAAGATATTTGCGTAATCTGTATTCAGGTACCTTTTATTTCACCAAAATTTGACAACTTTGAGCCCCCGTTTTAAACCTCTGAATCGCGTTGGCAGACGTGCATATTTGTGATCAGCTACTCTTAATGATTCTCTCCAATTCAAATTTATCGTGTACCGATGACAAATTTTTTTTTTGTAGCCAGCTATCCGTCTATTAATCGCGATGAAGAAATAAAAAAAAAAACTAAGAAGAAAAATAGGTTTCAATTGGAAAATGCTTTAATTGTTGACGTCTCAAAGACACAACCAAGATCTAAACAATTGTGACAAAATAAACATGTACACCCTCACAAAAAATATTGCGTTATAATTTTTATAGTTTATCTATAGGACTTACAACCTTTGTTTTTTAATCTTACCAGCTTTCGACTGTGACCCTCCCAGTTATCCTTGGCGAGCCCCTAGGGGGTCGCGACCCACAGTTTGAAAAAACACTGTGCTAGTGTATTAAGAAAATCTGACCACAAGGTCTTCAAAGATTTAAATTTATTATTGGACTATAATTTTTGTTAAAAAAAGGAAAGAAACGCATTTAGCTAATTTCAGATATTTATTTGATGGTAAAAGCCTAGTTCCTTGCATTTATTTATGGAATTAATTTGATTAAAAAGAATTAAATTCGACTGCTTCTGGTAAAACCAATTACCGTTTATTAGATAGAATTGACGCACATTAAAAATCTCCCACAAGCCCCCACATAGAATCTTATCTACAAAAAAAAGCAGTTAAAATTTTGTTTTATTAATCATTTACGGATCTAATGGTTACGTTATTTAGCAGCTCATTTCATTTTAACTTTTATATAGGATTAATTTAAAAATATTTGACAATAATTTCAGTTTGATGTTTATTGTGTGTCGCCGATTACGTAAACCACTTTTAGTTGTAAGTGGAAATGATGCAATTTGTAGGTATACCAAAAAAAGATTTTTTTCAGCTGTACCTACTTTCAAAAAATAAAATTTTTAAAGCAGTTAAAAAAAAAGTAAAAATAATGACGCGAGGACTGCGGGTTCATGACACCCACTTGGAAAGTCCATTTTAACTAGCTAGCGATAATTTGATAATTTATTGTGATTTATAGTATATTGAGGCATTATAGCATTTTATGAGATATCATAAGATCCATTTTTTAAATTGAGTCATAATGTTATGGATTAAAGTTAGTTTGCTATCCGCGTGCTCCGCAGTTTCTATAATACAAAGTTGCTAGAGGTAAGTTACTTTTCTGCCAAACACTTTTTGCTTGTCACAAAATTACAACAAAATTGCCAACTACATGTTCACCTGCATTTAGTATAAGTAAGGTAGGCATAGGTAAGTAAAATTAGTATTTTACAAGAATGTCAACATGACTTAGCTGTTGGTTGTAAAGTGCCATGCAATTAATTAAGCAAATTTACACACATGACAATTAATCGCTGCTGGCGGAATTGGTCGGTGCAATAACTAACTAAATCACAGCCTCTATATAAATTAACAACTTCTATATTTTCAAAGCCAAAGTGTCAAACAAAAAACTATAAGCTAAATAAAAAAAAACAAAATTGACTTTAGTGCTGCTCAAATTTACATAACAAATTTACGATAAATGGTTATTATTTATTAAAAACACGTGTTGAAAAGATTTCACAATTTTCACCTTTTTGAACTTAGGCATATCTTTACATAAAACTGTAGCCTGGTTATCGATCTATATGGTTTTAACGCTCACGCACTTTTATAATAGGTTCATAGCTTTCCAGCTAAGCAAACTATTAGTCAAATTTTGCTGAGAAACTAGCTCAAGGTGTGGTATAGATTATTTTCTGTAATTGTAATTTCAAAATAAATGAGATGAAAACTTGCCGATGGCGAACTTGATGCAAGTGCTTCGTACTTCACCGTCGCTGTCGCGTCGTCGTGCGCCCCGTGTCGTCGTGTCTATGAGACTCTGAGACCCTAACTATAGCTATAATAAGTTTGTTTACGTTTCGGACTATCTTGGGGCTTGAGTATTTTGAGCATTTAGATCATAAACTGCATTTCGATTTTGTGATACAAAAACCACACAAAGCCAGCTGGAGTGTCCCCGACAGTGAGTTTATAAGAGCTGCTTTTAATGTAAGGTACCTTATGGTTAGGTTATGTCTTTTGGGGGAATGGAGGTTGGTCCAAAGAGGCTCATTACTCAATATGCAAATTGAATGTACCTACCTTTGCGTAGTGTTTAAGGCGAATTTCACTCATTGTTATTTTTAAATGGAAACAGAATTAAGATTTTAAGCAATTTAAAGGTCTTCAACACGAAGCTGTTTTAAGAAACCTTCATGGAAGATCAAAAATATTTGTACTTCTACTAACTCAAAAGCCTGACGTGTGAAATCGATATCTATAATCATCCACCGCGTTTTGGATACTTACAGCCAATTTAAATATATTTTGACACAGAATTGTTTTTTTTTTTTATTAAAAAAAAAAGTTGCGTTCGTTCAGTAAGGAGATATTTTATGTATGCATTGTGCGTGCAGGCTGACTTGTTTGTTTTTTAATGGAGATAATATTAAAAATAATCTGCATTCTTTTAAATAAAACAAGTTGCTGAAATTCATTGGATTATGTTCCTACCATCAATATACATAATAGGAAAGAGAAAAAACCCAAAATGGAATCTTTATCTGGTTTCATTTCTTCTGTCTCCTGTGATTGACTATGCATACAGCATACCTGCATCTTCTCTCTTCTCTTCTGATGCTTCTCTTTCTGTTTGATTAGTATGCGCTCTTTCGTGTATGCTTTTTTTTGGTTGCAACCTGACAGAAATAGCCTGAGAGTAAAAAATGTACTAGAAATTTGTAGAAGATTTGTCAATTTTCTTGCGTTACGTTACATTACGCTTGTTTAGTTAAGTATGAATAGAATATTGATTATAGATACAAATATAAGTAACGTCATTTAAAGGCCACTTTATTAATTAAGCAAGCTTAATTAAATAACTTCTAAAAGGCAATTTAAGATAAACTTATTGATACGGCTGAAAGAGTTTTTTAATCGTCTATAAATCACAGAATCGTCAATTTCGCATAGTGTCATATACTAAGATTGTATTTGAGTTTCTTTCGTTATAATTTTGCTCCAGTGGCTCTAGTGGTAAAACCTCATTTTATCAATTTGTTTTATTTTTTTTTTTGAGAAAGTTCCAAGCCCCTAGAATTCGGTTAGTGATTCTATGTATTAAATCATCTGCTTACGATTAAAGAAAAAAAAGGTTTTTTTGACGTCAAAACGAATCACGCATTTAACAAGTTTTTAGAAGAATACCAAATATGATGAAGTCAATTTCTGAACCATTTTTTGAAAGACTTTGAGGGTAAGCTTAAGCATCTTCTTAGTTTTGAAAATCAGAAAAATGACGTATAAAGAATTTTTTTTTTCAATTTGAAACAATTTGTTAAAAAGCGACAGCGGTATCGCGATGCATGGATTATCATGTATTTAAGTGTATTTTTTTCTTTGTTTAAAACACCATCCCGAAGAAATTCAACTTTTTAATATTCATATTTTGAGTTTGTTGAAGGTGGAATATCACAGAGGCGGAGAGGACTTTGATTTGTTTTTTTATTCAATTTGTGGTCTCATGAATACCAATGTATTTCCGCAAGCAGGTGAGCACTCAGCACAAAGAGGCAAAATTAGGCGCCAGTATTATAGAGCTGCAATGCTTGTGGCTAAAAGATACAATAATTGCTTTTATTTATATTTTACTTTTTTTATTTGCTTAAGACATATTTTTTTTTTTTTTAAATGTTAAAGACAACAAATTTTCATATCAACCAATATTACTCTACCAATATCACTTTACATAAAATTGACATAATTCCATGAAGTTGAAGATGAATAAGAGCTTTTAAGTCTTTCATCTCTTTGCTTTGAGTATAGTTCGGCAGTGGATATTGTAGTGGTTAATGATTTTCATATTACTATTACCCCCCTCCCCCCAAAAAAAAAAATGCTCTCGTAGTTAACAACTTTATAGTTGCTAGAAATTGATGATGTTGTACGTATTAGTTCCATAATATTATGATATCAATAAACAAAAAGTTTTAGAACAACTTAAAATATAAATTAATACTATAAATTGGTTCTTTTAATGGCTAACAAAAATAGAGCTCAAAATAAAGTAGTCCATCTGATTTGTTTGATAAATATGAACTGAATATTAATAAATCGTTGGAGCGGCATTCTTAAAAATTCATTTCATATATATATATTTTTTTTTTTTTTATATTCCACGCGCGCAAAAGGGGTTATGGCTACCCTCAAAATGTTTTTAACAGAGCACGAGCGATTAGGTAAATAGGTGAGGATTTAGAAGGAGATACCGATGCACATTGGTTTTGAACGTTTGCACATCGAAATAAGAGGGGAAAGTCGACTCGGGTAAATCATTCCACATTCGTGTGGTGCGACTGAAGAAATAATCTCTGTACATTACAGTACGTGCGAAGTTGGGCTCAAGGGTAAACTGATGAGCATTCCTAGAAGCGCGAGTATTACGATGAATTTTTTAAGGGGAGGAATGCAACTGGCTATTTCACTAGAACACTGATTATAAAAATGGCGATAAAATAGAGAAAGACACCAAACATTACGGCGGTGTTCGAGAGATGTAATTGTTTCTGATATAGATCTTTCACCTTTCATTTTTAAAGCTCTCTTTTGTATTGTGTCCAACAAACTCAATTTAGTTTTTGGAGCTCCTGCCCAAACATGAGAATGGTACTCAAGTTTTGGACGAATAAAGGCTTTGTAGATCACAGCCAGATCAGAAGGGGAGAAAAACTTCTTGCATCTACGGAGAAAACCTAAACACTTAGCAGCATTTTTGGCGACATCAAATATGTAGTCATTCCACAAAAGGTGGTCTGTGACACACATTCCGAGAACTGAGAGCTGTTCGGTTTCTTCGTTGCAAGTGCCGCCCATGGACAGCGGCATTGGGGATGGGTTTCGCTTTAACGACAGGAGACAGCATTGTGTTTTAGAAGCATTAAATTCTACGCGGTTTTTGATTCCCCATTGGACAATGCTGTCGAGATTAGAATTTAATGAGCTTATCATACGCTGCCGTTCAAGTTCCACATCCGAAGGACATGGATGAGAATCTGTAAACGAATATGAGAAGCTGAGGGTACTATCGTCAGCGAAACAGTTTAATGGATTAGAAGTTTCAGACAAAAGATCATTTATAAAAATAAGGAAGAGAGTCGGAGACAAAACGGAGCCCTGGGGCACACCAGCATTTATTTTGTGGATTTCACACTTGAAACCGTCCAATACAACTTGTATTGAAAGGTAATTTCTAATCCAACGAAGAAGAGATTCATCAAAACCAAATGCACGCATTTTCGATAAGAGAGCTTGGTGCCAAACTCTATCAAACGCTTTTGAAATATCAAGTGCAATAATCTTACTTTCTCCAAAACGATGTAAAGATTTGTTCCACTGTATAAAATTGTTTGCACATTTTTAAAAATAAAATCTGGTATGCCAACGTTTAGTCTATATACAGTGTCGGACAAAATAAAAGCACTCAATTTCACTTGGTTACATTTTGCTTAAGTAAATTTCTAAACTTGAATATATTTAAATGAAATTTATTTGGTTAATGTAGGTATACATTTATTCTTCCATCGCAAGGAAAAAAATATATATTAGTAACACAGTAAAGAAAATATAGCAGATATTACGTTGAATCTGGCGATCTTCAATCTCCAATAGGTTTTTTTTTTATGGGGATGAGGTCATGTGATTGTGCAGGCCACTTCAAAACGTTGATTTTATTTTCCACAAACCAATTTTGCACTAATTTAGTGGTATTATTTGGATCGATGTCATATTGGAATGCCTATTTGAAGGGTATTTCTACTTCTGCGTGTGGCAGCATGATGTTTTGAAGGACGTCATCATACACAAAACGATCCATTACACCATATATTTTATGAGTTGGACCGATTCTTTGACTAGAAAAACATCCCCAGGCCAAAATATTTCCTCCTCCTCGGTGGTTTATTGTGCCTTTGTTAAACGTTGGCTTAGCATTTTGCCTTTCGGTCTGCTTCATTACATATGACCCATTGACTGGACTGTTGCCAAATAGAAAGCAGTGTTATTTTCGGACGAATCCAGAATTTTAATCTGCAATGTTCTGATGGAATGACGCAAAAGGCTTAACCCACAAAGGCTTAATAAACCACGGAGGAGGAAATGTTTTGGCCTGGGTATGTTTTTCTAATCAAAGAATCAACCCAACTCATAAAATAGATGTTACAATCGATCGTTTTGTTTATGATGACGTCCTTCAAAACATCATGCTGCTACACGCAGAAGTAGAAATACCCTTCAAATGGGCATTCCAATATGACATCGATCCAAAAAATACCACTAAATTAGTGCAAAATTGGTTTGTGGAAAATAAAATCAACGTTTTGAAGTGGCCTGCACAATCACATGACCTCATCCCCATAAAAAAACCTATTGGAGATTGAAGATCGCCAGATTCAACGAGCAAGCTGCAAAAACAGGATTTTCTTGTTGTTCTAACAGAAATTGCTTGCAATTTCCCCCGAGGAAATCATAAAGAACTTGTTTGAGTCAATGCCTGGTGTTTGTCAAGCACCAGTTATCAAAAATAGTGGCTTCATAAGTCATACAAAAATATTGGAAAACAACTACAGAATTTAATTATGTGCTTTATAGAGTAAGAGCCCAGGGCGGCTAGACATACGTTATTTTTTCTGCGAACTGATACTATGGTAGCTAAGAACAAATGGATACTAAGAATCTTCAATCCGGGTGCAATTAAGAGGTAGCGAGTGTTAAAGTTGCATACTAATGTTGCAACATTACGTTATTTTATCAAAGCTGAATTTTTGATATGTCTTAATGGATGGTGTCATTTACTTTATTGGACACTTGCCAGACATCTACAATGGGGTCTAACGTGAGCCAGACACTTTAAATATGTCAAACTAATCGTGCCATTTACGTTGTAGTTTTAAAGTTAATATTTATATGTTTTATGAGCAACTGTTTAAAAATAATTCCCCATTAGCTATACGTCTACAGTGGGGCGTATTCATCAGCCAGACATTTAAAAACAGCTAAAATAAGCGAAAAAATCACGATTTAGTAACAAATAATAATTATTTTGACAGTTTTACGCTGATATAAGGCCCCGCTGTAGGTGTCTTGCTGATTAGAAAATATTGTAGAATATTTGCCCAAATAGAATCTTGATTTGATTCCGTTATGTAAATGGCACGATTAGTTTGACAGATTTTAAGTGTCTGGCTCACGTTAAGCCCCACTGTAGGTGTCTGGCAAGTGTCAAATAAATTAAATGACAACATCCCTAACCCGTATCAAAAATTCAGCTTTGATAAAATAACGTAATGTTGCAACATTGGCATGCAACTTTAACACTCGCTACCTCTTAATTGCACCCAAATTGAAGATTCTTAGTATTTATTTGTTCTAAGCTACCATAGTATCAGTTCGCAGAAATGTCTGGCGTATGTCTGTCGTATGTCTGGCGGCCCTGGGCACTTAGTCTATTAGTTTTGTCGCAATTGCTTTTAATAATTTAAATTTTTTTTTTTTCTTTGCGGAGGTTTAGGAGGAAAGACCCGAAAAGTCGAAAAATTCTCAACAGGTGACGCTGATTCATTCATTCGATTTTCACGATATTGGGTTTGATGGATTTGTATTGGCATACAGTAGGATACTATGGAGAAATATTCTTTAAATTCTTCGCATTTAATCGAGAATTGGAGTGTGAAACTCAGTCAAGATTATCGATGAATTGATGCAACCAGTCGATAACGAAATTGGTGGCATTTTCTTCCTCAATGGGTCCAGTGCGATTGGAAAAAAAATTCGGTTTTCACTGATTTCGGCTACGATTTCTACAAGATCTGAGATTGCTTTGGTACTCGCTTCTTAGGGGATTGAGGCTACGTTGTGAGAAGGCGGTAAGTCCATGCTTCATTGAAATTGCCATTTAATATGCAAATGAATGAAGAACCTACATATAGCATTCCAAAGAATTCTTCGATGGCGATAGTACTGCAGCAATGTAACATAACGACCTACGAAGAGCGCAGAGAATGGTTAAAAACACGCGCATTGGGAGCCCTGAATCAAACTTTGAACGATATAAGATGATAAAAGACGTTTCGGTGGAGCAATGAGTATGCTTCGTACGCTGCCTCTGTCATTCCAAGATCAACTCCGCCAGATGAATTGAATAAACACGCGAGTTGTCTTACGAAATGACCAGTCCACTGCAAAATTCTCCAGGCAATTGTTGGCGATGGGAAAGATTCCAGTCCACTTACTCACTAGACAGATTTTATTTCCACCGAATGTTTGGCAACAATGCAAAAGTTTTCCCGAAAATCGCTTAGAATTATGCTGACCATAATTGGCTTAGTGCACGAGCGATTTTGGCTGCGAAAAACAAGGGTGTCGATCAGTAGCGGATCGAGGATTTGGCTGTGGGGGGGGGGCTTGGAGTTTGGAGATCCAGTTTGAGACCTTAAGTAATAAAATTTGATAGCAAATATAAAGGCGAATCAAAAGATGGTATAGTATAGATATACTCTGTTCAACAAAAATTGTCAGTACAGTGCTTATGGGCGAGCTTTTTTCAAAACAGTGGCACCTGTGTATACTCTCACCACACTGAATTGAGAAAACTGCCAATAAAAAAGATACTAACCCACTGAACAACGTACAGGAATTGCTGTTGTAATGCTCTGAAAAATATCGTATACTCCACCGTGACCGTCCTCATTGCATGCCCAAAGCAAAGCACACTGATCATGTAAAAGTTTCTACTCTGGCTGTGGGAGCTAAAAAAAAAATATATATTCCAACAGAGTTACCATTACCCATTGAAAGCAATACAAAAGAGCTTTTTCAGTGGTTTTTATAAAATAGCTTTCTGTTTTCAAGCTTTTGAGAACAGAATTTATTAAAAAAAAATAAATCGGGTGGCACAACGGCTCATGAAGAACCAGGGCCTAGTGACTAACAACTCGCAACCATTCCTGTGTGCGCCTATCAACAGGAATGGAAGGGACCTACAATTTTATGCTGAATCCGAACGGCTAGACGAGAAGGACTTATTCGTGACAAGTGATACTCTTGGAGGATTTGTCAATTCCTCGCAAGAGGCAGTAGCCCTGAAAAAAAAACTTTTTTTTTAGTTTTTATGTGGACGAGGCTGGGAAGCGAACCCAGACCTCCAGCGTGACAGTTAAACGCACTAACCATTACGCTACGGGCTACTACAGAATTTATTAAGGTGAGCTATAATGCTTAGTACGGAAACCCTATGAGAGCTTTTACTTGAAAGAGACTTATGCAAGCCAATGCGACCAGACAGAGATACAAATGTCCTATCTTCCCTTTACTGAAAATTTTTGTTGAACAGAGTATAGTTATTGTATTAATAGCCTGCCTATAATCATAACTTATTCTTTTACTTCAATTTTAAGCCATATAGCCTTGGACCACACAAACAATTTCGTTTATTAATATCTTTTAAAAATGGATAAGGTACCTACCTTATGTAGGTATATTTGTAAATTTGCTGTGGATTTGAATACTGTTTTTGGCTAGTCAGAAAAATGATATTTTAGTAGTCTTGCTCTTGCTGTAGAGTACCCACCTGTTTTTTTTCAAACTATCACTGTAAGGCACAGAAAATAATATTTTGCCGATTAAAAAATAAAATATAAAATCATCAAGACTTTTAGTCGGACATAAGACTAAGCTGCTCTAAGAAATAACCTGCGGCCCACTTCTGCAAGCGTGAATGAATTTTCGGGTACGTAGCATATACACCCTTTCTATTCCTGGTCTAAAAATATGTCCATACATTTGCACGTCACTCTAGTCTTTATAGGGATTGCAAATATTCCTGTGCACCTGCATGATTTTCTGAGTGCCCAGATAAAACTCACGCTTTTAGAATTTGGCTCATTGGTCCTTGTTCCTTGATTAGAGAATTTGTATGTAACTGCTTAGTTCAAAAATGTTTTGTATGTACAATTGTCTTGGACCTTTAAAATTTTGAAAACTAAGCCCCAAAATTCTCTAAGCCAAGGCCGTAAGAAACAATTCCTTTTTTATTAAACATTTACACTAAGCTTGACATCCCGTTGTTCTCCAATTTTTTTTAGCCTCAACTGCGTTTCTTTCATTAAATTAGTATAAACTGTTGTTGAGTTTGACGTTTTTTAAATTATTTCTTCAAGCCCCAACCTCGGACTTTGACAGTCCCCTTATTAGTCTCAAGCTGTTTTTTTCGTCCCAATTTTCTGGGTTTTGTTTTTAGGGGAAAATTGTTGTTGGATGAAGCATGTCCATTATTCATAACCCCAACTTGAATTTGTGTCCAATTCGCTTCTGGCTTTAGCTCCAATCTTAAGCCTTAGAAAAAATTTACATAACATGTAACCAACCACGTTATTTTGTCCATCAAATTTCATGTCTTAACATAAATTTAGATGAATATTAAACTCTACACGTTGTAATGTATTGCTTTCTATATTTCAAATTATTTTAAGAATCGGCTGTGGCTATAGGGGCTAAAGCCCCCCCCCCTGGATCCGCCACTGGTGTCGATCACTTAAATTTTGTCATTCAAAATCAAATCGCCGAAAAGTTACATTCATTAAAATCCATCGACTATTTAATGGACGAAAACGAATCCAAACTATATCATGGAATTTGTCATTCAAGCGACGAATTTGACGCGAAAATTTCTCCTTATTCCGAGCGATTTGCAATTCGTATTCAAGCGTCTTCTGTTTCATATTTGTCTCGGTTTCACTATGAGAATTAATAAGTCGCAAGGACAATTGCTGGATGTGTGTGGCATCAATATTTAATTTCGAAGTTCCCCACGTGGTCAATTGTATGTGGCATGCTCACTGCTCACGTGTCGGTAAACATCCCGCTCTGTACGTGTACCGGGCGAGAATAGAAAAAATGTTGTCTACCATAAAGCATTTCAGTGAAAAAGCGGGTTGACCGATACGTCAATCACTGTGGTGTGATTGGAACACGTCAACTTTATTATACATCAGTTATTTCCATGTGCCGGGCTCGGAATTAAATTTTCATTACATTAACAAATTTGGGCGGAACGAAGTGCGTGGGTCAGCTAGTATTTAATAAAATACAATCTGATACAAAATTAAAAAAATAATATTATTAACCGGTTTTCAAGATATTGAATTTTCAATATTAAAAATTTAATAAGTTTGCAAAATTCCAAATCTCGTTTTTTTTTTTAATTTGTTCATGCAAAATTGTTAAAAACAATCGGTACTATGCCAGGTACCGTTAATAGCCGTTATTGTTTTTTTTTTTACCTAAATAGGAGAAAATAGCAATAAAGGAAATAGTATTTCATTTAACAACTCCGATATAAAAATGCTTTAACCTAAAACATGTCAAAATTTTTTTTTTAAACTAACGATTGTTAATATTCAAAATGAATTTTGAAGGAAAGGGCTAGTTTGATTTGACTTTATTTAAAAATATTCTAGTTGTATGCAATATGCCTCTTAAACAATTAAGTTTGATAGGTATTATATAAAATAAAATTAACCAATCCATATAACCTTTAAGAAAAAGCTACCAATACAAAACTGATAATTTTGATAAAACATTACATTTGAGCCTTTATCAATGGGTTTCTAGTTTTGAGCATAACAATTGGTCCAATTCCAAAACAAAAAAAAAAAAACATTATTTAAATATTGCAATATTATGATGAATGTATTATTATCATTATTTCTTTAAAACAAAGTATTTAAGAATCCCAACTAATAATTTTGACTATAACGTTCTCGATTTGAGGATATTTAATTTCAAAAAATGAAACTTTTTCCTTAAATCTTAAATCACTGTCGATGCATTTTTTGTTTTGTGGTGGTCATCATTAGACCTCGGATTTTGCATATTTGCATATTTTTGAAGGATTAAGATAGCTAAATTCTGATGACACCAAGGTTCGTTTCGTTGAAAATAGAGTTGAAAACGATATGCATATTTTAAATGTGTTTGCATATTTGCATGAAATGCATATGCCAAAAGTATGCAAAATATATGAAACATATGCAAGAAATATGCAAAATATGCAAAATATGCAAAAATTTCATATGTTAAACAAATCAAAAAATAATATAAAAGCGATTCAGAGGGTGGTATACATATTGAAATGTTATTAATTATTGTCAGATATTAAAGAAGAGCAACTGATACTTACAATACAATATTACATACAATATTTTATAGGTTTAAAATTGAAAATTATTAATTGAGAGGCTTTGACGTTTCTCCCCAAAAACCATTTCAACGTCACAAGAAGTAATTGGAGCAAAGGAGAATGGGCATTTTGGTTTACCTATTGCCCACGAATGAGATATATGTCGTTGGAATGCTTAGCCCTAGTACATCATTTTTTTTGGATGGACACAAAGCTGTAAACCATGGCTTAGGCAGTATATGGCAACAAAGATTGCAATTAGAGCTTAAATTAATTGCAATAGTGTTCTATTGAAATGACAGTATTGGTCACTTTCAATGAACTGAATAGACCGGACCGCAAGCGCAACATAAAGGAACTTTTATACCAATGGCCAATAAAAGCGAATAATATCATGGTTGGCGAATAATTCGCTTAACAGTATGAAAATTCTACTTTTTTTATTCGATTGAGGGAATTGAATGAATGGGAACAATTGTGCGTTTAGTAACCACAATTGACATATACAGCGTTGGAAAGCTTAGTTCAAGAGCATAACATTTGTGTACGGACACAGAACTGTAAACCATGGGGCTTAGGCAGTATACTACAAAATATAAATCAATTCTTCTATGTTTATTCGAAGTTGCAAAGTGTTTTTCTTAGTGTTAAGGTGCTCATTTTAGCCAACTCCCATTGTTTAGGACAAAAACAAAATACTCGTACGTTGGTACACTCCATAGTACCTAATCATTTTCAAAGGCCTCGTTTCTAGGCACTATAGGTAGACCAAATCTCCTTTATATTTAATGATATTTTCATTTGTGACAGGTTCAAAACCAGACAGCATTGAGATTTAAAATATTATATATTTTTGAAATAATATTAAAATCTGTAATAACAACAAAAGCTTTGCTCTGGTTTTAAGTTGGGCTTGCGATAAGACAAAACAAAAATATATTGTAAAGCGTTTTGGACAAGGGAAAGTGGTATATTCTTCCTTTGTAAATTGATTTTAAACCAAGAAAAGATTCGTGGTTGCTCGTATTTTAATATTTAACGAGTGGAATTCAATTTTTCGATGAAATTCGTTTGCATATATTTTGCATATTTTGCATATTTTTGATATGCATAACGATTTGTTATATTTGAACGATAAAACGTCTAAATACAAAGTTTGGTATCAATCTGATGAAAAATATACAAATATGCAAAATCCGAGGTCTAGTCATCATCTATATACTTACACATATAACAATAACCTTATAGTCCATCATTGCCAACATAATGTATGTATAGTATAAGTACTTGACTCAGAAAGAGGTTATGCAATCCCTGTACAATTGAAATAAAAAAAAATATAGGTAAAATGCAAAACGCTGTAATATGTAAGCACTCTTAGGTACATGTTGATAAATAGATATCTCTTTAGCAGCATTGGAACAACTTCAAATTGAAAATTGTGGTACTGTATAAAGTGGGATGTTAAGTTCAATTTCAATTTGCATATGGGATCTTTTAATGGATTGAAAGGGTTTAATGTTTATGTACGTTTATATGTAAGTTTGTATGTAGTGTTGAATGTAACATCTTATTTGTGTAAGTGAAATTTTATGATTTGGGTTACTTCCGAAGGCCATTAAGGATATTAACTTTTGTTTTTTTTGGCACTGGGTTCACTTTTCACATTTCGACAAGGTATAAATAGCCGGCATACAGAAATAAACACTAAAGAGAATATGTTATTGAAATTGGAAGAATATGTATACAAAGTTATATTGTGCATTATGCATTGTGCATTATGGTTCGGAAAAAATAATAATAATCATTGTAATATTTATATTTGCAGGTTGCCTTGAGAAAACAATTTACTTGAAAGAAATAGGTGTACATAGGGTGACCACATTTCTCAAAGTCGATTTCGGTACACAAGAATTTTTTTTTTAATCTTTGTTTGGTGAGTTAACTTTGGATTAACTGAACAAATGCTTTTGTTATTTTATCTTCTTTGTATTCTAAGACTACATTCACCTTTCATTTAAAAACTGTAACTGTAGACAAATCTATTTCCAGAGTTAAGTAACTCTGGTTTAGCTGACCATTGAGAAACTGGGCATAAATATTATATGAATATTTAATAAATATAAATAAAAATAAATATTAGAATTATCGTGCTTTTTTAATGAATATTTCCCACTCGACAATATTACTCAAACATTTTTGACTGACCCAACAAGAACTCGAAGAACTGAAGACATGACATTAGTGTATGTTGTACCTAAAGTTAAGGGTCTTATACAAAGTTTAAATGCTAAACCGGCTATTATCGGTAGGTAGACCAAATTTTGTTTATCCAAGAGAATACTCTCTATTTTGTTGAACAAATTTTCTTTTTCTTTTAAATTTCCATTCAACAGATTTATTCCAAACTCTTTTCGAATTTTATGGATTCAGTTCATTTTTTTTTAACAATAGACTAAAACCAGTCGCGAACACCGTAATAGCCTTTTCACATCAAACCCAAAACCGGGTTTTCGGCAATTTGTTTACGAAAACTTGAAATGCGTTCACACCGAAAATTTACAAGTTTTCATTTGACATTTCATTTGTTTTGCTTGAACACAATGGTTTCGAGGAAGGGCCGCGCCGCTTTGAAAATTTTCAGTGCCACAGAAAAGGAAAAAATAAAATGTTTTATGTGCAATTAAAAGACAATTTATTCATATTGGAATTTAATAATGGAAATACAATCAATCCTGATTCGTTATAATTAATTTATTTCTTAACCGGTTGATTTCACGTAGTAGTAAGGATGCGCGATACTGCGTCGCGGTCTCTTGTGTTCCAGCAAAAAAATTATTTTTTCCTGGCAGCAACCCGTCAGCTATTTATATGACATTTAATTGAGCGCTGAATGTTTCACAAGGTGCGTTTGTTTTGTTTATCTTGCAAATCCAACATGTTTTCGACAGGTTTTATTTAAAACTTGTGTTTTATCAAAACTTGTGGTTTAGCAAAAATGTATGGGAAAACTTGTGTTTTCGATTTAGGTTTTCAGCCAAAACCGATATTTTTGCGAAAACCGGGTTTTGGGTTTGGTGTGAAAAGACTATAAGAAACGGTTGAAAACGAAAATGGTTGGAATACAGTTAAAAACAAAACAAATCATATACAAGAATAACTTAATCTCAAAAACTAAAGTTGTGTTCAGGATGTTGATGAATTAAGTTGCAAACATTGGGAAAGAAATATTAAAGGATGAGCTTACACTATTTCAGATTTTATCTCAATTTATTTTTAAATTTCGGTACACGAATTTAATTTCGGTATATTTGTGTGTACCGAGGCTTTTCTTTGGTACACGGTACACAGAGCTAATTTTTGGTACTGTACCAGTCATTTCGGTACAGGTATACATTTATTGAGTTTTTTTTACTACAAAAATCGTTAAGAGACATAAAAGATTTAATACACTATTCAAAATTCTTGAATACTACAAATTTTCAAAAGTGAAACATGCGATAAAATAATACCTAAATTCTTAACGTCTAAGAAAACAAAAAATACAACAGTTTTTTTTTTAATTTGAATTCTAAAATTGCATCAAATGAGAAATAAAATTCTGCTTGAACAAATTTCTTTAGGAGTTTTGTTGAAACTGGAGTAACATGATATCTTGGATGTTTTCTCACTAGAAAGCCGAAATAAATTTGAAACCATCAATTGAAGAGGAGAAGGAAGGGGTGAATATAACAATTATTTGGCTGCATTTAAAATGTTTATTCCTGAATAAAATGCTGAGTTAAGGTATGATTTTCATGAAAAATGAAATGATTGCGATAAATAAATCTAAATAAAATTAAAGCCTATGTACTAATTATCGCCATTTTGTTGTTTTCAAGTTAATACATAGTTTGTTTAGGTTTTATTGGTTCTTGTTTGTATCCGACTTTTTATCTTGATCATCGGATAGCCGGTGGTAGCCCGTAGCGTAATGGTTAGTGCGTTCGACTGTCACGCTGGAGGTCTGGGAACGCTTCCCAGCCTCGTCCACCTAAAAACTAAAAAGTTTTTTTTTTCAGGGCTAGTGCCTCTTGCGAGGAATTGACAAATCCTCCAAGAGTATCACTTGCCACGAATAAGTGCTTCTCGTCTAGCCGTTCGGATTCGGCATAAAATTGTAGGTCCCTTCCATTCCTGTCGAAAGGCGCACACAGGAATGGTTGCGAGTTGTTAGTCACTAGGCCCTGGTTCTTCATGAGCCGTTGTGCCACCCGATTTATTTATTTTTATCGGATAAAGATTTGAGCTAAATTGAAATGTTACATAAAATTAGTATAGTTGGTTACCAAGTGGTCAATCTTCCATATCTAAATCATAAAACACAATTCAGTAGCAACAATCGATCAAGTTTATATGATACCACTTGAGTTTAATTAATTAAATAAGGTTGATGACGTCTTCTCCTGTGGTGAAAGCATTAAAGTCTAGAATAGAGTTTTTTTCTTTTCTGGAATTACCTAGATACAAATCAGACTATATATTCGAAAAAAAAAATTGAATTTGTATGTATAATCTTTAAAATTTTAATCTTAACAAAATATTTGTATTCGTTATGTGTATATCTATTTTGTCTAGCATTGTTTCAAAGAAAAAATTTATACAAGTTTATCAATAATTTTACATAAATTATGATTTATTGCATTTTTTTTATATTAAGACATTTAAACCCGCTAGAAATAAATAAAAACTAAAGTTTCTTTGCAATGTATAAAAAAAAAAATATATAATGACTGATAAAGGAAAATAACTAAGCGCACTCCACTAAAAGGCAATAAAACTTGTTTGTTTCTTTATAGAATCACAAGCGGGTTTAAAGTTTTCACTGTACCTACGTAACATTAACATTGAAATATTAAAGCAATAAAATCGAAACCATAAAATATAAAATCAAAACAAAAATTAAGAATTTATTGTTTTGGAATTCGATTATAACTGACTTATGACGTATTTTATCAATAAAATACATAATATATAAAAAAATAGAAAAGAAAATGTAAACACTCTTGTATTAGGATGTGTTTTTGTTGACTGAATTTATTTTTAATTTATTTATTTTGTGATTTAAGATTTAAAATAAATAATATAAGCTTCATATAAATCACAGAATGATAATAATTGATTAAATAATTGATTTTAAAAGTCAAGTCCAAGTCACATGGCAAACTTTACAAAGAAAAGTAACGAGGCGCCTTTAGAAGTGATTTTATTATGGTTAAAAAATGTGTAAGATATTTTGGCTTGATTATTATATTAGAGTGTCTGATATGCCAACTTTTAGTTATAATTATAATACAATCTAAAAAAATTAAAAAAAAATGCATTGGCTCGTTTTCAAGATATTTAATTTTCAAAAAAAAAAATTAAATCCCAAAAATATTTTTTGAAAATTTTTATATACCTAATTGTTCAAATAAAAATAATCCTCCGGAGTAAAAAAAATTGTTGAAATCGGTAGAGACATTTACGAGAAATTTGACAATAAAAAATAGGTTATATGTCAGGTACCGTTAATAACCGTTATTGGTAACATTTTTTTTACCAAAATAATAACCATACCCTAAATACTTATTCGTAGTTTGTTTTTGTCAAAATTGTTTGAGCCGTTTTTCGAACAAATTAGTTTTTGTATAATTTTGAGCAAAAACAAAATTCAATTTCACCTCTACGGAATTCCTTAAGGACCTTAAATCCAAAGTTGGAAAAAATCGCTTCAGTGGTTCAGTACAGACAGACAGAATTACAAGACCCACTTTTTTCGCGTTCTCTATTATCTCGTAATGTTCGGAAAAATTATTATCTCTAGTTCATTTTTTGTAGGAATCCAAAACTTGCCCTATAGTAGCCATATCGGAAGTAAAAATACGAGATGTACTTTTATACTGAAAACAACTTAAAGTTTTGAAGTTATAAATGAACTATTTCAATTCATTTCCGAGTGGCTTTCTTTAACCAGAATTATAGTCTAGACAAATTTTGTGATGAATGTTTTTCAATTAGCTACTATTTAAAAATATATTTATTGCTGCTGACAAAGATAATGCCATGCAAAACACAGTTAAAATATATATGGTGTATAATTATTCAAAATGATTATTTTTTTTTATCAAAATATATTGTTGATAACTACCGTTTTAATAAAATGTATTATTTATATTTTATTTATTAATTTATGTCCATACATTCCATTGGCTTAACAAATAGATAATATTTTACCGGATAAGCTTAATTTTTGGTAGTTAAATTTTGAACTGATAAGAAATAAATTCTTGATTTTAAATATTTATAATTAATTTTATTTTCTTTAAATGCGTATTCAAATACTTAAGTTAAAAAAAAAGCACTAATGTGACAGTTTGGTAGGAGGAAATAGTAGAACTAGTACACAAGCGTCTAAGTTAAAAAAAAGCAAATATTTATATTTTAAGAGTCGTTTTTTCAATCATTAGTTAAACTATCAGGGTAATAAATACTTTAGCACGGGAACAAAAATAAAAGAAGGTCCACATTGATAGTGTTGTTAATGATTGGGTTGGATTTTCAGTGAGTGAATAGACTAGGAAATAGACAGTACAATAACTAAATATGCGACATGGTATTTTGTAGCTATACAAAAATTTTTTTATCCATACTTCCATATTTTCCTACAGTTATTTTTAAGTCAATTATATTAAGACTTTTTTTTATGTTAAGACTTTGGACTTGTTGTGATATAAAGAACATCATTTTGTTTGCTATTAACATTCCGCTATGTTGACATGTTGTTGAATAATTAAATGTTTTGTTTTGGTCCAATGATGTTTCAAGAAGTAAAATTGAGCTTCTGTTGAAGTGTGTTTTTTTTTTCTATTGCGATGCAATTGTTTAATGCAATCAGTTATAAGCCTTATTTGAAATTCCGGGACTGAAGCATCTAAGTCCATCGGCCACATCATCAATCGTTGCAATCATGGCATTTTTATATGACGTTTTTGTGTGTTTTTTTTTTTTAATTTTTAAAAACAAAATAATTTAGTGATATCACCTAGTTTGGTTGATTTTTAATTACTAGTGTTAATGCATTGACAAATAATAATTATTGATATCTTTGTTTGTACTTTGGAACCGTGTGCTAATGTATACCAACCATATCTGAATGAATGAATGAATCTACATCACCTACATGGTACTACGTTTAAACAATTAACCCACTCTAAAAACTTGTAAACATTTAAAAAATTAAGATTATTACAAACCGCGTACAATAAAATAAATTCCAATGCGCCACATACCACACACAACGTGGCGCTAATTGGCAAATATTTGTTATCCTTGTGCAGTTTTATGTGTTTTTTTATATTTTTTATTTGTGTACTGGAATTTAACATTGAATATGTGGTTGGGTATCAAATGTCAGAAGCAAATAATGTTAAAACGTGTGTTTGGAATGAGTAAAATATATACAGCTAACTCAAGAAGTTTGAAGTAGAATCTATAAAGATGTTCGCCTTGTTTTAGTGTTAGGTGTAGTTCATTGGGTGATAAAAGTTCTTAAACCAATGTGTCACACATCACACATGCCTAGGAAAATTATTACCACCGTAAAACTGTAAACTTAAGTAGATTTATGACACCTTACCCCTCACCGTTTTAGTTCGAGGTTTTCCGACAGGTTAAAAATCCAAATGGTTCAACGCCGAACTATTTTGACATTTATCCAGTAGAAAAGCCACAAACCTCTCGGAGCCGTTTATCTTGCTCGTGTATTACTAGCTTAAATATTTTGAGTTCTAATTTATTAACTTAAATGAACTTATGCATATGTTTCTGAAATAAGATTCTTCGTCGATTAGAGTCGAATTTCTTTATGGATCATAATTCAGTATTTATAGAACACAATTCTTAAATGTTTGACATAAATTGTCAATTCTGCAAAAAAAAATTCTGAATTTAAATCAATTTCAGTAAGTTGTTTCAAATATGAAATTTTGTGTTTATGGGGATTTTCTTTAAAAAAAAAATGCTGAACTAATTTTTCAATTGCAGGTACTTCCCCGCAATTGAACACACAAATCAAGACTTTAAGAACTATTTACACATTCTTTGTCGGAATAAAAACATTCTTATTGTCAAATAATAATGACGGCGCTTATTGTGACCAAAACTGCACCTTTTTTACTTTATGTTGTTGTTTTTTTTTTTTTTTTCTTTTAATGAAGAAGATATGAGCCTCAATCACTAAACAATTACTAGACACCACACCTTTGCCGATTCAATTATTATAACACTAATTAAAACAATCTTGCACCCATCCACACTCCACACACATTTTTATCAAAAAATGAATTTGTTTGAATCTTTATGATATCGCTCTCTCGAAAAGGGTGTGTGATATTTTGTGACGTTTTTATTTTTGTTTTGGCTAACGAAAACATTTTTATTTCAACATCACCGCCTGACATTATGTCAATTTTGATAACAATATATCTATTATAGGATACGAAGAAAATGTGTGGCTTTTGTTTGTAAACTCAATTGTTGTCATAAAAAGTGAGTTCAAATCGATTTATAACTCCCCAAAAATAATGTACTCGTACAAACATATACAAAGACATATTGTTTTACAAATCCATCTGTTAACGCGTTTTAACAATGAAAATGGCTATTGCACAAAATTTAATTGTTCCACAAAAATATTAATAGGGTTATTGGAACATTAATAACTATATATATTTGGAATTATGATAAATTTAGCTTGTAAAATGTTGGTGCCAATACTCTTGACAGAGTCATCGTTCAGGTTAATTTTTAGCACTTTAGATTATTTTTCCCCATTTGGTACCTATAATTAATTTGAAATATCACGCAAGATGGCCGTGATATTTATTTAGAGCTTAAAATTAGGTTATGACGCCTGAGAAGTCTGAGAAAGTCAGCAATAATTTCTACGTAAACTATTTTTTTTAAAACATTAAATGTGATTCACCTAGAAATAGACATGAAGTCGGGGAACTTTTTGGAAATCATTAAAAATATGATTGCATCTGAAATTTGGCTATATCATCATAAGATTCTTATCGTTGGCATAGATTAGTTATAATTAAAAAACAAATATTCTTAGTAATTGAATTCGTCGCTTGTTTATAACTTTGTTCATATAGAGAAAATACAAAAAATGGTACACTGTTTTTTTTTTTTTATGAAGAGTACCAGCACCTTATTTAGAACACATCTTATTCGTTCCTCTGGTAATTGATTTTAAATCCTTTAAAATTCTGTTTATTTTAACTTTCCCTAAATAATTACTTTATGTATTCCAAAGAAGGCAAAATACTTTTATTTATTAAGATTTTTTGGGAATTAAAAATTAATAAAATACTATTATCGGTCAGTGGCCGAAAATCCGGCCAACAAAAAGTAATGAACACACTTTTTGGAGAAGTAAGAGAATTTGAAAATAACCAATAAGTTGGATTTTTGTATTGTTAGGGCTTAACTACAATAGATCTTCTTTTTGCAATAAGTGCAAAAGTGAGAAAAACATGTAAAAAGACACGATAAACATGTATTCTACAAGAAACTACTTCCAAAAAAACACACGAAAATTGCTCTGACAGATAAATTTAACCACCATACATAATTTTTAATTGTTTGTTGTCTTCAAAAAAAAGGTTAATGTCGTTTAGCCTTTACTATAAAGAATTCATAAATGTTTTATTTGAATAATACTAGACATCGAAAAGGCTTTTGACTCCGTTTGGATAAAAGGGCTTTTATTCAAACTATCGGAGCTTGGACTACCTATCCACTTTGTAAGTTTAATTAAACATTTTCTAACCCATAGATTTTTTGTATGTTCAAATAGGTAAAGAAGAATCCCAATCAAACGAATCTGCGCTGGAGTTCCCCAAGGATCAAGGCTCGGACCGTTATTATTCAACATATACACCGCCAATCAGCCTACCAACATACCTGGAACAAAGACGAAGCTCTATGCTGACGACTCCATCACTTATGCTACATCTTCATCACCAGAAATTGCCGCCAGGAGAGTCCAAGAACACATCAAGAACGTATGGGATTACTATCTCAAATGGGGTCTGAAGATAAACAGCACCAAAATAGAACTGATCTGCTTCCGTACACCAGTGACAGTATTGAGAAGAGGAGCGTTTGCTACACGCTGCGACAACATTAAAATCAAGCTTCCCGACAGCACTGAAGTATCGGTCAAGACAACAACAAAATACCTTGGAGTCAACTTCACAAACAAAATGAAATTCAAGAAGCATGCTGACTTGATGCTGAAGAGAGCCAACTTTTCTCTGCACTTGGTCCACCCGTTACTCCGGAAGCGGAATGGGCTAAGCAAGAGGACCAAGCTACTTGTTTACAAGCAGCTCATCAGACCCGTTTTGACGTACGCCTTTCCCATATGGTTTACTATATCACCCACAGCAATGAAGAAGATGAAGCTATTTGAGAGGAAGATGCTCCGCATTTGCACTGGACTCTACCGCAATCCATTGACGAAGAAGTTCATCCCTACAAAAAAATTGTATGAGGAAGCAAAATTGATACCAATTGATCAATATATGCTTCAGCAGACATTTTTCGTTTGGGGCGTTTTTCATTGGGGCCAAATTTCATATAGCCTGCAGGCTTACATATGTGCATCAGCACCAGGCACATTAAAACAAAAAAAAATAACTTGTCCCGAGTTCGTTATTTTATACAAATAATACTTACTTTTTTTAAATACTGACATACATACACACAAATAAATTATTTTTTTGATATAAAAGCTTAGTCTGCTATAGTTCAACATTTATATAATTCCTATGGAAGTTGTTTTTGGAGCAAAAATATATGAAAATTTAACTTTCTATGTTGTCCGGAAAGGTATGAATTATAATTTTTCACCAAGAAATCTAAATGAATAATGGTTACCATCTCCCAAAATTTCAGTGTTCTAATCCGAACCCTTAAAATGATAAAAATCATTTATCTGGATAAATTTGAATGTCCATTAAATGCTTTAACAGCTACATACAGACATAATTTTTGGTTTCTGCACATCTGTGGGTCAAAACGTGTCCAACGTTATATAATTTATGCAGTTCCGTTGAGTATTTACAGATAAAAGTGTATCGGTAGGTTTTGCTTAGGATTTACTAAGCGTATTAATATATATGTAGATTGGAATAAATATTTCAAGGAAAAAATTTGTGTCGCAACTTTCACATTCTCCAATATATTTCTGGAGAAAAATTATTTTGTGCTGATAAATTGAATATGTTGCATTTTTAAATTGCAACAAACGATTGCACGAGAATTTAAAAAATAATGCGTTTGGCTATATTTTATTTTAAAATATTCATTAAAATACAGAGATCTTCGAAATCTCAGAAATTTAAGAATACAAACAAAAATTGAAATTAAAGTGGACAAAATCTATCCGTCTATGTATTGTGGCCTATAAACATGGTTTAAACATGTCAAAAAGACAATCCGAAAATCATTAAGGCCGTGTGTCAATTGCGTTAAAATTTTGGGTTAAATTTGATCCCAGTTAAATTTGATCCGTTTTTATAGGGGTGAATACAATTTCATGGTTTTGCTGTGTCAATTGCATTAAATGAAATTTTTTAAAATATACATTTCCCATTGACGTTCCTTGCGTAAAGGAACCTATCCGAGAAGGTGTCAAACTATCCAAAAATGTTCAGATACCTTGATTTGTTATTGCAATATCTTTTTTCAGAAAGAATTACAACACAATCAATTTGGATACGATCTTGAACACAGAAATTGCATTCGATCGTCATTCTCCTACAAAAGTTGCATTGAAGATGGTTTCACCGATTAAAAGCTACAACAGTGCCTAATGTGTCGCGCCGAATGTTTCGCATTGGTTTGGGAGAGCCTTTAAGGTGAAACATTCGCTATACTCTGTTCAGTTTGTATTTCAGCATCTAACTGAAGAGCCCTCTGCCAAATCTGGGGAAAATGCATTTCTGGATTTGAGAGGTCACTTGTACATTTAAGTAATTGAAATATTATACTCAGTCACTTCACCTTAAGCAGAAGTAATTTATCTAACCTCTATAATGACAATTACCTCTGGGTCTACCGAAAATCAAATGTGCCAAATACTGCCTCAACTATTTATACTGATTCAGAATCACGCAATTTCGTACAGTCTTTAGTACATCTTCTTTTGCAGCTGGTTAACAGCTTTGCATGATTTTGCGATTATTCAGCAAAAATCATCTTCTTTTTTCTTCAATTCTCATTAATAAAGCTAGGTCAAGTGTATTTTATAACATAACACAAACCTATCTCATGCTATGCTAATATTCGATACAATGCAACTAAGCTCCCCAATACAACTTATAATACAAAGACAAACTCAAATGCAAGTTCGTTCAATCATCAATATACAAAATATTGATTCACGCAAATCTTTAGCAAATAAAGTTGACTAAACAAACTTAAAATAAAAATAAAAAAAGGTCTACACCACAGCTACCACTTCAAACTATGCACATAACTGATCGAAGCTACTTCTCTGTTGTATACAAAGGTTATCTATGATCTTCATCATAAACGTCAACTTGTAATTTTACACAAAAAAAAAAAAACTTCTATATAATTATTCAAAATGAAAAATAAGTGTGGAAAACTTTTTAAGCAACTAGATTTCATGCGGATAGTTAGTATAATATTTATGTTTGGAGATGAGAAAAATTGAAGAAAAGTAAGAAAAAAAACCCGAACCTGACTTGAAATGACTATGAAGAAAACTCCTTCAAAAAAATTTCCCACTTGAAAATTACTGTTTAAATTATTGAATTGCCGTTGCGTTTAAAAACAAATAAAGTGACTGCCGTTGCCGGCCGCAGCCGCTGTTGGACAGGTTTTCTTTTTGGTTTTTTAATTCGTTATTTATTTTGAAATTGAGTGAGGTAGGTAACCCTGATTTAAACAGTAGTAGAAGTAAGTTTTGGTACTTGTATTTTTTAACCGTTTTACAAATTTACGATCTTAAACAACCATAATTTGCAGTGTGGTTATGCTGTAAATTTTATAAACGTCGGTAGCCATCGACTAAAATGTTGCGTCTTAGAAAGGTAACAATTACAGCTCTAACTGATGAGGTCCACTGTAGTTGTTATCAGGACGGAAACGCATTGGACTAAAGGTCGCTTAAATACTTTTTATTGAATTTCATTCAATACAGTCCATTTAAATAAAATAAAAAACAATATAACTTCTATTGTTTAGGTTTTTTTCTTTCTTTATTACCTTTGCCAGACCACGGGCATAATATCTATATCTATATCTAGGTGTCTGAATGTAACCATGTTCCCCTAGAAAAATATAATTTGCAGTGTGTTTATGCTGTAAATTTTATAAACGTCGGTAGCCATCGACTAAAATGTTGCGTCTTAGAAAGGTAACAATTACAGCTCTAACTGATGAGGTCCACTGTAATTGTTATCAGGACCGAAACGCATTGGACTCAAGGTCGCTTAAATACTTTTTATTGAATTTTATTCAATACAGTCCACTAAAATAAAAACAAAAACAATATAACTTCTATTGTTTAGGTTTTTTTCTTTCTTTATGATCTTAAACAACTATTTTTGAGGTTTTTTCTCGATTGAAAATTTGTAGTGTTGGATTGAAAATGTGTATAGAAAAACAAAAGTTGCGTAACATTGTGCTGCCAATTGCCGAAATACAATCAATTCACAAGTCCTACGACCAAAATAAAATGTTGCGTAGCGGGAAGTTATCATGATCGTAATAAGTACATTTTTGGCATTTGGCAGATCAAATTGAAGACAATACAGCAAGCTATAGTTTTTAGAAAAAGCGAGAGGATAATTTTGTAAAAAAAACTGCATTATTTTGATTTTTTTTTTTTTCTGGAAAAAGCGAAAAGCATCTACATTTTTCGTTAAAAAATTTCAAATGTTCGTTTATTTTTGTAAATAAGGCAGCCACATTGCATAAAAACCTCTGTCCCTTTTTTCAATGTTTTAAATTCGTATTTTTTAGCATATAAATGTTAATGTGGATCATTATTTTTCCCTCCACTGTTTCAACGTCTGGAATGTCGCTTTCCAAGGAGTTTCTTTCATAATAATTCTCAATGAAGTCGTACAACACCAGTGTCATCTGTCAACAACTACATATTGGCGCAGCTATCAGTACGCACAGATCGGCATTTTGTGTCTTATGCTAATGAATATTTACAAACCATTTATAAAGCCTGAAGAAACAAAAAAGCTTCACTCAACCGCGCATAACAAAACACCGCACCGCACCGGAGGCGGTGTCGTTGTCAGTGTGGTTTTAGCTTCAGCTTTAGCTTTAGCTTCAGCAGCAGGCAGCAGCTATTTAATGAGCAGATTGCTTGTTGTGAATAAAGTTATAGACAGAAAAACAAAAAAAAAAAAAAAAAAAAAAAAACACAAAATTCATAATTACATGTTTGTTGAACTGTTGGATGATAAATTTTAATTATTATTTAAATATACATTTTTAATAATATATACATGTTTTTGATGATTATATTTATGCAGCAACTTGCTGTTGGATTAAAGGAATGCAGAGGTAGATGTAAATGTATGGTATATGTTATGTATACATAAATTTATAAAATATGCGGACATATAATATAAAATGGGTGGTGTTGGCGGTTAGTAAATTAATATTAAATCGCTTTTTATAATACGTAAATATATTTTATATACAAGTTGACTTGCTTCTGAAGAAGAAACACTGACCTAGAAACATTTAAATGCACAGACCGGCTTAGCAACTTTGAAAAGTTAGTGAGTGTACACAAAAAAAAAAGAAGATTTAAATGTATAGAGTGAACCATCACATCGGTTCTAGGTTCTTTAAAGTAAATTATGATTTAATACCTCACCGATAAGAGTTTTTAAATGTTTAGTTTCACACACATTGATTTCTTTTTACGAAATTTAATTACATAATAACAAATAATTTATAATAAGCCAGTCTTGAAGGTTTTAAGTAAATCAGCTTAAATTTGTTGATTCTTTGCCTTTGGTATAAGTGGAATTTTGATCCTTTGGAACGCAGTTAAACATTTTGCAATTAACTTTCAGCAAATCGTATTGAAAAATAAAATAAATAATCTTATTTTTAAATGATTTTATCAACTCATTTTGATTTCAGAAAAAGGTAGATTGCCATAATATACATATAATATAACACCTCTTTTGATTCTCTCATTAGTTTTTATTTGAACGGACTTCTAGGTACTTACCGAAAGTACCGAATGTCAGAATAATGATAAAATCAACCAACCCAATACAGTGACGAGATATGAGGGACTACACCTTAATAAGTAAACAAAAAGGCACTTTCTTTCAAAAAAAAAAAACCCATAACTTTATTTAAATTATTCAATTTTTTTTAAAATAAGGTATGCAGTTTTATTACAACTGGTCTAAAAATTACACGTACAAGGTTTGATCAAAATTGTTAGAATCGTTATCGAGAAAACTTGATAAAACCAAAATTGTTGTATGGCAGCTACCCGTTCTCGATGAGCTAAAACAAAAATTCGAATTCTTTTTCTAGAGAATCACATAAAAATACTTCGCACCAAAGGAGAATGGACATTTTTGGCCACGAAAAAAAAAAATTAGTCTCAAATGAAAGGTCTGTTATAAGGGAGTAACTTTCAATGTGGGCGTTTCGTTGCAGTGCATTTAGGAAAAGGGATATGAAGACATTTGCAAATACATTTTTAAATGCATTTTTGGGACAGATGGCGTTTTCAAAAACTATCTGATACTTATCCTGATTTCAAAATGTCTAATGACACAATAAGACCCAGGTCAAGATATAGCCCGCTGTTAGTTTACTAAGCTCCTTATACGAGTTCAGAAGGTAACAGCATAAGATTATCTTTTCAAAAGTGGGTACCAACCTACTTTTAGCCCAATCATTAACAAAACCGGTGGCGGTGGTCGGATAAGGTTATTCAGGCTGTTTCGGTGGGAAAATGCAATTTTCGTTTTGCATTTTGGTCATACATCTTTAACAAGGGATTTCCAAGAATGGAGTATCCAATGACATAGCTAAGCCTGGCCATCTTTATACAAATGTAAGGCTCAAACAGGCTCCGGTCTAAGAAGGTTGGTCTAAGAATGAATAGGCAAAGACCAACTTTCCGAAGCATCACTGGTGTCCGTCTCAATTTTAACGATTTTCCAAATCTATCAGAAGATGATATTATTTTAGTTGCTCTGGGTACGTACCAAGTGAAGATATTGCGCGGTTATTTTGCTTAGCACCTAGTACAGGGCTTGTATAATATTGAAGTGTACCGAGGAAAAAAAGTAAGACACCTTCCGCAATATACAAGACAAGCAAGACATTTGGTTGCTGTGCGCAACAGCACTGGGATGCTGCGTATTTCGGTATTTAGGCTGGGCAAGAAACCAAACCAATGATATTCGCTTTGCAGCAGAGGAATTAAGTACGATTATAGAGGATGATTAGTGCCTACTTATTTAAAAAACAACATGTTTTTAATATAGAATATTATACAAAGTATGGTAATTGCACTATTGTACTAATATTTAATGGTGTATGTGCTTTGTTTATAATAAAAATCTTTGAGACTAATGTCTTTAATTGTTATTCCACTTTCCTTTTCTATTTTTCCATTTACATTAGCCACAATACTGACTAAAACTCTATTAAAGTCTTAAACACAAAAATGCATTTTATCCGAGTTTGAAGTACATCACAACGAAAAAATTTCTACACTGTACTTTGAGGACCAAACCACATCCAAAAATGATAAAACTATTCTTGGCCGCTCGCACCCACTTTCGTACAAATTTGCCCATTCTCCTTTGAAGCAAATCCGTCAATTGTTTAAGCTCTAGCTCGATGTACGTAAGGACGAACGGCACTGAAGCACAGCCAAAGAGACCGACGGACGTCTTGATGAAAATCACTTCTTTGAACTTCTCCATCATCGTAATGTTAGTTTTGATTAAAATCTCGAATTTTTTTCTGACATGAAACCAACAATTGCCCTATAGACTAAGTGAGTGTTGTCACTTTTTTTTTCAATTTAAGTCTATATTTTTTATAAAACCAACTAAAACACCATTTTGCGATGGATTTTAGCTAAGCTGCTTTATGATAAAATAAATTACACCCCATGAAGAGCTTTGATGCGACTTTCGTACGTACATGCAGTGCGGTTCACTTGTTTAGACGCACCAATTTTTTTAAGTTTATTTTTTTCTGTCGTATATTATCACACCATTGTATTTATTTGAAAGATTATTTAATTATTAAGGAATAAAATCACAAATGCATGTTTGGTAAAAGACAGTTAACGGTTTTTTTTCCTTTTCTACTCGGTCATGTAAAAACAACAGAATTTTGTTGGTTCACATGATTAGACGCATAGGTGAATGTAGTTAGTTAGTAATTATCTGTTGCGCGGACTTGAACTAATTTTAAGCCTGAAGCTGTGAGGAGTGTTTGTCTTTAATTTTAAGCAAAACATGGGCAAAAAAAACAATTAGAAATAGGAGAAAGAAGAGAAACACGAAAAATTTACGCCTACCATTAGGAAGGCGTTTCAATGCGGAATATTGCTAGAAGAATAGGAAGAAGTAACATGCAGTTCGAAATTGTTTAAAAAATACTTCCTCTTATGGAAATAACCAAAAAGGAAGGAGCACAACAGCTTTGGCAACCCAAGAAAAAAGAAAAATAATAAGAATGACATCGAATTCGAATCAATCCACGCGCAAAATCAAGGAATTGTTCAGAGTTACTGCCAGTAAATCTACAGTTAGTCGGGCTATTTTGAGTGCTCAGCACCTGCAATTAAAAAAGCTAAAAAAGAAGCTAACACTTAACACAACCAGGAAGCAACAACGATTGGAATTCGCGCGCATTCATATGTCTCCCACCAAGCATTCATTTGTGATTTTTTTTCATTGAGAACTAAATATTCTTTCTCATGAATGCAATGGTGTGATAATTAAAACATATACGAAAGAAAAAAAATAAACTTAAAAAAAAAAAAATTGGTGCGTCTAAGCAAGTAAACCGCACTGTACTCGTATATGTAAGTTTTATCCCCGTTGCACAGTGCTGGGTGTGTTAAAAATGCATGTGATCCTTTTAGTTCCAAAAAGTACTTTTTGGACGTTGATTTGATTTCGTTTTGATTAGATTTGTATTCAATATAAAAACTGTACATTTCTTATCATCAACAATAAAAAAAAAACATGAATAATTTGATGCATAACAATTTATATCGTATCATCAAAACCATAATAGATTTTAAAGAATGTGTTAATTTTCCACAAAAGAATTTAAAGCTTAAAAACTAATGAATCAATTCTTAAAAGATAACACACGTTAAAATAAAAATCAGGTTTGCAGGTGACTGCTTCAACAACAATTTAATTAATTAGTAGATTTACAACCCAGAAGTGTTTATTGTTGTGGCTGATATGTTGATTTAAATAAAAACCCTATTAATGATATTAGCACCATAGATAATTAATTTATTGTTTATACATTTATTAATTCTAATGGCCTACATCGATCATAAGTTAGATTTTTAAACACAAAAAAAAACAATAAATTTAATTTTCGATAAATTTAGTAACATAAATATTCATCGAAATATTTCAATAAGTATACAAATGTAGAGGAGTGAAGGTGTTTATACGGTCCAAAGGTGTTATTTTTGTTGTTCATTATTATTTAACTCCTATTTGTATATTATTATTTGTTTTTTAGTTTTTTTTTTTGTTATAAATTGAAATCTATAAATTTGAAAGTGTTTTTGCAAAGTGTTTTGACAGTTATATTGGATTGCGTCACCATGTGCTCTTTTGAGTTGTTACGCCAGGTAGGTACATATATCCCTCTATATCTCTCTCTCTCTCTCATTTTAAGGCTTGTATGTTGTTCCATATTGGGTGCGTCTAATTGTGATAAATTTAGTATTTAATTACAACATGCTTCAATTTTATACTCGTATCTTTAAATTTCTTCATCTATAACCGTTCACGTATAAATGTTTTATAATACCTGACAAATACCACGCTCATATCTGATTCTGTGCCAGCACCAACAATTTGGGAAAATACAACAGATATAAATATTGATAATTTGATATGGTTATAATTATTGCTATCTAACACAAAAAAAGAAGAAAATCTAAAAAAAGAAACAGTTAGAAACTAATCCATTAATAATGTTGGCATATTATTTATGAATACAAATTTATTAATAAGATATGAAGTACATTTTTTTTTTGCTAATAGCAGGTGAATCGAATTCCCAATGGACTTTAAAACATTACATGAATTTGTTTTGTTTTTAAATTTATGATGCATTTTATTTGGATAAAAAAAAATGTTCCACATACGCCGTAGTGTACGAAACTATTTCTGTGTTAAGTTGAGCTAATTTTGAGATAAAGGGATATTAAAATAATTGTTTATTAACAGCTTAATAATTTTAGTTTTATGTTTAAGCTTTAAAGATGGTTTCTAAATTGATTTAATCACCTGAATAAATTTGTAATTGCTTTATAGGGCAAAGTTTTGGTGTACTGTTAACTAAAAGTTCGGGGATTTAATCAAAACTGATTGAGAAGTTAAGAAAAGTGATTTTCGTCAAGACATTCGTGCATCGCGTCGGTCTGTTTGTGTGTGCGTCCGGATATACATCGAGCTAGAGCCTAAACGGTTAGAAGGATTAGCTTCAAATTTGATGTGAAGCGTTTTTTGCGATTCCGTAGCCTAGAGGACGAAGTCGAATTTTTGTTTTAGATTATCTAGAACGGGATAGCTGACATACAATAATTTCTGTCTTATCAAGTTTTTTCGAAAATGAGTCCAAAGATTTTGATTAAATTTTGTATACAACTTCTGTAGACAAGTTCTATGTAATAATAATATTAAAAATAATACTACATTTTTTTTTTCAAAATATTTCGAAAAATGTAAATAAAATTATGGAATTCTTTAAAAAAATTACCCTTTTTATACTTATTAGGTACGGATAAAGCGATTTTTTTTTTTTTTTTCAATTTAATTTCAATTTATTTCAATAAAGTATACAGTTAACAATGATACATTAAGCTGGTCATAAACGACGAACATGCTCGTGCTCGCCATATTTTCGTCGTCTATGGCGTTGGCGAAAAATTTCGATTTTCTCGTGTTTGTTTCCTTCGATTTTCGTCGTGTATGGGCATGTTCGTGAGCAATTCTCATTTTTTCTGCGTATATCACCGGGTTCACATCGCGGAAGAAATGAATTATTATGAGCGCAATTATCATTTTCGCACATGTTTACGCTTTGAAGAATCAACAAGATATGAATGTTTGCCAAATAGGTTCCTCGTCTATTGGGTAATGCAAGCCAGCATGTTCGGCGAGCATGTTCGTCGTTTCTACCGTATATAAAACGAATACAGTCATTAAAAGCAACATAAAGTTTACGCTTACATTGACAATCAAGGATAGGATAGACTGAACAATTAATGGCAAAATCAACGATTTTATCAGGTATTTCTTCATATCAGAAGACAATAATTCAGAGGAAGATCTCAAAGATCGCAGACCAAAATAAATTTTCCTTATAGTATCTGAGATTGCCCCACAGCAACTTAAATTTCACTGCTCTCTCTCCTTGTATGACCAACGAATTGTTGGCATATGAATCGGGTACGGAGAAAAAAGAAAGAAACCGAATGTGACAACAGCAAGCTTGTGTGCTCTAATAAAAATGCTAGTCGTTCAATTGCATTTGATAAGCAACAAAACCTGCACTGAGATGGAGCTTGACATGTGGCTTCGGTAGCGCGATGGGTAGGCCGTCGGCTTCCGAATTCCAGTCACAGTTGATGTCTTAAGTTCAATCCCCATGACGGGCAAAGCTTTTCAAATAAAAATGAGCATATTAAGACTCAGCACCACACAAAGAAGTCTGATGATCGGGGTGGCACTCGTGAAATAGTAGCTATAACTTCAGCCAAAATAACTTGGTGGTAGAACACTTTAGTTGTTGTTGTTACATTCAAAATTTTCCACTTAAATTACTGTTTATTTTATATCCAAGATATTTTACATCATTTAAATACACAATTCTTTCGTTGTCAAGAATTACCGGAGGAAATTCTTCAACACTTAACAGATTCCTATAACAAAGGATGGCGACAGACGTAGCAGGGTTTAGTTTCATAGCATTGTTGTTTGACCAGGTGAGAACATAACTTAGATCTTCATTTAACCTTACTATACAGTCCCCCATTAAACCAATTGAACGCAAGATGTATATATAATACGTTAGGAAGGTCATTAATGAATAAAGAAAATAAAAGCGGACCCAACACTGAGCCCTGCGGTATACCCGTGTTAATTATAATAAGATTACATGTATCAACATCCGTTTTTATGTTTATAAGTCTTAGCAAAGTGCTAGCAAAATTAAATTTATCCTTAAGCTTAGATAGAAGGATCGAATGATCAATACAGTCGAATGCCTTGGAAAAATCTAGTAACACCATGACACCAATTTTATCAAAGTCGAGTGCAAATCTAAGATCCGAAGTTGCTTTAACTACCGCAGAATCACAACTGTGTTTGCTGCGAAACCCAGATTGCCGCTGCGAAAGTGAGATATTATCTATTATAACGTGTCAAATCGGTTACCGAATGTAATGAATATGTCTTCCAGCTTTTTGATCTTATTATCGAAATCAAGCTCGGTATTATTAATCCGCAAAGTTAACGTATCGTGTTGCTCATTAAATGATTTTGTTAGTGTTTTAATTTTGTTATCAAAGCCAAGTTCTAAATTGTTAATGCGCGAAGACAAATTTTCACACATAATGTTAATTTCGGTTTTTAATTGTGACACAATAGTTTTAGAGAGCGAATCAAGACGAGTCTCAATTTTGCTAAACCGAAGCTCAATTTTGTTCCACAATTTTGTTGAAGCTAAGTTTGACACAGGGGAACTGGTATAAATTTGGACTGCTCTTCTTCAAACTTTGGACTTCAGGTTCTTATGGGACTCCACGATACCTGTCATATAACCAATATACAGAAATTGATCTATTTCAAAACGGCTCTAACGATTTTGAGCTTTTGAGATTTTACGAGCCGCTATAATTATTACAATATATTACAATAACAAAAAATGTATAACGGTTATTAACGGTACCTGCTATAGAACCAATTTTTTTTTGTTTTCAAATTTCTTGTTAACGGCTACACCGATTTCAACCAAATTTCTTATGTAAAAGGTCCTTTATAATGTTAAAAATTTATAATATACAATTTTTCGAAAAAATAATTTTTTGATTTATAAAAAAAATATTGAATTTTTTTTTTTGAAAATTCAATATTTTGAAAACGGGTCAATAAATATTTTTATCTAAAATTGTATTTTATTTAATTTTAAGACTTGGCACACCAAATTTTATTTTTAAAAATGTTCAAGAATTTTTATATATATGTACCTACCTTTAAAAAAATATTTTTTTAGAAAACTGCTCTAACGATTTTTCATTTTTTTTTTCATAAATTCATATTTATCAAACAAATCAAATGCTATACTTTTTTTTTAGCTCTTTCTGTTTAAGCTATTTAAATAATAAATTTTTAGTAATTTTTATGTTAGAGGTCCTTTGTTTTAAAAAACTTTTAAACCAATACATATGCACATTGTCAATTTCAAGCTACGTTAAAGTTTGTGCGATCCAGTCGTGCCCTTTTCTTTTTAATAGCATTAAAGAATCTTGTTAAATGTTAAACACAAAAGTTATAAATATATTAAACCAAGACAGTCTAGTTCAATAATTTGGTGATAAATAAGCTACATCAACAATCAGGAGAAAAAAATGCTAAGATTATTTAAACAAAAGCAAACATCGGTACCTACACACATTTCTCTTCACAACTTTCTAGATTGGCTACCTGAAATCCAACGAAAATTGAATTCAGCTGCTGTATCTGCATTGCACTTACAGAATGTCTGCTATTTATTTCAATGAATTAAAACGCTCTAGGCATCAAAGCCCTTAGCTTATTTACAATAGTAAGAAGTCGTTCATTTAACCCAACACTTAATGTTCCGATGAACGCAAATATTTTCTTTCACAATTTAAAACCATTTCCAATGGCTATTCTCCTCGAGTCTTAATTAGCTTCCGGGTACTTTTTTGTCAGTTATTTTAAGCAAAATTTCAATTTAAAATCTTATGAGGTCTCGTCAACAAACAACAGTCCTAACCAAAATGCAGAATTAACACTTTAGACTAAAGACTGAAAGTTGTCCCCATTTCATATTCAAGATAAGGTTTATTATTTTCACCTACCCACGTTATAAATCAGTTGATGATGTATTTTCGGTTTACCCCAGACATGTGATTCAGCAAAAATATGCATTCAGAAATTGAAACCCAAACAGACTATAAGAAAATAAATTCGAAGACAGATACCCTTTAAATTGACTGAAGATGTTTTATTTTGAAAACCCAGATAAAGGATTCATTTCCTTATCGACCGATAGATACTGATTTATCTTGGAGTGAATAGCATTTGTTTTTGAGATTTGACAAATTTTTCAACCCGTTGAGCATATACAAAAGTAATTGCATCAGATTCCAAACAAAATACCGGATTATGAAAAAGTATAAACAATGACTTCGAAGGAGTTGCGTAATTTTACTTGACGATTGGTTCAATCCAAATTGATTTTGGTACGTCATAAATTTGCAAAATAATTGCATTAAATTGCCATGAGCTGTTGTGTCTCTAAATAAGATATCATATTCCAGAACATGAGTGGAAAAATTTTGAACTATTCTGTTTGCATTTGTTTTGTTTTTTTTTTTGTCGGTACTTAAATGTTGAGTGCCATTCAACAAGATGGCCTGGGACAAGCTTCCACACAAATTCGTTCAAAGTCCAGAATTGGAATTAAGTTTTATAGAAAAAAAAAAATTAATTAGAAAACTTATTGAAATCTTAAGTGGATTAAGTCCAGCAGTACAAGGTTCAAATATTTATATCTCATCATATATATATATCTATTTAAGTACTGTCTTCCGGTTTGCAATTACCTATCTCTTCAGCACTTGACTAAGGTATACAAGGTTCAAAAAGTTCTCCAACTCAATTTATGTGAGCACCACCATCCTATTTTTTTTAGAATTGATCACGTGATACCATACACGTAAAAAGAAGAACAAGTTTCAGAATCTTAGAAATTCATAATTAAATATAAAATAAATTCATAAATAAGAAAACATTGGCTTATATAGAATAAAACTAAAAGACACATATTAAGTATCGATAAAAATGTTTAAATTTTAATCTTTAAGTCACAAAAACTAATCACTTAACGCAGACAAAAAATATAAAATGAATGCTCGTATTTTAATGCTTATTTGTATAAACAATAAATAAAGATGAAAATAAAAAAAAAAAATTTAAATTACAGAAGGCATAGTCCAAACCAAAAGACTGTCCGTTATTTTTGTTTTATTTTTGTGTGTGTCTTGTTTCTTAGCTGCATTTGTACTTTATGGGAATTTTATTCTTACATATGCAAATTCATTTAACACGAACAAAATCTATGTTAGTTAAAATATCAGAATTTTTCCAAGATATCAACGGGAAGCCATTGTATGTGAATTTTAGTGACAGAAACAAACAAAAAACATTTGAAAAAACTGTTTTGTATAAATGTTTAATGCGGTAGCTATTTGCCTATCCCTAAACAATTGTGTTATGTTTTTTTTTGTATTTATAAAAATATTGCCAAGAAAATAAGATATTTACCTGCGATATAGAGAAGCTAATTAAATGACAAGTTATGAATTCGTAAAAATACTGAACTCGAGATTTTGATTAATCTTAAAATTTGGATGAGAAAAATGGGTCTGGTAATTCGTTCATATTTCTACTGTCTAATCGACTGGACGGATTTACTACAAATTTGATATTTATGACAGTATTTTTTTTAACAAAATCCTCGGAGCCGTTTTTGAGGAAAATATGTTTTTTTTTTCCTTTTTGGCGAATAAAATATTGTATGGCAGGTACCGTTATTTTTGGTCCTAAAAAAATTAAAAAAAACGTATGTGCATATAAGTCATAAAACAGTAAGTACCAAGCTTGAAGAAAATCCCTCCAGTCGTTTAGGTTGTAGGGCGTTGTGGGCGAGGACAGACAGACAGAATTGCGGGACCCACTTTTTTCGCGTTCTCTATCATCGTTATTTTAGGGAAAATTGTAATCGATTTTCAATTTTTGCACAGGCTCCGGGCGGCACTTTGCCAGGACAGGGGCGGCAAAATCAGCGACAAGAAATTAAAAAAATCCTTTATTCTTCAAATTAATTAATTTGGTGGGCCCAAAGAATCCAATTTAATATCAAGTCAGTAATTAAAGACTTTGCTGTAATTAAAGCAGGAGAGTTCAGATGTAAACAAGTTCCCTTTTATAAAAATATATTTAAAAAAAATTAATTAAATAGGTTCCTACCCACAAAGATACTTTTATTAACTTTAAGATATTTTTCATTAACATCAAAATGCTTTATTTTATTTACATTTTTTTATTTAAAAATATATTAGTTTAATTTTATTTATTAACTTATATACAATTTAATCGCAACAATTATTAAAAAAAAAAAATTAATTAGAAAAATGTCGTATTCTGTTTCTTCTTAGAATTTCAATTTAAATATTATTCAATTTATTATGAAGTGACGTTGGTTCGCTGATTTTTTAAAGTGATTGGAAACTCGCTAGATTTTTGAAATAAGAGTGGGTCGTTTATCCGGATGGAGGTTAAACAATAGGAAAATGATCAATAAATGTACTGGCCAAATAAATTACATGTTCTCAAAAATGCAGGGTAAAAATTTCTCGCTTCGGCTGTGTGGCACGTATCGCCGTCCTGTTGAAACCAAATGTTGCCAATATCCTCCTCTTCAATTTTTGTGAACAAAAATTCGTTCAACATGGCCCGATAACGATCGCCATCGACTGTAACGGCCACTCTTTGCTCAGTTGAAGAAAAATGGCCTAATTATGCCTGTGGACCAAAATCCGCACCAAACAGTGACTCGTTTTGGGTGTATCGGCTTTTCAATGTATGCGTGCGGGTTTTCTGTGACACAAATGCGACAAATTTACAAGTTTACATACCCGCCAAGATCAAAATGAGCTTCATCTGAAAAGATGATTTTTTGGCAAAATCGGCAAAGTTATGTTGCAATATTTCCCAGTGTTGTTCAAGCGTATACACAACCATATTCGTTTAGCGGAAGGATAAAACTAATTATCTGTCAAATCAGACATGAGCTAAGTGTTACCATTCACGAAATAAGCACTAGTTGAACGTTAGATGGCGGACCCTTTATAATAGGGATATCCCATGGCGGCAAATTTGTCAATGTTTTGTATCAGGTTAAAAGCTGTTATAAAATTTTACTGTTTTGAAAAATTATAATTTCTTTTAAAATTTGTTTATTGGCTGCTCTTCCATGCAAATGGTTCAAGATAATTCTTTATTATGTACCTGGTCATGTAGCACCCTTGCATCCGCGGTAATGGAATCGTTCTATTACGATTTTTTTCATATTTAATCATTAAATGCTTATTTTATACAATCAAATACACATTAATATCTTTAATTGCCGTGGTACTTGGTTACTACTTTTTTAAAACTGGAAAACAAATTCAGTGGGCGGCAAAAATTGGGTCTGCCCCGCGTGGCAAAAACTCACGCTACGCCACAGTGTGACACATGAGACGTGTTTAGATTTCGAAGTTATTTTTCAATGAAGAACCTCTACCGAACCAACGCGAAATCGGATCTTAATGTCTCGCAACGAAGGACAATGTAAAATATACAATAGAACTACAATAGTGGTAGGCACGCCACGAAGTGCTCGTGGCAGAAGTGAAACTTCTTTGCCGATCTAAAAATCTCGATTTGTATAGGGATATTAAGCTTATATGCGTAAGACTCAGCTATATGTTCTATTTTAAAATGATCGATGGGTTGAGGTTTTAAACTTGAAAATTAAATAATAATGGTGAAAATTTAAAGTTAAAAAATTTGAAAATTCAAAAGATAAAAATTAGTTTATGAGAGTAGGTTTTCCGGCTATTTCCAAAAATTCGTACACTCAAAATCTCTACAAAATCAAAAATTTTAATCTGGTTTTATTTATTTTTCAACCATATATAATTCAAATTGTTAGCGAACTCTCCTGATTTAATTCAATTTTTTGAAATTAGCCTATTTTGAGATAATGGGGCATATTCATAGTCGCAGATAGACCCAGGTTTAACTAAACTACAGTTTAAGACAATTTTGGCTCAATGAATACAGACCGATTTTAGTTACAAATTGTTGGTTTTATATTTTTATAAGATAATTAACTTGGTAAACTACACAAAAATCTTCAAATATTTTGCAATGACAATCTTAAAAAATAGAATCAACGTCTGAAAATTCAACCAAAGCTGTGTTTAACTTAGAGCCAGGTCTAAAATGACTATGAATACGCCCCAATATGTTTAAAATAATTTATATCTCCATACGAATAGGAGATAGATAAAAAACTTAAAGAAGTAAGATTCTTAGAATTTCATTATCTTTTCACCAAAAAAAATTCTCTGGCTTTCTAATTTACGAAATTAGAAAATACACATAACACGACATTTTCCCTTTTATCTGCTACAATAATACATATAGATTATGAAAAAATCCAAACTTATTGCACTTTCAATAAAAATTTTTACATTTACTCTACCTCCCCCCACTAAGCTAATTAATGATATCAGTATTGCGCATGTGGCGTTACATTTTTTCATTTCACAAAAATTCAACCTTGAAATTTCACTATCAACGCGAGCAAAGAAGTTTCACTTCAAAAATCATATACCAATGTCGGTTTCTTGATTTGCGTTAACTATAATTGCTTTCGCATAAACAACGTTTTAAGTCACTTTTATCGCCAACTAATCGCGATTCGATAGTTACAGAACACGGTCAGAGTTTTTTTTTAGTTCTCTGAGTGAAATATCATATTATGTAAATCATATTTCTGAACGTGCCTATGTAGTTCTAAAAGTTACAATGACGTTTGGATAAGTTTAACCAAATAAGTTTGGTTAATTTTCCCCATCAAAATCCTTGGATAATTTTAACCAAATTTGGTATACCATTTAAATACAAAATAAATTGGGTGACGAAACGGCTCGTGAAGGTCCTGGACCCCTGTTCTGTAACTATCGCGTCAATAAAAATTGGCGAGAAACGATGGGAATTGAAACAAATCGTATGAGTTTTGTTCCATTTTCACCGTTTCTCAACCAAATTTATCGACGCGATAGTTACAGAACAGGGGTCGGCCTAGTGACTAACAACTCGCACAGGAATGGAAGGGACCTACAATTTTATACCGAATCCGAATGGCTAGACGAGAAGCACTTATTCATGACAAGTGATACTCGTGGAGGATTTGTCAACTTCTCGCAAGAGGCAGTAGACCTGAAAAAAAAAAACTTTTTAGTTTTTAGGTGGACGAGGCTGGGAAGTGAAACCAGACCTCCAGCGTGACAGTCCACCATTACGCTACGGGCTACTACTGGTTAACAATTTCCCATACAAAATTTGACTGTTCATTTACCAAATGATAAATTTAACCAAATCGTAATCTTATTTAGTGTCTTACGACGTTGCATGAATACGCTTAGTACCTATATATAGCAAGAAAAAAAACAACAGAATCAAAAGCGGCTTTTAAAATGTAATCTAATTTGTAGGATATGTTTAAGATATAAAAAAAAACTCTACACCAGGCTTTGTCAGAGTTTCCTGAACTTAAACGCTATGTGTGCTTAATTTTAGGAGTTCTTAGAATGCATGTGAACCATACAGTAAAGACAATCTGATACAAAATATGGATTTAAATTCACCCTTACAATAGGATTAGCGAATTAAAATTATGCAACATCAGATTATATGTAATGATTGGACTTTAAAATGGGTTTCCATATGATTGCTTTAAAAAAAAACAACAAGGTACAATACTTAATACACGTATTAAATATAAATACAAATATTCATATGTGAAGGATTAAATTACACGTGAACACTGAACAATACACATGCACTTAATTTTCGGCTCTTCATTTGATTGTACTAGATATGTATGTTTACATTAGAACTAATTTAAACTTGCGTGGGAAAACAGTCAACTCATTCTGATTTAAAAATGTATCGGTACTACTTAAAAGCTCGATTGACTATTTCTTATATTTTTATTCTTGGTATAAAAATAGCTACCTCATCACATTGATTGATCGATAAATCTAGCTTTTTTAAACATAAATATTTCAGTCATGCTGTCAAAAATGGTGACAAACATGTTCATTTTCCAAGTTGTTCATTAGATTTCGATTGAACAGTTTATGTTTTTTTTTATGACACATAAGAGTACAGTGCTTTAATCTGTCATATCAAATTCCTGCCAGAAATATCTCATTTTGTGATTTCACACCAAAATTTATATTCAAAATCAATATGAAACCTTTCAAAAAAAAAAAAAAACGGGGTTGACATTGATTAACTACCCCTTCATAGGTGTTATTCAATTTTGAGCAGAAATATCCGGTCAGATACAAAGCCAAATGATCATACACAATTTATTTCATAATGTTTAACAAAAATTTCAAAAGATAATAATAATTTCGTAAAAATAAACGATCTTTCATGCCTTATTATTTTCGTTCCTGTGCAAATATATGTACTAGCTTGTTAGCGTGTCATACTCTGATAACGATTATCCAAATTAGATTTGAAAATATTTATAGTATACCTAAATTAATAACAAGAAAAATATTCTGTTTCATTTTTTCTTTAGTGATTTATTTGACATGCCCCCCGGAAATGGCTCTAATCTAATCGTTTTCACCTAATCCTCAGCCAATCTAAATTTATTCGATCCAGACTAAATTAAATGAGCCCCTAACTTGAATGCATTGTTCTAATTATTTTCAACGTGGCTTTCTCCACACAACTTACCTCGACAGATCGAAGAACTTGGCGAAATTCCTTGTCAGAAAATACCTAACAACGCAACACCATAAGCCTTATCAATTCAACAATCATACGAATTAATTTCAAATTAAACAAAATAATATCAAATCATTCTAAGACCTCGAGCTATTTGTTTGTATTTTTATCTTTTACTACTGCATTATATTTTACTCAACTTTTTTTATCGATCGAAGTGACAGTCAGCGCCATACACTTGAAACCACCTCTGTGATAAGATTAGGTATAGGTACATACAATAATTGAAAAACAACAATAATAATAATATTCATATTGTTATAATTTTTGTTGTAAATAAATCTTTGTTTGGTTGATGCGACGATGTGGGTTTTTGCGTTGTCACTATTGTGTAAGCCATCCATTTTTATCTTATGTCAAAACCGAGAAAGAATTTTTTACTCTCTTCAAAAAAACAAATCCATCGATCTTGCAGATGTCAGGATTTTTGTTAACAAACGTGAGGTTTCTGATATTTGTTGTATATGTAGGTACATATGTAGATCGCCCACTGGAATGCCGACGACACGGCCGGACAGCCATCCAACGGTGGGTAAAAATATATCACCGTTTTTACTATTTAACGTTTATCATTGATAAAGACTTGAGAGCTTTATCTTTTTTTAAAAATAACATCGCAGTTAGTTATTATTATCAAAGAATTCCTTGGCATTTTTGAATTAAAATTTGTTTTGAAGGGTGTATACTGTATAGTAGGTGGAAAAGCCGCCGCCGGCCGTAAGCCCCATATAATCCCACACTTTAAAATGTAGGCTTGGTTATTTAACTAGAAAATACTGAGGGCGTTATGGGAAATAGCTCTGTTTTCTATTAATAATGGTACATATGTACCTAATTTGCTTATCACATACCTTGGATTTGTTTAAAAAGCGATTTCTTTTTTTTGAAGTAGAAATTGTTATATTTATAATAGCTGTCTAAAGGAATTAATTTTATAAATATTAGAAAGTTTTGATAAAGTTATTATTGCGTTTTATTTTGAACGGACTTTGAGTATGAAATTACACAAGGGTTAATTTATTTTGTCTTTAAAATTAGAATTGGAATCTTATTTCGAGATATACATAGTGTGAGACTCTGAAATAATCTATTTTTAAATGTAACCGTAATGGAGGTTGGTAAATCACTTATTTTCGGAGAAGAAAAATGGTCAAATCACACAGCAACGCAAATTGCTTCGGGAATCTAAGAAAGACTTAATTTTTGTTGATTTAATCTCAAATTGTGGAAATTTGCAATTTCAAAGTGAAAATACTATGTTGTTTTCCTTAAAATGTACCACATAAATAATATAAATTTAATAAAATTTTGTTTTGTTAGGAAATCAATTTAATGGCAATCAGTCAAATTTAATTTGTTAACATGCGATTTGAAATATAAAAAGAATAAAAATCAATGAGACACATAAAATTTAAAATAAATTTTTCGCAAAATAAAAATTCCGCAGATCAAATATTTTACAAATATTTATTATACTGATAAAAACTTAGAACAGATTTTTTTTTCGTACGAAATTTTCATTAGTTAAATTTATTAATAAATGCTTTTTTTTAAACAAAATATTTTATTGCAAACATTTTCTTTTCTCATCAATTCTGAGACTGATTTACAATTTAATAAATATATATAACTAGCTGCCCCGGCGAACTTCGTTCCGCCTAAATTCATTTATGTAAAGAAAATAATAGTTGCGAGCATGATATACATACATATACTATGATGTTTCATGTAATTTGGTCAATTGAAATTCTTTATTCTAAAGTTTTATTAAATACAATAAAATAACTAAATTAATAATGTCGATGTGTTTCAATGAAACCAAGATGATTGGCGTGTCGGTCAACCTTCTGCTTCTTTACTGAAGAGCTTTAATGGTAAAAAACACTTTTTGTTTTATATTCAGGCACGTACACGTACAAAGCGCTAGGTTTGCCGATACGTGAGCACGCCACATACAACTGACCATGTAAGAAACATGAGAATTCAAGATTGATGCCACAAGCATCCAGTGATTGTTCTTACGACTTATTGATTGTCAATTGTTATAGCAGAAGCGAGACGCACTGGAAATTGAAGACGCTTTAATACGAATGGCAAATCGTTCGGAATAAGCGGAATCCGTGGAATGAGAACATCTACGCCTTTGAATTTTCCCCTCAAAATCGTGGCTTGGATATAATATTTGCGCCTGTCCACATTGGATTTTTAATGCTTGGTGTTAATATGTTCGTTGTGTCCCTATCTCCCACCCTTGAAACCTATCTATCTTTCACTCACACAATACAAAATCTATCATGTTGAACCCGAGAATATTGTTTGAAAGTGGCGCATCGGTGCAATTTGGGTGGAATCTACCCATCTCTTTTTCACTCACATAAAATCTACCTGTCTCACTGCATGCACCTAGCATTAAAAATCCAATGTGTACAGGCACTTTGATTTGATGCACTTCACAATCAAAAGCGTTCCGTTACAAAGTTTTGGTGCATTTAGTTTGCGCAGAGAAATTTTAACTGAGCCGACTTTCAATTTTGAATTGTGTGGTGAAAAGCACGGAACATCCAAAGAATTCAAAAATTCCGTAGGATAGTTGGTGGCTTCATTTTCATCCATCACGGAGTCCACGGATTTGAATAAATTAACTCACCGACGATTTGATTTTGAATGACGAAATTCAAATGATCGACATTCTTGTTTTTCGCAACCGAAATCGTGCGTGAACTTAGCCAATCATGGTTAACATAATTTTGAGTTAAATTCCGAAAAACATTCGCGATGAGCTCTTCCGGCCGGCGTTGTTGTAAAGTAGCAAAAATTCGGTGGAAATTCAATAAGGCCGATGACTAAGTCCACTGGTATCATTGCCATCGCCAATAAATTGACTGGAGAAATCTGCAGCGAACTGGTCATTTCGTAAAGCGGCTCGCATGTTTGTGTTCAATTGCAATTTCTCCACAAATTTCAATAAAGCCGATGCTTTCAGGGCCTTCCTGGGGCCATTACGAATTTATCAAGCCCTAAATCGTGAAAATCAAAGTAACTGTTCTCGAGTTTTGCACTAAAACCCGGATGTTCCCGGATTTTCAATTTTTCTGGAAACTAATACGAATTTATCAAGCCCTAAAACGTAAAAATCGAAGAAACCATTCTCGAGTTATGCATTAAAAACTGGATGTTCCCTGTTTTCCAATTTTCCGGAAAAGTTTCCAGGATTTTCCTCCAATATCTTATGTCCTTTCTTGAGCCAATACAAACCCATCAAGCCCTTATTCGTGAAAATCGAAGACACCGTTCTCGATATATGCATTAAAAAGAGGATGATCCCCGATTTCCAATTTTCCTGAAAATTTGTCGAGATTTTTCTACGTTCTTCCTTGGGTCAATACTTTTTTTTTTTGAAAACTCAATATTTTAAAAACGACTGGTTAATTTTTTTTTAAACTTGGTATAAGGCCATTTTTTAACATTTTCTAGAATTTGTTCTAAAAAAAACATGTTAATAGAACCAAAAGTAACAATACCTACATAACAAGTGTTTATTTTTAATTAAGTTGTTTTGATATATATATGTATGAACATTTTACTTATGTACAATACATACATAAATATTTTTTTTTTTCAAATTCGATTTTTTTAATTTTAGTTTAATTTTTTTTGAAACAAATTTTTTTATTTGCAAATTAGTAATGTATTTATTTTAAACCTTCTGAGGTTTTATATTGTTTTTTCATTAATTGAATGAAAACTAAACTGTAGGTGCACAAAACCTTAACATTTTTAAAGGAACAATAGCGTGTAAATTTCTGCAAGTAAAAGTAAATTCAAAGAAACGTTTGCCCTATTTTTTGTGAGGGTTTATCATTGTAAAATCGGTGAAAAAAACAGTAATTTGATGTCAGCGTTGCCGCATACAAACAAAGACAACCAGATATAAACAACCCGAGATGAACTATCCATAATAATGTAATTAGTGTCAGACAATCAAAATGTATAAAATTAGGCATCTTATGTGCCAAATACAACCTAAAACATCAGTGTAGTATAATGTAATTTAGAATTAAGAACCAATTGTATATGTATACTTCAATTAAAAAGTACAAGTGACCTCACTCCAGAAATTATTGTGTTTCGCCCAACCCAAGGTATAACAGTGGGCTCTTCAGTCAGTCTGTTATACCCTACTAAGACACAAATTTTGGTCGATGTTTACCGACTCTTATAAAAATCACAGCAAAAAGATACTGTGAATTTTATTATTCAAGGGGAATTTGTTTAAATTCGTGCACCTAGAAAATAAATACCCGTGGTCAGGTTTTTTATAATGAGAAGATGAAGAAATTTAAATATTAAAATATTGAAATTGCTTCTGTTTTAAGTGGAATTTCTGGAATTGAGGTCAATTGTACTTTTAAATTGAATTTTATTCATTCACTCCACATGTATGTATGTTTGTATTGCCGCCAACAAACATTTTCCGAGACACTCTTTCTTATAAAACAGGCCATTTTCTAAAAAAAAAACTGCAATTTTCGATCCATATGAAAAAACATAAGTATATGTCATTGGAATTTTACGTAACATAGTGGCACAAAAAAATTTCGGTAAAAAAAAATACGATTGTATCACATTGGCAACACTGTTGTTTGATGAAGCACTAATATTTTCATATAAAAAATACCACTATTTGCTAAACTAACTCATAAATTTATAAGCAGAATAGTTGTACTACTAAGTACTTTTTTTTTTCATGGGAGCACTACGATATCTCGCAAACTAAAATCTCGAGTAACAAAATCTCGCATTTTTTTTTTTTAATTTTAAAAACGAAATCTCGCATTTATATCTCACAACCAAAATCTTGCAAATTTCAATTAAAATATCTCAAATCTCGCATAAACACATCACATTGGGAAAGTCCGCACTGAAAAATAAAATCCTGCAAATGGAAAATCAGAGCATACAAAAAGTGAATGAAGATCTTAAGTTCAATCCCTATGACGGGCAAATCTTTTCAAATAAAAACGAACATAATTAAGACTCAGCGCCACACAAAGAAGCCTGATGATCGAGTTAGCATTGGCACTCGTGAAATAGTTATAACTTCAGGCAAAACTTAGTGGTAGAACACATAAGTTGTTGTTGTTTCATTCAAAAATGTTCAATGAAGATCCTTGAATCCGATACGGGCCACCCAAGGAACTGTTTATTACACATTAACCGAGCAACTGAGTATACCCTGAGCACAACGGCTCATGAAGAACCAGGGCCTAGTGACTAACAACTCGCAACCATTCCTGTGTGCGCCTTTCGACAGGAATGGAAGGGACCTACAATTTTATCCGAACGGCTAGACGAGAAGCACTTATTGAAGCACTTAGTGATACTCTTGGAGGATTTGTCAATTCCTAGCAAGAGGCAGTAGCCCTGAAAAAAAAACTTTTTTAGTTTTTAGGTGGACGAGGCTGGGAAGCAATCCCAGACCTCCGTGACAGTCGAACGCACTAACCATTACGCTACGGGCTACTACTAGAGGATCCAAAAAAGGAGTTAAAATCCTTGAATTCACGAAGCGAGCCACCCAAGGTACTGTTTATTGCACATAAGCAGAAAGTACACCAACAGGCAACATATACAAACGAAAAACCTTGTATAGCGTAACTTATATAAGTCCTATATGTTTTTTAATGCGAGATTTTAATTTTCAAGATTTTAGTTTGCGGATTTTTATTATTGTAAGATTATTAAAAGCGGGTTTTTGTTATTGCGCGATTATGAAAAACGGGTTTCTGTAATTGCAAGATTTGGATTGCGAGATTTCCTAGCCAAACCTTTTTTCACTCGCTAATTTTAAGACACAATGAAATGTCATAATTAATAATGTACTGTATTGTTATATTTGTATTAATATTTTTCATGTCACTTGTCAAAAAATCATAAGGTTTTAACTACAAAGTACTTACCATCAGGAGGTAAATAATCTTGGCATAGACCGTAAGCTGTGGTAACCTGCAAAGGAAAAAAACAAAAACAAAATTTAATTTTTACATGTACTTGTACATATGTTATTTCTTTTTAATAAGTTAAGGGTTTTCCCATAAGAGGGCGTTCTTTAAATTTTTGTTAAGCTAAATAAAACTATGATTAGTAAAAATTGTATGTTTCCTTAAAAAAATCAGCCGAAATTTCCTTTGATTTTTTTTCACAGGTCATTTACCAACCATTAAGAATTTTCAAAAAAAAAAAAGGTAAATCTATTTCTCGGGGAAAATTGATGACATTTTTCTGGAAAAAAAAACGCTTTCATTTAGTCGGCGAGGGTATTTGACTCCCGATATGAGAAAAAGATAAAATCAAAGGGAGGAATCTCCTCCCTAAAATTATTGGCGATAAGGTTGTAAAAGAGATTTTAGTCTAGGTTTAACATTTTTTAGAATAATCGTTGGAAATTCATATTGTATTTTTTCCATAGTTATGATTAAAGAAATGACAAACTTAAGTTTTTTTTCAAGAATACCATACATTTAAAAAAAAAATCAATTTTGTACAGGTGCATCTATAAAGAATTAAGAATTAAAGGGAACCAATATCAAAAATTCAGTCTATACGATTTTCTCTTGGCAATATAATTATATTTTTTAAAAATAATTTTCTTACCTTACAACTCAATTATTGGCTATTAAATTGACTTGTGATCTCAGATCTACAAATCAGACTTAAAGTCATCATCATCGTTTATCCCTTGATCGATGAGACAGCAAGTAAAATAAACATTATAACTCTTATAAACAACAACAAAAATTATCATATTAAAACACACAAACGAAACAAACAAAAAATCTTAATTATTATACGATGACGACAACGACGATCACATATACATTCATATATGATGATGAGATGACTATTGGAATACGTTTAGTGAAATTAAATAAAAGTGTAATAAATCAAAAAGAATACAACAAAAAAAAAAAACCAAACGAAGAAGAGAGAATCAACATTCCAAACAAGATGAGACAATATTATGAACTCAATGCAAAGAGTATCTAAATACAAAATATCAATAAAAAAAAAAATTAATAATATTTAAAGAAAAAAGATGAAAAATATACAAAATATGTTAATTAAATAAATTCCAATAAATATTTGCGCTGATCAAAGCTTTCCGAGTAAAAAAACAAAAACAACACAGAAATGCTGCCCCAACTGATGCGATGCCACTGACTTGTTGGTTGGTTGGCTTTGGTTTGTATAGATTTCACTTCGTGGGGAGTTAATAGCCTTTGACCGATTTTAAGTTGCAATAAATATTGATTTTCAATGGCACGAAAAATAGTATAACAGCGCATACAATTATATGTATAGTATATGCGTGCCTCCACTTGGCCAAGAGCATTTTGTCGAACAAGATTCTATTATCACCGAGAGTTTTATCAAGATGACGAAATTGATTGAGTTATACAGTGAAATATATCACTATATTGAATTTTCGGCTAAATGTTTTTTTTTTTTGTTTTCGAGTGAATAATTGAAATGTTTCATCAATCCGTGACTTATATCTATTGTGTATCCATCAATAGGGGTTGAAGAACTTAATAAGATGATAATAATCATGTTTTAATTTGGCACATGATTTGAGGTATTTTTGGACACTGACAGTAAATTGGCGGAAACTAAATGTTAATTATTTTTAAAATTAAACACGGAATATAAAGCGTACGACTAACTATCAATATCATTAAAAAAAAAATGCTTGGGCATTTTTCAAATAAGCTTTAACGGAAATATTTTTGAGAAAATTCAAAGAGAATGGACACATGTATATGGGCCGTGGTCTACCTCTTGCCCAGAAACGAGACTCATGAAAATGATTAGGTACTATGGGGTGTACCAATGTACGAGTACTTTTTTCGTCCTAGATAATGGGAGTTAACTTAAATAAGCGAAAAAAAAAAGAAAAACACTGCAAATTCGAATAAACATAGACGAAATGTTTTGTATTTTGTAATATACTGCCTAAACCCCATGGTTTAGGGTAAGTTCGGGCATTATGGTGCAGAGGGCATTATGGTGCACCTCGCAAATACCCCACTTCCAAAACTCCAATTAAAAAAGGAACTATGCAAAAACTGCCGTCTTCACCGAACACGAGCTGGGTTAAGACCCTAAGTCTTACACGGAACTCTTTAGTCAAGAGTTTTTAGTATATAGAAATGATCGTCATGTTGACAAACTAAAAGAAGCGGAAGGCGGTGTTTTGATTGCAGTTCGCGATAAATTTATGTCTTCGTTGATTCATTCCCTTTTAAACTTTCTATTGAATTAGTCTGTACTAAGCTATCTATACAGTCAAAATTTGTTTATATTTTAAATGTCTACATACCTCCAAAAAGTCTACACGCAGCTTACGTTGAACTTTCTAGGGCCTTAGATTTTATTGTTGACTTGTCTTGCTCTAACAGCAACATTTTACTTCTCGGGGATTTCAATTTACCACATATTGATTGGGTATCTTCTGAAGACGAATCTTGTCAAGAAGCTTCTTTAACTTCTTCCCAAACTGAGCTGCAGTTTCTTGATAGGATTACCTCAACGGACTAACAGCAAGTTAGCTGTATTAAAAATTACAAAAATCGAATTCTCGATTAAGTTTTTTCCTCAGACGCTGTTAGTACTCTGGTTCTAGAATCTAGTCCCGGAAACACTAATATAGATAGCTATCATCCTCCTTTGGATATTATTTTTGACTTGAGCAGTCACCTTACTGAAAATAGTAACACTTATGAATGTTCATATACTTTTGACTTCAGGAAAGCAAATTTTCAATTGCTTTCAGATGAATTAACTAGATCTGGTATTGATAGTATATCAGTGTCTTATAATATTGACGAAGCAGTTAACAGTTTCTATACCATCCTTAATAACTGCATGAATAATACTATCCCAATAAAAATGTTGAAAAATTCGAACGCCTGCTTTTCATGGTATACGAAAGAGCTGAAATTACTCAGAAACAAAAGGAACAAAACATGGAAGTTATATTTAAAATCCCTTTCGTCTTTCGACCTCAACTCTAACATTGCATTATTTGAAGAATTTAAATCCCTTTCGCAGACTCTCTATACAGATCATATTAACGAAATGGGTAGATCTTTAACGGATGATCCTAAGAGATTTTGGAAATTTGTTATTTCAAAGAAAAATTCTGACGGTTACCCGGCAAATTTCACATACGAGAACTGTTCTTTGCAAAAACCCATTGATATTTGCAACGCTTTTGCGAAAAATTTTCAAAATTCATTTGTCGACACATCTGTTGATGTTGATGAAACTTATTTTAGAAATTTACATATCTATGCCCAAACAAGTTTCAGTAATATACTGATGCAACAAAGTTATATTTTAGAGCTTCTCTCATCGTTAAACGATGATTATTCATCTGGGCCAGATGGAATTCCTCCAAATCTTCTAAGAAAATGTAAAAATATACTAGTTGATCCCATTAAATTTTTGTTTAAGTTTTCTAAAAAATGCATTTCTAACTCCAGTTTTTAAAAAGGCCGACAAAACTGATGTCAAGAATTATAGACCTATATCGAAACTTTCATGCATTCCAAAGCTCTTTGAGCAAGTTGTTTGTGAAAGTTTAGCATTTGATACTAAGAATATAATATGTGAACAACAGCATGGCTTTGTGAGAAGGAAATCAGTGGTAACAAATCTCCTTACTTTCTGATTTTTCAAAAGCATTCGATCAACTAAGTCACATCATTATTATATTTAAACTCCAAGCTTTTGGTTTTCCGAATATTGTTATAGAATGGATAAGGTCATACCTTGAAAATAGATCTTACCAGGTGAAATTTAGAAACCGTGTTTCAGATTCATTCAATGCTCACTCGGGTGTACCTCAAGGAAGTCATCTTGGCCCACTTCTATTCATTCTGGCTATAAATGATGTTAAATCATGTATACACTATAGTGATATTCTTATATATATATGATGATATGCAAATTTTTAAAACAGTAAAATCTAACAGTGATCGCATTCTCTTGCAAGCAGATATTGACAATTTTAATGTTTGGTGTGACAAAAACAGTCTTTCTCTTAACCCAGTTAAATGCCAAACTATTACTTTTTCTAGAAAACGAGTACCGAGTGCTTTTGATTATTCCATTTCACAGCACTCCCTATTTCGTGTTCTAAGCTTCAAAGACCTTGGTGTTCGTTCACTTTAGTTCTAATCTAGAATTCACAGAGCATATTAATTATATTGTTTTATAAAACGGTGGGCTAAGGAATTTAACGATCCGTATATCACCCTCTTCTTATACAATTGCTATGAACGACCCCATCTTGAGTATGCCTCACAAGTTTCGTCTCCTTTTTACGTTATTCATAAACACCGTATTGAAGCAATACAGCATAACTTCATTCGATTTGATGGCGTCAACACGGCGATGTCCAGTGATGTAACGAATACTACACATCAATTGTGCTTATTTTACCTCCAAGTGGTAACCATCGGGTACTGGTCTCGTCCATCCGGACTTGACTTGCCAAACAAATAAGCGCGAGTGTTGAACAAGAGACAAAAATAGCAACACTATAAATACTCTGTCGGAAATGACTGGCTGTATAAGTCGGCTGAAGTCTTAGACGAGCCCATCAGAAGGAAGGTGTGCGGCGGATGAATTCATCAGAATCAACGGTGTCACCAACAGTATGGACGACAGAGACCTTACGTGAGCTACTCTGAAATATTTAGAGCTGAGGTCGGTAAGGAATTTCAGTACTAGCCAGGGTGCTGAAAAAGAGATGGTGGCGGATGAACCCTTCAAGGGCCAACGGCAGCACTCATATCCCCGTAGTGGGCTACTGGTATCGGATTATCCGGCCTGCTGTCCTAAGGCTACACAAGGATCCGGCCCTCCGGGTCTGGGGGTCGTGTGACGGGTTGGCAACCTACCACATGTAAAGAAATCAACCGCTTCGAATCGGCAACTACAGCCTCGGATAAGGAATGATCAAACGATGACGACTTTTGGCTATCGAACAAGGACAAAGATTGGATTCTGGAATGTTAAAACTCTTCTCGATAACCGCGAAGAAGGCCCTAACAACGCCAGATTCCTCCAACTTGAGAAAGAATTCCTACGGTACAACCTAGACATCTTGGGTCTGAGTGAAGTGAGATGGTTGAGCGCAGGGCAGGTGGATTCACCTTCGAAAAGCACTTTCTTTATTTACTCCGGAAAACCAGTTGGAAGCTCCCGATGTTCCGGCGTAGGTTTAATGTTGACTCCAAAGGCGCGGCAAAGTCTTATAACCTGGAAACCCATCAACGACAGGATATTGACAGCCAGGTTCCAGAGTAAATTAAGAAAAATCACCATCATCCAGTGCTATGCCCCAACTGAGGAAGCGTCGGACGCCGAGAAGGACGAATTTTACAGCCAACTTAGCGCGGTTTTCAGAAGCTCGCCGAATGGAGACATCACTATCGTAATGGGAGATCTTAATGCTAAGGTTGGCCAGGACAACACAGCGTTGAAGCACGTTCTGGGTAACCACGGTATCGGGGAACGGAACGACAATGGAGAGCGGTTTGTTTTTGTTTGATGTAGGGTTAGCTCGCGATCACCATCTTATGCTTGCCTACGTTCGTCTTCGAATTGCTTCAGTACATGGAAATCGGCAAAACTTCCTGTGTACACCCAGGTACAATACCGACAGATTACGGGATCCTACAGTGCGCCAAAGATATAAGGACCGCCTCGCCGCAGAAGCAGAAGTCATCAGCATTGCCACGCCAGAAAATGCAGACCAACACTGGAGCAATGTGAAAAAGGCCTTTGCAACTGCCGCAACTGAGTCTGTGGGTATAAGGCAGAGAAGCCAAAGCACATGGCTTTCTGCAGATACATGGAGCAAGATTGAAGAAAGGAACGCGATTAGATCCCAACTTGCGGCTGCCCCAGTAGGTGAGAGATTTAACATCGAGTCTCAGTACCGTAGGAAAAGGAAAGAAGTGCAGCGTAGTGTCAGACGTGACAAAAGGAGGCGCGTAAATGTTCTCGCAGAACAGGCAGAGGAAGCAGCATCAAGGTGCGACAGTGGTACCGTCTACAAGATAACCAAGGAATTGGTTGGAAACAACAACTCCCGGAAACAACACCTCGTCAAGGATGTAGACGGCACCCTGCTAGTTACGGATGAGGATCAGCTCAGGAGATGGAAGGAACATTTTGCTAGCGTGCTCAACCACATAGGCGATAGCGGAGGTGTTCCAGCCCCTAACCCAAATGAGCTATTCGTAGAAACTAGTTCCCGTATTCGCACCTGCCCTTCCAGTTTAGCCGAGATAACATCAGCAATCAAATCCCTCAAGAGCAACAAAGCGGTAGGTTTGGACGGCATTCCCGCTGAGCTCTACCAAGCAGATCCACAAACATCAGCTAAGTTGTTAAACCCCTTAATAGCACAGGCATGGGAGAACGAAAGTTTCCCCATTGAATGGAAAAAAGGGATGATCGTCAAACTACCAAAAAAGGGAAATCTTACGGATTGCGGAAACTGGAGAGGGATCTGTGTCCTCCCCGCGGTGGCAAAGATAATGGCGAAAATAATCTTGGAACGAATCAAAGAACATCTCGATTCTACTCTCGACAAAGAGCAAATGGGATTTCGTGCAGGCTCATCCTGCATTGATCACATCAACACCTTGAGGATCATAATAGAACAATGCGTGGAGTTCCGTTCCCCTCTTCATTTGCTCTTCATCGACTTCGAAAAGGCTTTCGATAGTTTGAATCGAGATTTCATTTGGTCAGCTTTACGTAGGAGAGGAGTACCCGAGAAGATTATCGCCGTTATAAAGGCTACCTACGAGGGTGCATCGTGTCAAGTCTTACACAACGGAAAGGTATCAGAGGACTTCGATATCCATAGCGGAGTTCGTCAAGGATGTTTGCTATCTCCACTACTTTTCCTGGTGGTTATAGGGGATGTCCTTCATGCAGCTCTAGCCGAGCAAGCGCGTGGAATTCGATGGACGATGTTTTCGTTCCTGCAACATCTTGATTACGCTGACGATATTTGTTTGCTCTCGCACAACATTATGGATCTTCACCATATGGTGACTAATCTGGAATGCGAGGCAAACAAAGTCGGTTTGAGGATCAACACCGGGAAAACAAAAATCCTCAACATTTCTGAATTTTCTTCTCAAGTTGTCGTTGCGGGACAGCAGGTTGAAGCGGTGGACAACTTCCTGTACCTCGGTAGTGTTGTCTCAAAAGACGGCGGTGGTACGGATGAAGATGTTAACTGCCGAATCGGCAAAGCTAAAGCTGCTTTCGGCATGCTGTCTAAAGTTTGGAGGAGCAACGTCTACAGTACGAAGACCAAGCTGCGACTGTTCCGGTCGAACGTAGAGTCAGTACTACTATATGGGTGTAGTACATGGAAAGTGACCGCCTCTGTCACAAGGAAGCTACAAACTTTCGAAAATAGATGTCTCCGAAACATCCTAAGGATTTTTTGGCCGAACACCATCTCCAACCAAGAACTCCTTCGGAGAACGGGCCAAAGTCCTATTGACATCGTTATTAGGAAAAGAAAGTGGCAGTGGATTGGTCACACCCTACGTCGTGGTGCAGACTCTATTGCAAGACATGCAATGGAGTGGGATCCACTCATCCAAGATGCAGTGGCGATTCCTGGTCCTTAGTATTGGTTGAGCTAGGTGGTCTGGGCAGGTTAACTAAAAAAAAATCATACTTTTTTTTTAATTTGATTGATAACGACAATTAATAAAAAAAACGTTAATAAATTATAGGTATAAAATAAAAGTTTAAAAATTTATCGATACATAAATTCGCTTCGTCGCGTCCTTTGACGGAAAAAAAAATTTTCGCCGACTTTGTTGTGGTCAAAGTAGGACACTTAAGTTGGCACTGATTTTTGTACACGTACCTTGAACCCTTATACATAAAATATAATGTTTATGCTTTAGGTCTATATTTGTAGCTAAGTATCTAAATCAGACGACGTTTCAAACGTGGTTACGTTTTTCTTCAGGTCTCAAAAACATAGTTATTAATATTTTATAGCTTCAATTTTTAAAAATTATAAAATATGTACTTACAAATTTTTTTCTTATAAAAATAATATCAAGGTTTAATCCTCTTTTGGTTGTATTTTGGTTTTTGAACGCAACTATTATTCTTTTTAATATTAAGAAATGTCTTGAAAAAGACGTTTTTTTTTAAATCAAAAGTTCGAATAATAATAAATATTTCAAACTATATTTATTATATTTTGAATAATAATTCAAAATATTTTAAATAATTCTAACCTACAAGACAAGTTAAATATAAATTCTTAGTTTTAGTTTATTGCCTTTCAATGAGTTGACCATATATGCTGCTAAGTCACGAAGAATTATTATCATAAAATATAGTTATAATATTTATATCTTTTTTTAAGCAACTTTGGTACTGAATTTAAAAGTTCCAAAAACTGTTCACTTGGCTTAAAAAAAGATGTAAACATCTATTATAACTATATTTCATGATTTTATGGTTCTAAGTACGTGTACAAAAATCAGTGCCAACTTAAGTGTCCTACTTTGACCACCGCAATGTTTGCATCATAATTGTGTTGCACTTAGTTAGCATCATATTTCTTGCCAAAACTATTTCACCGATTTGGATCGAATTTCGTCTTGTGATACTCTAGAGTCCATACTATTTGATTCCAAATTTTTAGAAGAATTGGACAGTTTTTGACATATTTTTTTAATGCTTCAAATTTACTTAGTTTTTTCAGATTTTTTTTTAATTCATGGTTAGATAGCAACACAAATATAATATGCATTTAAAATTGATGTTGTTTTGTAGAAAATTTTATAAAAAACAAGTTTATAGTGGACGGTTTTTTCATAAGTTGCATATTTCCAAAGTTATAAAGGAAATTGTAGGAAAAAAGGGGTGATTTTAGCGTTTTTTTCACTGTTGCTGCAAACTTGGCTATATACTACTCTAACATGCCCCAACAACATATCAAAAATGCAGAACTACATCGCGCTTTGCGAATTTAGCACTTTTTTTTGTGTAATTATTCACTGTGCTAAAAGAACTCAATCTCAATATTTACTCATATCAATCAAAGATCACTAATAACAAAACAATGCATTCATCCTTCCTACCGCATTTTCCCAGAAACATTAACGAAAGCAAAAAAGAGAATGACAAAAAAAACGTACCCAAAATGTACCTGGAGCTGCTTGCATACCTAATGTATCGTGCCTTATCGCATCATACTTACGCTTACGCTTTCATTTATTTAGCTGGGCTTTGCTTAGGACATTGTGTAGTAAAACGCTCTTGTATTCTAGATTGTATTGTATTTGTGCTTGTATTTGTAATTTGTATAGATATTATTAAAAATTGTATGAAATTGTGCAGCGCAGATGTTGCAAGCTAAAATGTTTCAAGGGAGACTTGTTCTATGAGAGGTTTATGTTGTGTGTCTGCAGGAAAATATAATTGAGAACAATATGGGGGTAGGTTAGGTAGGTATCTATTTTTTTTTTAATTATTTCAATGCTCTTTGTAGAGAATTTGGGTTTGGTATCGCATATTGTAACGCTGAGGCAGATAGGAAGATGGGAGTTTTGTGTTGTGTGAAGGAAAATATGATTTGAAAATAGGTAGGTGGGTAGTTAGGTGGGTAGGTGGGTAGTTTTTGTATTTATAGTATTGATTATTGTATGAAATCATTATCATTATTTCAACATTGCCATTTGTTACGTTTTGAAAATAAAAAGTACATCATACAATTTATTCATTTAAATTCTTGGTTTAGCGGCGATAAACCTGCTAACTGAGAGGAATCGCCACTGCCAAGATGGCAGAAGACCTGGAGGCCAGATAAAATCTTGGCGCAGAACAGTCGACAAGGAATCACAAAAGCTCGGTAAAAGTTGGGGAGAGCTAAAATACATTTCCAGAAACCGAACGAGATGGCGTGTAGCGGTAGTTGACGCCCTGTGCCCCTGAGAGGGGTCAAGGATCTAAGTAAGTAAGTATTCTGACTGATCCATATAATCTGCCACCATATGAACATAGGATCCAGCTTCTGCAGGTCCAAACTTTATATCAGAGGCGGGTTAATAATGATTTAATATTTATTCATCAACTTATTACTGGCCAAATTGATGCTCCTGATTTGCTATCCTGTATTGGATTGAACTACCGCGGGGGTTCTCACCACCTGCGAGAATTTGAACTTTTTCACGTAGATTTTCATAGAACTAATTATGGCATGCATGAACCTCTTAACCGAATGAGTAAACTCTATAATTTAAATGTTTCCCCAATTGATTTTAACATGTGTAAAATAGGACTTAAAAAAGTTATTTCTAACCAGTGCTCCACTGTCGTGATCGGTTTAATTTTTTGTCTTATTCTTTATGTTGCATTTTGCTTATAAACTAAATGTAACGTAAACTAAACATAATTTTGTTTATTTGATTTCATAATCCTTATTTTTTAAATAGTTTTATTTTTTTTTTCAATTTTAAATTCTTCAACTGCTTGCATTAAGCAGACCTAATCTCTTTTTACTTCCGTTGATACCTACTCGTTTCGCTGGAAGACAAGTTGCTGTGTTATTGTTAAACATAACTAAGTAACGATTTTTTTTATATTATTATCTAACATCAAGTAATTAATATAAGTGCCGATATGACTTGCAATCGTAATTGCTGTCGTACTCGGTGAAAATGGACCCCAGCGCGTGCGGTATCTGGGGGGGAAAGAGGCGTGGGCTTTTTTTTTTATAAAAAAAAAAAAATTATATTAAAAAGTCAATAGGACTAGTTTAGTACAACAAAAAAAATGTTGACAAAAAAAAAAAAAAAAAAATAAACCGTTTCTGGGTGCCAATATATTTTTGCTTTATTTTTGAATATGTATATCTCGGTTAGTATGCAGCGCACATGTTTGGTGTGAATACTGGAACGGATAGTACAGTTTTGGATTTCTTCTGTAACGGGAAATATTAAAAAAGAAAAGAGAACTTAGTTATTTGTGCAAAGTGTTGTGAGTATGTGTGCTTTGTGTAATATGGCGCACAAGCTGTGCGACTGCGCCATAATGCCCTTATGAAGCGAATATCTAAAATTAGTTGATCCTACTTCAATGTCTGAAAATTAAACACTAAAAACCAAAAGGCTAAAATCGCTAAACAAAAGAAAAATAATATGTGGCGTTGGAGCTCAAGATCATCGATGTTTTCCAAAGAAGAACACGTTAATATCCAGCTAGCCAACGACTTTGATGAGTCCGAAGATTTTGGCGAATATATTTTCGCCGGTTGTGGTGAAGACGATACAAAAACCTTTATGGTCAGTGGTCCTTCGACTCATGTACTGCATTTAAAAACACTTGTGATGGATGTGGACGTTCGAATCAGAAGTTAAAAGCTGTCCGCCATATTGCCCTTACGGGTGCGCCTTATTGCCCATAGGTAGGGCACTATGGTTTTTTTTTAACTGTTTTTTAATTAGTTTATTTTTTCTTTTATTAAATTTAATAAATTTTGTTCATTGAATCAAAAAATGTTATCTGTGGTAAAGTTATTTCAAAATGACGTTAAGTGCGCCATAATGCCCGAAGTTACCAGTCCACATTCAAAAATGATGCTCTTGAAATAAGCTTTCGAACGTTGTATATCTAGCAATTGGGGCACTAGACGCACAATTATTCCCATTCATTAAATTTGCTAAATCGAATAAAAAAAGTAAAATTTTCATACTGTTAAGCAAATTATTCGCCAACTATAATATTATTCGCTATTATTGGTTTAAAAGTTCCTTTATTTTGGGGTCTATTCAGTTCATCAAAAGTGACCAATACTGTTATTTCAATGGAACACTATTGCAATTCATTTTTGCTCTAATGCAATCTTTGTTGCCATATGCTGCCTAAACTCCAGGGCTTACAACTTTGTGTCTGTACAAAAAAAAAAGTACTAGGGCTAAGCTTTCCAACAAAATATGTATGCATATCTCATTTGTGGCAATAGGTAGACCAAAATGCCCATTTTCCTTTGTTTAAGTTTCTCATTAAGTCATTTCAATAATCAATTTGCATTTCTTATGAACAAAGCTTAAAGGATACTTAGATTCATTAAGATCGTTTGGATCGGTACACAAAATAAATCTTTAAAAAATGTCACGGATGAGCTATTCATAATACCAAAATATTCTTTAAGGAATTGTTATTTAAAAAAATTTACAGCAACAATGCATCATTTACATAAGCACAGTACCTACCGTGCAAATTAGTCTTATAACAACATACTGAAAAATCACTTCTAAAAATGTCATAGACAATTTTTAACAGGGGTTAAATAAAAACTAAATAATAAAAAAGTACGTTTACGCCCCAGTGTACCATATTATTTTTTTTTTTATTTATGTTTGTATGGTACATACTTTGATACTTTATCTCTCGTATCAGTCGAAGGGATCTTGAACAAAATTGAAATTCTTATTCTTCTTACGTTGCACGGAGTTGAATGCGGCTAAAGGGTTTTTATATAATTTTATTATTAGACTTGAATCTACGCCCAAGTGAAGAGACAATAAAACAAAGCTTACATCGTTTGCAAATAGCTTAGTACTAACCGATGTTCCTATATCCAAAATTAGAAAAAAAATTTCAACTTACTGTTCCTGCAATCAGTAAGCTATTTTTTTTACATACATTCAGAAAGATAAGAATTTCACCGAGACCCAATCATCCATTAAATTCTCCAGAATCTTTCTTACTAAGTTTTCGGCCATCCTTTAGAAATTGTTTTTTATTAAGAGATTACAACTTTTTTTTAAATAATTATTATCGATTAATGAACATATGTGTTTGTATAGGTATGAACTTCAACATTTGTTCTAATTCTAAGAACTCTCAAATACTTGAGCTAAAGAACAAATTTGTGCAGTCATTCATTTTATTTATTTAACCGAAATTAATATCTTTCTAACCACAAACACCTTAACTTAAGTAGATCGATGGCGCCACTTCATATGACCTTTTCCGCCAGTATCACTAGACAAAAAAGTAACAAAAATTACTCATCTCTCATTCTATGGTTTTATTTTAACGTATATTTCTATATATGAGACGTATTTGATATTCAAATATGAAAAGGTAAATGCCATAAATATTTTACCACAAAAATACTAAACAAATGCAAGTTATATATTACGCTGTATTATTTTCTAACCGCAAACCCCACTACATTAACATGAAGATTTATATATTATTTTTTTGTTTTTAATGGTATGACTAAAGCATTCGTAAAAATGTCAGAGATGAGCACCTGACTTGGAATATTTAATTAGTACAACTAAGCAATCTGACTAACAAAATTAATATTCCATTTCCAAGCAATTTTTTAAATTTTTGAAACTGCTAATTTTGTTAAATATTTTGATAGTTCCTTAGTCAATTTAAGATAAGTTTTGGTCTTTGAGTTAACAATGCAATTTTGTGTTGAATTTAAAATAAGTACATATAAAAATAATAAATAATAACAACTAGGGTGTGATGAATAGAAATCCGACTATTTTGAAAAATGACATTTGTTTTGTTTCCCTAACGAGCCCACGATTTCCAAGTTGCCACAGTTATGTATTCAAAAATAAATTTAAAAAAACCTGTGTTATAGAAAATTGTTGTAGGCACAATATAAACGATCTGTGAACTCAAATGCCGTATAACGATTATGGAAAAGCTTATTTTAATTATCTCGAAAACGGCTCTAAAGACTTTGATATAATTTTTACTGTTTCGATTAATGTATATTTAAAAATGAATTTTTAAACAACAGTGCAATGCCAAAAACACTTATTAATGTAACTAAGATTATCCTAAAAATCTGCAAACTAAATAAAATTGTTTTAGTAAAAAATTTGAATTTCCATAAGAAAAATTGAAATATTTTTAAAAACTTAAACAATTTCGTATGAAATATTAAAATGAAAAATTGATTTATAGAAATCTGTTGAGTCGTAAGAAATAGAAAGTCAAAGAACGAAAATAGTTGTTTTTTTTTTAATTGCTCCATAGGCAAGTATTGGTTTCGTGTCACAAACAAATTTCAAGGTTTTAATAAAAACTAATTATACGATGATGAAATCCAAATAAGTGATTTTCGACATGAACTCCGTCGGTATGAGCCTTAACGGTTAGACGGATTCGCTTCAAATTTGATGTGAAACATTTGTGTGTGGTTCATTCTAGATAAGCACATTTATTCAAATATTTGTTTTGGCTCAACTAAAACGGGTAGCTACATGCAACGGTTGCGGTTTGGGTACGATATGTCGACTTTCAAAACATCGACTAAATAAGATCGACTTTCAAAATCTTGACAGAAAAAATTTCGACTGGTTAAAAGGCTGACTGAACAAAATATCGAAAATAATCAGATCGATTTTTTTAAAATTTGATTTTGAAAATGTCTACTTTCAAAATATCGACTGTAATCGACATTTTAATAATCCAGATTTTGATAGTCGACATTTTGTAAATCGACATTTTGAAAGTCCACATTTTGATCAGATTTATGGAATTATGCTTAAAAGCGCGCTTGTAAACATCCATAATCTGATCAAAATGTCGACTATTAAAATGTGGACTTTCAAAATGCCGACAGTTGAAATCTCTCACTGACTGGTTTCGCATCGTCTTCAATCACCCTTTATGCTAATGTTTAAGGCTGAACACTAAACTTGTATCGACATTTTTTTGTCGAGATTATAAAAGTCGATCTTTTTAAAAGTCGGCTTTTCGTACAATTTTGTTGAGCAAATATATCGACAAGGCGATATTTTTCTCGATTTTTTTCAACGCAGTCGACATTTTGTGAAGTCGAGATTTCATAATGTAGACATTTTTTTAGCCGATCAAACAATTGACGGCATTTCAAATTTTAATAAAAGTCGACATTTTGATTAGTCGACCATTTTTTTGTCGATCATTCGTACCTAACCCGTTTAATCGAAATGTTAAATGTCGTTTAAAAAAAATGTTAAAATTACGCAAAATGTATATGTGCAAATGATATATCAAATTTGAAGTGCATCGGTCTACCTTCTTAGGCTACAGTTTGTTTACTGGTGGAGGTACAGAAACAGACGCACAGACCGACATCTCGACCATCGCAATGTTGGATTTGAAATTTGTCTGTAAGCGAATTTAGTAGATATTTATAGCAACGAGTACTTACCTTTAAGAGTAAGTTATACTTTTTTTTTTTAAATTGTTATGATCAGATTATTCAGGCAGTCGCAGCAAGAATGTGAGTGAGTGACTCAATTAAAATAAAGGTTTTCCAATAAGAGGTGTTATTTTGATATTCAAAGAAAAATGGCATTTTTTGAGATAAATGATCCGATGTTTATTTCAATATACAGAAAAAAGTATGCCATTAATAATGAAAAACAATATCAGCCAAATGGCCGCCACGGCTACACTTCCACAACAATATCCTTTTTATGAAATTTTCCATCGCCAAATCGCAAATTGGCTGCTGTATGCCCACAATAGCTTCAAGAATTCCATCTTGGAGGTCTTGAATCGTCGCTGGGCTGTTGGCGTAGACCTTATCTTGCACGTGGCCTCAAATAAAGAAGTCGCAAGGTGTTAAATCAAAAGATCTCGGTGGCCAATTGTGATCACCTCTTCGAGAGATAACACAGTCCGGAAACTGTTCCCGTAAAAGATCGATGGTTTCGTTGCTTGTGTGGCACGTAGCGCCATCTTGTTGAAAATAAAAGTTGTCCAGATCAATACCATCAAATTCCGGTTATAAAAAGTTATTAATCATCTCTCGATAGCGCAATCCATTCACCGTAGCTGTTTCTCCAGCCACATTTTCGAAAAAGTAAGTTGCAATGACCCTGCCGGACCATACCCCGCACCAAACAGTAACTCGCTGAGAATGGACAAACTTTACAACCATAAATCTTGGGTTTTCCGAGCCCCAGATGTGACATTTTTGCTTGTTGGCGTAGCCACTGAGGTGGGAATGGGCCTCATCAGTCAAGATGAATTTTCGATGAAATTCCGGATAATTTTCATGCATTTTTTATAGTGAATTTTAATAATTTCAGAGCGTTATTGAAGAGTTTTTCGTTCCATTTTTATTAATGGCTTAGTTTCTACTTGTCAAATGTCAAAAAATTACAGCTTTAAAAGTGACAATTACCGAAATAGCGGGCTATTTAAAATAACACACCTTATTGGAAACCCCTTTATATTTACCTATGAATGTATGGATAAGGAAATGTGGTTTAATTTAAGATTTGCCTTTAACGACTTTTAATTAAGTAAGTAAGTAACGAAGACAAAAATTGGTCAACCAAAAAATTTTATGATTTAGTAGTTGCCATAATCATAGAATAAAGATGATAAGCTGCGAACAAACTAGCCCTCAGTCAAGTTTTAAAAAACGTTTAAAACAAACATTTCTACAAAAATCTCAAATTAAATTTGGATGAGTGGGAAGCAAATTTGTTTGAAGCAGGGATTTTTAAAAATAAAAATATATAGATATAGATATATGTATAGATATATGTACATACTTGTACATATCTATACACATAAGACATAACTAAATTTCAATAAGCCTTGACCTTTCATTTCACCAGTTCTATTTTTGAATATTATATTTTCTGGACACCCTGTATATAATTTGTATGGAATTCAAATCCCTGGTATACTGATGATAGCACAAATTAGATATGACGATATTGGTGATTCAAACTTTGATGATATAATTTGATATTATCTTAAAAGTATTTTTAGGACGATACATTTTTATATGGTCACTTATTAGCTAAAAAATCCCCTCATATTTTTCATGTTTAAAAAAAGAAACTACTATTACCTCTTTCTTAAAATCAATAAATTCTTTAATTGCGTTCTGTATTCAAAGATACAATGGGGTGTCCCCTATATGCATGGTCAGTATGTTCATTTATCTTAAAATTCACACATGCGCTACTGTCGTAAATATAAAGTTATAAAAATATTCAATAATTGACTTATGGCGCCGCATTATTTCCAATAGAATCTGCTATGATTGTACGTATTTTTATTGTATCTACCTACTTTACATGGGGATGTGATTTTGCATTATTTCCAATTAAATGAGATTTTAATATTTACAAACAAGTTAAACATTTTATTGAGTTTGCAATAAAAAGTTAAACAGAAAAAAACATTAGATAGTTTATTGATCTACATGTCTATACAAAATAATGAATCAGATGTGGGCGCTTTTTACAGATTTTGCGATTCATTGAATGTTGATTAAACAACCTTAAAGAAATATTACAGCGTTGGTACCTATACTTTATCAAATTGAAGACAAAATCTCACTAGGCTTATACGAGCTTGAGGTTGTCTGCATGTCGTATGAAACTGTATATGTTAAGTTGCCAAAACTTTAATATCTGCATTATGTTTGTCATAAATGGAAAACAGCCAAGTTCCTCTAAAATTTCTTAATATCTAATCATTGAAACTTTATACAACAGCCGCACCAGGTTTCGTATAAATACCTTTCTTCTGACTTCTCTACTAAAATTTACAAAACTTCCATTGCCTCTCTCATCATCCTCACAAACATTCCAGTTGTATAATGAAACAAATTTAAATCGTTTAGGAAAATCCACCTGATCATTATTTGACTTCTTCATCTCAATGGTCCTGTACACAAAAAGGAAAAATATAATAATAATTGCTTTTAAAACGACACCACTTGCTGGCACTACTTTCGCATTTGCCATTCCATTAGTAACAAACATCTTGTAGAACCACCCCATAGCCCCATGGGGCGCCAACAACGTCTTTTATATCCTGGTCAGGCGTTTAATAACAAATTTTAAGCACATCCTACTTGAGGAGTTGTGGTAGGTATATATAGAATTGACTCCAGTTTTTCCCAAGAATCGTGTTAGGTATTTGTCAGGCTTCATCAATTGGCCTCGACACGGATAATGATGATGACGGTTACGGTGACGGTGACGACGACGGCTAAAGTGATGACAGCGACGACGGGGACAACGACTTCAACAACAACAACGACGACGACAGCGATGCGGGATCCCTAGTGAAACAGGAGCCGTGTTCTTGGGGATAGTGCATCGTACGCCTATTCCCAGATTTACTAACAAGATGTGCGAAGGAACAACATAATAAATATCCTCATATATCGAATCCCGATTAAACCGATAGTTTGTGTCTTAAAGTGTTAAATGGAAGCCATAGATATAAAAGGTTGCCACTTTGAAGCTTTAAGTTCTGTTATGTAAATTTTCTTAAAAAAAACTCAATTTTATTTAGGTTTCTAATGCAAAAAGTTAAGTAATTTCAATTTCATTTCATAAAAAATAAAAGTGGGAACTAATTCTGGACAATCAACTTGAAGGGCAACAATTTTTCTGGCAAAAAGTGCGTACCCAACCGATTTATCTTACATTCTTTGAGTGGAAATCTTTAGAATTTTAGATTGGTTTAAATATTGGGCGTGTTTAGGGAAGGGACATTTCTGAGGGCCTCAGCAAAAAATCTCAATTTGGCTGTCAAAATAGGTACTGCGGAAACAAATTTTTTACGGAACAAAATCTCCGATATCTCTCTTTCTTGAACGCGCTAAGTTGCCCTTAAATGACATTTTTGCCAAAACTTTTATTAGAAATAAAAAAGATATTTTTTTTAAGAGTCCCAAAGTGTAGGTAGAACAGCTGTATAAAAAAATGATTAGGAAGATCAATTTAGCTTAATAAATGTATGCCCTTTCCTCATCAAATTGATACAAATACGAAATAATATCATGTTCAACAAATTAAAAAAAAAATAAGTGGCAACACTCTTAACAGCAAATAGTAATATGATCATAATATATATTTAAGTGGAAAATCAGTTATATCTAAATAGTTTTCTAAGAAAAATATTAGAGATTCTTTTAGTAAGTTTATGTGGTTTTCGATTAAATTTGACAAGTTATGCGGGAGTTCGCACAGCATGACATGATGTTTTGATATCTGGGTCAGAAAAGCGCAACGAGTTTGATATTTATGATTCATTTAACGACATGAGTTGGTATTTTTTTTTTTTTTAAGTAATCATCATGTTTACCTTTCGATTAAGTAACATATATGTATTTAAATTGAGATGACCTACGACAAGGTTAAGTTTGGAGTTTTCATAATTTCGAGGTCGTCTTGGTTTAGTTTTCTTAATGCAAGTTGTTTCTGTTGATGTTTCAGACTCAGAGCAAACATACAAAACTGCTCTTTCACACTTTATCATTGACTATATTGTTTTTTTTTTATTTGTGTGTGGTCTCTTTTAAGGGCGTCAAGTTCAATATTTGCAATCAAAATTATTATGTCAAGTGGGGCAGACAATGTATACAAAATTTAGCGAAAGATGTTGTTCGGAGAGTAGTTAAGGAATTCTCTAGTAAGTTAATTCATATCAGAATATGAGTTCAAGGCTACAAAAGTTTTGAGGGCATATATGTAGGATATATAGGTTTTGATTTAAAAATTTATTGATTTATGTTTAAGTACATTTAGTCTATGAAAGATAGAACATTTAATACGGGTAAGTGGAAACAAATTAATTCATGAAATTTTATTGCTGACATCGACGCAGAATCTCATCCTCTACAATATATCCAAAGTGCCCCAAAATAACCTAATTGGCTCTTTGTATAGACGCATTTAAAGGGGTGGAGAGGGGGGAAGGCGAGAGTTTATCAAGCTGAAATTTTTTTTATAATGCAATCTATTCATATGACACATGAATCTAGGGTGCTTTTTAACGCTGATTCTAAAGACACCAAAACTGAAAAGATACATGTATCCTGTAGAAAGTTAAAATCCTTTTTATGAAATGATGACTTTTTTGTGAGTACAACAAGTGAAATATTACCCTTAATATATGAAAATAGATGGTGGTTTGTGCGGCTGCTTGAAACTTAAAAACGACTGCACCAAATTGCATATTTTCTTCTGGGGGTTTGTTCGTAATTGCTCAAAAAAAATTCTTAAAATTTTCAACAGGTGGCACTGTATGCGCACATTTCGTTTTTCAGCAGGATAACTCAAGAATGAATCGTTCGATTTTCACGATTTTGGATCTGATGGATTTGTATAAGCCAAAAGAAGGACACTATGGATGAATATTCCGGAAATGTCCAGATGGCAAAGTGACAGATGCCAAAGAGACAGATGTCAAAGTGACAGATTTCAAAGTTGCAGATGTCAACATGATAGATTTCAAAACGACAGATGTTTGAGTGACAGATGCCAAAGTGACAGATGTCAAAGTGACTGATGCCAAAGTGACAGATGTTAAAGTGACAGCTGTCAAAGTGACATATTAAAGTGACATCTATAACTCGACCGAGAAATGGATTTAATCGAGTCAGTCATATTAAGTCAAAATGTTCAATGAATTGGGTGTAAGCATTCGATAACTTTCTTTCTTGATGCTTTCAATGGAATTGGAATTTTTTTCTGCTTTCACTGATTTTGACTACGATTCGTACGAGATCTGTGATTGCTTTGGTATTGGCCTCTTAGGGGATTTATTCTACGTTGTAAGAAGGGGGTCGAATCATTCTGCACTGAAATTGCCATTGAATCTGCAAGTGGATGAAGAACCTCCATGCAACATTTCAAAGAAGTCTGCAATGCCGAAAGTATTGCAACAATGTAACATTACCACCTACGACAAGTGCCCAATGGCTGATAAACGTGCATGGGAAGCATGTTGAAAGATATACGAAATGATGAAAGACGTTTCAGAGTGGCGCAATGATAATGCTGTCAGGTGATTTTCTTCATAGTCTGCCTATCATTTCAACATAAAATCCGACAGACGAATTGAACACTTGCTCGAAGGCGTCGGCCTTATAGGGATATGTGAAGAAATTGCAATTGAAAACAAGCACGCGAGATGCTTTACGAAATGGCAGAGTTTTTCAGGCAATTGTTGGCAGTGAGCTATGGCGTGATTCCAGTCGACTTAGTGACCGGACTGATTGAATTTCCACCGAGTTTTTGCCATAATTAGCTAGGGGCACGACCGATTTTGGCTGCGAAAAACTAGGATGTCGAGGATTTGAATTTCGTCAGTCAAAATCAAATCGCCTTAGAGTTATATTCATACAAATCCATCGAATCCTTGATGGATTAAAACGAAGCCACAAACTATATCAAGAAATTTGCCATTCGAGCGATCTGCCTAAGCGTCTTCAGTTTCCCGTGCGTCTCGCTTTTTGTTACAAGAGGAAGCTAGTGCAATCGAGTCCTGTGTTTTATTAACTTAGTTCAGAGAAAGCTTAGGATTTAAGCAATTAAAAAAAATCAATTTCATGCTTTAGAATTTTTTTTGTAGAACACATGTTTTAAATAATATTTGTTTAGGTGTATACTTGAACATAAGATCAAGTACGTGCGACCTAGTTGTGCAATTGATTTTTATTAAATCATACAAATTTCAAAATTGTTATTTTAACTTGTTTTTAAACATCTTCTCGTTAACGATACGTACACAAAATTATATCGAACCATGAGTGTATCTGTATACTATGTGCAATGTACATTTGTCAAAGTCTAGCTACCAAAACTTAATTTGCGACCGAATTTAATATGTTGAAGGCACAAACAATTAAAAACAAAAGTAAAAGCTTACGTTTGTTTTCTCAGTAGGCAACATTTAATTTTTTCTCTCGAATTTGCCATTTTTAATGTTCTTTCCGAAGAAACTTCAGCCACATTAACATAATGTACCTACATAAAGTGTACCTTATCATAACTCCAAATTTCAATTTCTAGAACGGTGCGTCTGAGGAATATTTACTTAATTTTAGGTAAGAAAAAAAAACATTGCAATATCATCAATTAATAAAATATGCTACGCACGTTTTTTTTTTTGCTGTATTTTATGTTCTTTTGACAATACACAATATACACCTCTTGTCTTGTGTGTTTTATTGTTTGTGGCTGTTTTTATATAGTTTTACGCTGTATTTGCATGTCTGTTGGAAATCAAATTGTATATAGGTATGTCGTATATTTCCAAATAAAAGACGTTAATGTATGCAATTTTTTCATAAATATAGGCCAATAATATAAATCTGACGAATATGAGGCGAATTGTAATTTTTTGCTAATAATAATAATAAATTATGACCCTGTTTCGATTGATGAAGGTTAATGGAATTAGTGTTCTTTTATTTTCTGAAGTGGGTATTTACAACACCTGCGAAGTTTTTTTTTGTAGAACCAAGTTATTTATGAAGGGTTGTAGATGGGGTAGATCAGACCGATAGAATTTTCTGTATTGAAAACACGCCACAAATCTCATGGGTTAACTTTTTCATAAGTAGATGGGGGATGGGGCGTCCTAAATGGGATATCACTACACTTGACATTTTTTTAACACAGCACGAGCGTTTGGGAATAGGGCTGGTTAAAATCGAAAATTTTCAGTCTCGTCTCGGTCTCGTGTCGGTCTCGTATAATTAAGTCTCGTCTCGGTCTCGACTCCGAAAAATACGATTTCCGGACAACCTAATAATTATTGGAATGAAATATTTTCGATTATAGTTTGAATATGTGCAGAAGAAAAAAAATATTTAAGTGAAATTGGATTTTTTAATTTATTAGACTCTCTGTAAATTTCGGCCAAATATACAGTCTCGTCTCGGTCTCATCTCGGTTGCTTAAAAGCCAGTCTTATCTCGTCTCGTCTCGGTCTCGTCATGCGAGACGGATATCGAGACCGGGACCGCCAGCCCCTATTTGGGAAGGTTTGAGAGGATTTTTCAGGAGAATTTTTAACAAAAAAAACTACACCTACCTGAAAGTTTACTTAGTTGATCACTTCAAATAGTCGAGTATTTAAATCAACTATAATTGATTAGCTCATATGTGGTTTGCAAGGCTACTAAGTATCTATAGACTAGCTATAGTTTATTCCCATTTGTTTAATTGTTTTACCTTAATAAAAAAAAACACTTTATTTTACCTTCAACTAAATAAAAAAAGGATTATATTAAAAAGTAGTGTTCCCAAGCCTGACAAAACGACATCGCATCTGGAAATAAAAATGAATAAAATAAACAACCTGGCTCGGTGATAATTCTAAAAGCTCATATTTGTCCTTCATTATGTAGACTTCATGAAACATCAACACGCACAGGCACACAGCTCAAGGTCTTATGATATAATGATGATTTGCCTAATCAAAATGTCAATGAGAGACAAAAAAAAAAACAGCCCAAAAGGACCCTTAAGTATACCTGATGCCAAACCTAAGTTCTTAATTTGATTTTCATAAAAAAAAGTCCTTCTTCTCGCTACATAGAATACCTATCTGGCATAACCTCTCATTTTCTCAGTACCTTTTTGTATGTGCGAGTTATCGTAAAAAAGGCATTCATTCAGAGATCCTTTTCGGTTTTGTGGTGTTTTTTTTTTTTTTTCTGTCGTTGATATTCCTCTTTGTAATCCTTGGGTTATAAAAATCATTAACTCATTGCAAAAACCTCTTTTGGCTCTTAAATTGTCGACCACTTTTATATTTTGGAGTACACTTATGTAAATATGAGGATAATACCTAAGAAGACGTAACTTCTCTATAAAACACTTGCCATTTATGTATGTTGGTTTATTGCAGGAGAAAGCGAGACAGAAAATGTGTAGTGGAAAATCGATAGCCGTTATCCCTGAGTGTTGTACACAAAAGGAGGCACTGCAGCATATTTGCCTCTGTCGCTTTTAACAAATTTTGTTGCTATTGCTACTGCAGCTGCAACTGTCGGAAATTGTGGTATACGAATGGCTAAATGAAGATATATATGTTTCAATTCACCACCTCCCCCAACATCATCACCATCAACAACGGCAATCACACCACACCACACCAACAGAAACAGCACGTGGTATGAACAGAGTGTTATATGGTTCGTTTGCTTCCGGCTTTTGGGGGCTTCGAAATGCTTGCTTTCAAAAGTAGGCCACCTAATTTCCTCGACTCGGTGTGGTTCGTTCTGCCAGTGAAGTAGTATCCTTTATCCTTGCCTCCCTGCTTTTGCTTCTGCTATATTTGCCAATATCTACCTGCTCGTATATGTACTCTAGCTCTAGACCTAGGTAGAATAAGGTACCTACTTGTTGTAAATTTGTTGGTGGGATTTAAGGTTTCCACAATAACATTTCAATACTATTCAGAGCAAGGTGTGAGTATAAGAGCCCTTAGAGAAGATAACTATTCACCAATACCATCACCCCCTCCTGCCCAGCCCAAACCCGAACTATGTTAAACATAGTCGTATAGTATATGAATGTGAGTCGGTATACTACCTAGGATTATGTAAGCCAGGACATAAAGTCGGCATGTTGTCTGAAAAATCGAATTTCGTTCGTATTTCGTATATATTCTCGGATGGAAGGATATAGTAGTATAGTATCTATATTTATCAACATAAATATACAAATTAGACTTTCTGTTATAGTGGTTGTGTGTGATAAATTGGGCTATACATGGAGCCTTGTTGGGGCCTAATTAAATTTCGAGATAAGAGAATGAGTAAGCTCTTCTATGTTCTTTCACTTATTTTTGTGTTATATTTTTTTTGTTGGTTTTTACATTTTTTTGAAGGAAACTTGCGTGCTGGAAAATAGAATTTCCAAAGAAATTAATGTTTCGTGTGGAGTTTTTTTTTTGTTGGTTTCTATTTTAGAAAGAGAGCTCTATATCTGTTGAGCCATTAATCGCTGAACAAATGTAAGTGTTTTTTTTTTATTTTTTTTTTTGTAGAGATTACGGTCATAAAAACATACAATCACGGAATTGTTAGAGTGAATTTCTAAATATAAAGGGAATGGACATCAATGATAAATATTTTTGTATGTGGTTTAATAAGGATAGTTTTATTTTATTGTCATTTTAGGAAGGTCAGTGAATAAATAAAAAACATTTGCATAATTTGTAACTAATTAGGTTTTTATTCTTTATTATTTTAAGACTATATGACCTGTGAAGCTTAAGAATGTAGTATGGTAATTTTATGTTTTATAGGCCTAAATTCATAGGAGTCTGGTTTATTTTTTGTTGAGGTACCTATACTATTTTGTTTTCTGTTTCGAAATGTTTAGAATTTAAGAACTACAATTTTTTCGTCGCTTTTTTTTACTTATCCATAATGAAAGTGGTCGATAATTTGGACTTCCAGAATGTGCTACATTTGAGCCATGACTTTTAAATGCCCGAAATAACTCAGTAAGTAAGTACTTCTAAACAAAACACCCTTTACTATATTCGTATCTCTATCCAATGACAGATTTGACTATTAAAACAGTTTTTTTTAGTTAAATTTGTTTATTAATTGGCGGCCTACACAATGAACACATGGAGTCACACACTAGTCAGTGGAGTCCGCGAAGCTCAAAAAAAGATAGAGTTTTTTTTTTCATTTTGAGTGTATTTTTCATATACCTACTAATACTATACCAGAAAAGATAGAAAATTTACTATGGGTAAGGTGTAACAAATTTATTTATGAAAAATGTTTTTAAAGAGATGTTAAGTTAGCATTACCACTTAAAAATTTCAGGAATCTAATAATTGGATTAATTGTCGTGAATTTGTCGTAAATTTGTCGTGAAAGAAAAAAATTTGTCGATCCTATTTTTTAAAAATTAACCCTGGGTAATGCTAACTTGACAGTCAAGTTAGCATTACCCACCCAAAGGACATCTTACGACAATTGTTTGGATACATTTTTTTTTTAAAACCTTCTAGGAAAAAAGTTTTGGTATGGTAGTGCTAGATCTATTGAAAAAAATGCGATTTTGGAGGGTTAGGGGTTTTTTATTTTTTCTCAGAAAATACAAGTGGTACACATTTTTTTCTTTCACGACAAATTTACGACAAATTCACGACAATTATTGGCATCTTCATTTTTTTTTTAGAATTTTTGTTGGGGGTGGGTAATGCTAGCTTGGCTGTTAAGTTAGCATTACCCAGGGTTAATTTTTAAAAAATAGGCGCGACAATTTTTTTTCTTTCACGACAATTAATCCAATTATTAGATTCTTAAAATTTTGAAATGGTAATGCTAACTTGACAGACATTTTAAAGAGGGGGAGAGGGGGAAGGTTGAAAGTTTATCAAACTTTGTTTGGTATAGAATTTTAACATATAAAACATGATAAAGTATTCTTTGCAACGTTGAATCAAAAACCACAGAGATACGATTATCATACAAAGTTATAGTCCTTTTTAAGTAATGATGATGAGCAGGTAAAATATTACCAATAACCATTTGCAAATAATGCTACGTAAATGAAATTTGGAACACATGTTAAAATTTTTTCAATTTGATTTCATGTGCGTAGACAGGGAATGGCGTTTAAGTGACTTAATACATATTTTTGGATTTGAATGAAATATTTTTTTGTACATCATATTTGATCAGTAAAAGCAGGAAATAGAACTACACTAAGACAAATCCTTACGTAAGTACAACGAAAAACGTCATTGTTTCAACGATTTTTTATGTACAATTCAGACGATGCTGGGATTCTTTATCTCAACGATTAGTCATTTGTTTTAATGAAGCTGTTCATCAAACACGGAATTTTCGTTGAGTCAATGAAATATTTTAATAAAAAAAAACGTACAAGCCTATTATCGAAATTTTTCGTTGAGTCAACGAATTTATTTCATTAATTACCGATATATTAAATTGAGTCAATTCATTTTTTTCATTAATTAACGATATTTTCGTTGAGTCAATGAATTTCTTTCATTGATTAACGTAAAATGTTTTCGTTGGTTAATAAATTATTCGTTAATTCAACTAATTTATTCGTGATGAGATGATATTATTAGGTATAGCTTTTTTTTGCATTATAAATTAGTTCAAACATCATTCTTGTTAAAGAATCTGCTAGTGAAGAAATAAAAAAAAATCTTAATGACAAGGTGTGCTATTACTGATTCCCGATAAGACATTAGGAATCATAAAACTTGTGTTCATCGCCTTGCCAACAGGCATTTTTGTTTTTTTGTTCATTTATACACTCCAATTCACTCGTTTAAATACAGATTTTTTTTTCAATCACCTTTTAACGATTACTCTATAACCTTTGGTAATTATGACAAATCTAATTATAGAATTTATTAAGTGTAATATGGGGATTAAGATTCAGGAAGAATTTTGAATCCTCCTAAAAAACCTAAAAACCTACTTTTTGTGTCATTCGTTTAAATACACCTTGAAAAACAAACAAGTAGCTCAGAAAATCGTTAAAAATAGTATGCAAAAAATCAAATAATCAACAGTTAAATACATTTTCTCATGAATTTAACAATTTTGCTAAAAGGAAGTGATCTAACCGAAGAGAAAAATGCTCAAATTCGAGACTATTAGGACATTGGTCATAGCAGTCGCTGTGAAGGTCACAACATTGGACTTAGTATGCAGCTACCTTCGATATAGGGAAAACGATGAAAAAACAACAAACCGCTAGTGAACATGGCCACTTCACCTCAAGAAAGACAATGCATACTCCGAAAAGTCTCAAATTCAACATTATCAGTAGGGAAAATCAATGGTAAAACCGTAGTTAAAGCCACCAAAAATGCATACTAAGTCCAATGTCGTGATCTTCACATCGACTGTTATGACCAATGTCCTAATAGTCTCGAATTTGAGCATTTTTCTCTTCGGTTAGATCACTTCCTTTTGGCAAAATTGTTAAATTCATGAGAAAATATATTTAACTGTGGATTATTTGATTTTTTTCATACTACTTTTAACGATTTTCTGAGCTACTTGGTTGTTTTTCAAGGTGTATTTAAACAAATGACACAAAAAGTAGGTCGATTTTTTGACTTAAATTGTTCAAAGAGCCATAAGGCTAACAATTTTTTAAGAGGATTCAAAATTCTTCCTGAATCTGAATCCCAATATTACACTTAATAAATTCTATAATTAGATTTGCCATTATTATAAAAGGTTATACACAAATCGTGATTAGTTTATTGAAAAAAATCTGTATTTAAACGAGTTAATTGGAGTGTATGTGTGAAAATAGTGTTCGGTGGAGAAATTACTCGAAACGTAAAAGTCCAGTCAAACTGTCGTAAATCTTCGTGAATGGTTATATTGTTTTTATTGGTATGGTGTTAAAAATTAAAGCTTCCAATTCCTCTTACCACTGCGTGCTTCACCATCTTGAAAAATGTCTTCTAATGTATTGGTTTTACAAAAAAAAAATGTTATAAAAAATAACGTTATATATAAATGTTATATATGTTTAAACCAATACAAAACTTGTACATATGTTTATGTTATACATTTTGAGATAAAGCTTTAAGAATGTAAAGATGTTTCAAAAATAGTCCTTATAAAAAAATTTTAAAATAAGTGTTTTTTTTTTGTTACTTGTTGTGGTTGCGAAATGTTAATTTTGTCAACAAAATTCACCAACATTTTTAAAAGCTCTAATAATATTCTATAAACAAATTCAGTTTAAATCCTTGCAATACCTATTTACTTTTCAATAAATTGTGAGTTAGTTTAAAAAATAAAATATGGTATTGTTGGGATAAATTACTGAATACATATGTACCTACATTTCAAGAAAGATAATAAATAAATTATGAAGAAAAAAAAACATTTGTTTGAGTAATTGTTGCGAATTTTGATGACAAAAATTACCTCGCGTTGTTAAGTCACATTAAGATATGAAAAATTGGTGAAGACTAACGTTTTCAACAAGAATGATGGATTTGAGTTCAACTCCCAAAATTAAATTAAGAACAAATTTTATTTCCTCATTTTAAAGGCTTGTAAGCCTATGAAATCATCTTGAAATTTGACCTTTTTGACAGAGAGTCAAATAAATTAAAAAATCCAATTTCAGTTAAATATTTATTTTCTTCTGCACATATTCAAACGATAATCGAAAATATTTTAATCAAGAGTTTGTCCGGAAATCGTATTTTTCGGAGATGAGGCCGAGATGAGACTTACTTATACGAGACCGACACGAAACCGACTCGAGACTGAAAATTTTCGATTTTAACGAGACCGAGACGAGACTTACAGAAGTCTCACAGAGTCTCGTCTCGTGGCCAGCCCTAGTCAAATTCATTAAATAAAACAAATATGCAGGTAACTTAAATTATCAGAAAAGTGAGAGGACTTTAAATGCTGCGCCCAAATTAAGATAAAGTTTAGTATTAAGTTATGTTTTACAAAATTGTTTTTTATTTATATTTTTTGACAAAAATTTTAATTGAAAAACTGTTAAAAATATTTTAAGGGCTTATTGCGAGGGTCTATTAAAAAGTCGAATAGACTTAAGGGCTGCTGTTGATATTTCAAAAACCTATTCGTTAATATTTTTCTATGGTTATTGTCAATAATTATTGATTGATAGTTGATAAATATTAATATTTTGGATATTTAAAATCAAATTATTGAAAATCTGGTCATCTAATTATTGATATTTGTCAATTTTCTTATAATTTATCATTCTCAATGACCAACACTTTTTTTCGGTTGGGTGGTTTAATTTCGAATTTCAATATTTATCAACTATAAATCAACGGTTGATAATGGCAATAGGGGTGTATAAAATTATAAGAATTTTTCTATTATTTGAAAGAAAATTAAATTCGAGCAAGCCTTAATAGTCGACTAGACTTTTTCGGAGTAGACTCTCGCAATAAGGCCCTTAATTATTATTGCCTGTGATTGTTGTCAATTTTTAACTTAGTGCTTAACATTTTACTAGTTAACAATTTCCTAATTTCCTAAACTAGTAAGTTGCATTTGAAGGGTTTGAATTTGATGAACACAATTATTGTTTTTATGCGTTGTAAATTAATTATATGTTGATGGAAACCTATTATCTGCTTGAAATAAGTATTCGATATTTATATTTGTATCATTTTATCTTCATTATTTACACAAAAAAAAAGAAAAAAAGAAAAAAATAAAATATTTGTGTGCAAGCAGGACTCGAACCTGGAACATTCGGTTCTTCTCATATGGATTTAGTACGATACTAAAAAGTTAAAATAGCCGGTTGGTGATTTTAACTTTAGTAAAATGTTAGGTGATAGCACGATGCTAAACTCGTTTAAAATATGCAAACCACAATTTTTAACCTAGCATCATACTAAAAATGATTTAACATCGTACTAAATAGTTTAAAATTTTGCGCCAATGTTTTTAATTTGTTATACAATAATTTTTTTTTAAATTTAATAAATGTTTCGCTGAAATGAAAACTAAATTTCTTTATATTTCTTCTATAATTTTCTTTATACTTTTATCAATTTTATAGCTCTACTTCATTTTTGTTTTTTTTTTTGTATTTTTGGTTTTCTGGACATTTTGATTCCCCTTTTACAAGATGAATAAAAAAATATTACTTTAGGTGAACCACAAAGCACGAGAAATTACTTGGAACGCAATAGTCCCAGTTACAAAAATACCTACATAACAACTGAGGCTCCACAATATTGAATTTTTTTTTTTTTTCGGAATTTAAAATTTTCAATATTTTAGATTTTGAGTTTTCTGGACTTTGGGTTTCGGAAATTTTGAATATATGGGATTCTGTTCGACGCTAATTATATTAACAACTTTTAAAAAACAGAAAATTCATTTAAAACACAAATTCAAATGAGTGAGAACTAAAATGGGTAACATGTTAAAATAAAAACTCGTATACAAATGTATCTTTCTTTAAATAATTTTATTTTAAAACAAAATAAGAGAATGGACTTTTTACTTTTGCACGTTGGTTTTAATATATGTTTTTCTTATTCAATAGAAAATCATCTCTCCCGTCTTAACAGGGTGAAGTAGACCTCCCTTGAGTCGTACCCCAATCTAGACCCCCTAGCTTTTTAAAGCATCTTACTACATATCTTAGGTATGTTAATCCCGCTATTAATTGTTTTCCTAAACCGAGCAATAAGCAAATAATTTAAGCAGGTACGTTCATTAGCGGATCTACGATTTGGCTGTGGGGGGGCCTTGCAGTTTGGAGATCCATTTTGAGACCTTAAGTAATAAAATTTGCTTGTCCCAAGATAAATTTTGTAATTTATAACAAATAATAGAGATCAGTTTAGGTTTAATGCAAGACCGTTCTCAACTTCAGTCGAACTAAACTTCACGACAACGCGGCAAAACATTATTTTTTATGGAATTTAAGGAGCTATATCGCACTAAGTGGCAACTGAACTTCATACAAATTCATACGAATTCGTGTGAAGTGTAGTGCGGTCTAACCTTTAAGGCTCAAGTATTTTGTTTTCCTTTTCCTTTAATGATATCCGTTTTTTGTGTGCCTTTATATCCGCTCCTGTTGCGCTTCAAAATGTTTTCAATACAAAGTACAATAACAATTATTCATAATTGCTGTAGCGGAGATAGAGGCAAATTCAAAGGCGCACAATCATTTTTAGCCATATATGCTTGAACCACGCGTACAAATTCGTTTATTTATATTATTTAAAAATCGATTAGGTACCTACATTATGTAGTTATATTTTTAAATTGGCTGTGGTGGTCGACAAATTTGCACGTCACTCTAGAGTCTAGAGGGATTGCAAATATTCATTTGCTTGCAAATTTTTCATTTGCACAGAGAAAACTCACGCTTTTGGAATTTGGCTCCTTGCCTAGAGAATTTCTATGTTTTGTATGTACAATTGCATTGGACCTTTCAAATTTTGAAAACGTAGCCCCGAACATTTCTAAGCCCAGCCAAGGCCGTAAGAAACAATTCCTGTTGTATTAAACATACACTAAACTTGACATCCCGTTGTTCTCCAATGGTTTAAGCCTCAAATGCGTTTCTTTCGGTAAATTAGCTTTGTTTTTAGTATATACAGTTGGGGCATTTGACACGACCATTTTTATCTCTTTTTACTTATCTCTTCAAGCCTTAGCCCCAACTTCGGACTTTGACAGTCCCTAGACTTGAGCCCTCTGGAATAAGGTAAGTTTTTAAGAAGTAAGTTGCTTAACCCTGGCAAATTTTTTTTGTCCAATATTCTCAGACCTTATTGCGCCAAAGCTGTTTTTTTTTGTTCCAATTTTCTGGGTTTAATTTTTAGGGAAAGATTGTCGTAGCATTAAAAATATCCATATTCATAGCCCCCAAACTTCATTTTTGTCCAATTATTTTCAGGCTTTAGCCCCAATCTTAGGGCTTAGAAAAAAAATTACATAACATGTATGCAAATAGTTCAGCCGCAACCACGTTATTTTGTCAATCAAATTTCATGTCTTCACAATATTTTAGACGGAATATAAAATGGGGGGGGGGCTTAAGCCCCTATAGCCATCCCCTGGATCTGCTACTGCGTACGTTGCCTACTTGAATAACGGAAATTCCGCTTCCGCCGAATAATATCAATAATAAAATTATTGTTAACTGCTTTTCTTGTCTTCAAGGGGATATACATTCATAATAACTTTATAAATTGGTCAAATAAATTTGATTACTTATCTGTATCTTTCTATCTAATTGCGACTTTTTGAATGCGTTTATTTACAAAATGTGATGCAATGTAATGGAATGTCAAACAAAATAATTCCATGAAAAATAAGTCTGTAATTCGTGTCCGACCTGTCAAAAGAAAAAAATATAATCACTGAAAACCATTTATCTCTAATAAAATCGATCATTATCGAGGTCTAAGAACCTTATAAAAAATTCCCCAGTCTGGACACCATCAGCAGGAATTTCTCTGTCCGAGATCAGGGTTTACTCACCTTCTACCAATGCAATGTAGGTATGTATACCCAGTTGCCAATCTTATCTTAAAGTCAAAGGCGATAAAAATTAGCGAAACGATAGGAATGCAGCCAGTGTGACACTTCGACGTAGTAGTATACTATAGCTTTGATGTTGCAGCTATACCTACCTCTCTCGTCTTCGATTATGACGATAAGAGCAGGGGAAATAGATGATTTATAACTAATGCTCGTTCAACAAAAATAAAAAAAAAATAAAGTCGTGTTAAACAATTTATTATAATTATTATTTACCAAACAATTACAGATCGGATATCTTCTACTCGAAGATGAGACTATGACAACAAATTTTTTTTTAACAAGGCCAATGTCAACTGCAATCTCATCTCATATGGATACAGATATAATATATAACTGTAGTATAGAGGTAATATGATATCTTGCATAACTTGAAAACATGATAATTCTTAGATTTTATTGTTTAATTCTGAGAATCAAATCACCACTCTGTGTTCCTGTTGGGGAAGACGACACATTCTAGGAAAAACTATTAATACGTAGATATTCAAGTAATTAAGGGCGCTAGTATGGAGTTTTTTTTTATTAAAAAAAAGTCAATACGGATCCTATATGGAAGAATTTGTTTTAAGTTTTATTTGCGGAATGCGGATTCTAGAGAAGCAATTGAGTGTTGTTTTCTAAGAGGATGGCAAACAAAAACGTATGCGGTTAACTTGTAAAGAAATTTTAAAAATGTTTCCCTACTTTTTCAAGACCCTAGAAAGCTTTTTGGAATTAGACGGAACTTTTATCACTTTACAAGAGAAGGAACTATCGTTGTTATGTATTCTTCAATTGGCTCTGTGTCAAATTCACCAATAATATGAGGTTTTTCTAATTATTGGCGAAGTTTGTGACAACAAAAAAAGAATATTTAAATAGGGTAAAAGTTATAGTATGCAATAATTAAAAAAAAACATATTTAAAAAATGGTTTTAAAAAAAACCCTTAGTTTCTAATTTATCCTTTAGTGTATCGCCTAAAAATGGTTCACACCAAATTTGAAAAATAAAATGGGTCCAACCGTACTGATGTACATCAGCTTTGAGGCTAAATAGTTGACAAACATACAGACGAACAGACCGACTGACGTGAGTGACGTCTTGACGAAAATTACTTTCTTCCTACTTTTCATCATCATAATGTTAGTTTTGATTAAAACCTCGAATTTTGTTGACACGAATTCTATAAAGCAAGCAAAAAAGGTAAAAGAACAACATTTGTAGGGAACAAGTAAAGGGCCATTCACATGAGAGCGACCAACGACCGACGAATGAACAAAGAAATTAGAATTAAAACGATAATAAATCTTAATATTTCACAAAATCTAGTCAAAATGGTAGAATTCGATTTAAGATTAATTATAAAATTATAAAATTGGAATATTTATTTGCTTAAATATGAGAAATTTGAGAAAATAAATTTGCCGTAACGAATTGCGGCTATTCGCGACGATCAAATTGTTTTCTTAAAATTCTCTTGTCTTATCGATTAAAATGAAAATTTTAGTAGCTTAAAATAATCCTCAATTATATTTCTTCCATTTTGTAAAGAATTAAGGTTTATTAATGTTTTAAATCTCATATGTTCATTCATTCGTCGGTCGTTTGTCACTCTCATGTGTACAGTCTTTAAGAGTTTAGAAACACGGGTAACTAACACCGGCCCGAAATTTGTTTTCCAAATGAAATTTATTTTTATTGTAGCTGAGATTACTTCCATTTTTTCTTACTTAAAACTAAATTGCACAGTTTACAGAGATATGGTATAACTCTACCTTACTACTGAAAAAAAATCATATATGTTATTTCTGTTGTCAAACTCCTTTTTCCTCATTTATAAAATAGTCAAATCCACTAAAATAGGTATCACTGAATGGGAATTTACACATACTTTATGTTATACAACACTATTTTCTATTAATTTCGGAAATTTCAAATAATTTAATAAATGAAAAATTTGACATAAAGAATACCTCACTTTTAACCCATTGAATGAGTGAAAGAGAAAAATATGTATTACTTCTGTAATTTAAATTTCTCTTTTCTTGTTGGCTGCACCTTGAGTGAGTGGGGGAGAAACATTCGTTAGTTACACCATGCATGAATGTAAGAAACATATGTATTACATTTGTAATGTATATTCCTCCTTTTTCGCTTGCACATTGAGTGAGTGGTGGAGAAACATATTTGTTACTTACTTCTGTTGTATGTTATCTTTTTTCTCATTATAAAAAGCCGAATACATTTATTAGGTATCACTAGATAGCATGAATGAAAGAAACATATTTATTAATTCTTTAATTTAAAATCTTAGAAGAAGAAATAGAGGAACTGGCATATAGATGAAAAAGTGAGGCTTTTTTCAAAATAGTGTGAGTTACACAAACACAAATGCATTCACACAGGGTCGGAATGCAGTGAGATAGCTAAATGCTGGGGCCCCAACAAAAATGTTTAGCTGAGTTTTGAGAGATTTATTTTTGAGATTTAAATTTAATAGTAAATAAGCTTATTAAACTAAATAAAAAAAGTGAAAACAACATATATGTATCTATTTAAGAAAATGATAAACAAAAAATTCAAAAAGATTTCATTCTTACATCAAATATTATTTACAAAGAGGTTTTGTAATACTAATATGTTCATATCAACAATAAAAAGAATTTATTTATTTTTTTCAAACATTATATTTGAAAATTTAAAGCCTCATTGAATGTGCGAAATTTTCGCACGGGTCTTCTGGTATCATATTAATTTCAATTATCACATAAATATAGCAATGAAAAATCGAAGGAAAAGCTACAAGAAAAAACCTTCTTTAAATTGTTAAATAATGTTATCCGAGAACGGAGAGAATGGGAGGCTGCAAAGCACCAAAAAGTACTTGTCTCAAATACGTGGTTTTTAATTTTATAGTTAAAATGCAATACATGGTTTTATAACATCAAATGAAAACATAAATATGGAAATAAATAAATAATAAACAATTTAATAAATTAATAAAATGATACAAAAAATAAATGAGAATTAATAAATAAATATATAAACATATACAAACAAATATATATGTAGTGACAAATTACAAATATATATGTATATTTTAGAAAAATATACAAGAAAGTAAGAAATAAATAAATAACAATAAATAAATAAATAAATAAATAAATATGTGTTTGAATAAATAAATAAATAAATATATATGTGTTTGAATAAATAAATAAATAAATAATAATATAAAGCATTCAACCATTTTTGTTTGTGTTTTGTATTTTTTTTTTTGTATTTTCTATTTTTTGCTTACATTTATCAAACAGCCAGATTTGAGATTAAGTAGTTTTCAGATTTTTTTTTTTTTTTTTTTTTTTTTAGTTGAGCGCGAACTAAAGGGATTTTGGCTGCCCTTAAAATGTTTAAACACAGTGCGAGCGTTGGGAAAATAGGGTAGGATTTAAAAGGAGATACCGATGCACATTGGTTTTGAACCTCTGAATATTAAAATGGTCGGGAAAGAAAGAGCCGGGTAAAGCATTCCACATTCGAGTAGTGCGGCTAAAAAAAGAATCTATACTTGACAGTGCGTCCGAAGTTTGGCTCGAGGGTAAACTGATGTGCATTCCTAGAAATACGAGTATTACGGTTGAATTGTTTTAAGGGAGGAATGCAGCTGGCTATTTCACTAGAACAATGTTTATAAAAGTAACGCTAAAATAATGTTAGACATGAAACATTGCGGCGGTGGTCGAGGGATGCAAATGTTTCTGTTATATTTCTGTCACCTATCATTTTCAAAGCTCTTTTTTGAATCCTATCTAACAGACTCAAGTAGGTTATTGGTGCACCTGCCCAAATAGTACTCAAGTTTCGGACGGATAAATGCTTTATAGATTACAGCCAGATCAGAAGGGGAGACAAATTTCTTGCATCGCCGAAGAAAACCTAAGCACTTAGCAGCATTTTTGGCGACGTCGAATATGTGTTCATTCCACAGAAGGTGGTCTGTGATACACATACCGAGGACTGAAAGCTTTTCGGATTCCTCAATACAAGTACCGCTCATGGATAGCGGCATGGGGGGTGTGTTTCGTTTTGACGACAGTAGACAGCACTGAGTTTTTGAAGCATTAAATTCTACGTGGTTTTTGATTCCCCATTGGACAATGCTGTCGAGATCAGAATTTAATGAGCTAATCATACGCTGCCGTTCTAGTTCCACATCCGAAGGACATGGATGTGAGTCTGAAAACGAATATGAGAAGCTGAGGGTGCTGTCGTCAGCGAAACAGTTTAATGGATTAGAAGTTTTAGACAAAAGATCATTTATGAATATAAGGAAGAGAGTCGGAGACAAAACGGAGCCCTGGGGCACACCAGCATTTATTTTTTGGATTTCAGACTTGAAACCGTCTAATACAACTTGTATTGATCGGTCCGAAAGGTAGTTTCTAATCCAACGAAGAAGAGATTCATCAATACCAAATGCGCGCATTTTCGATAAGAGAGCTTGGTGCCAAACTCTATCAAACGCTTTAGAAATATCAAGGGCAATAATCTTACTTTCTCCAAAACGATGTAAAGATTTGTTCCACTGTTCGGTGAGATATACCATCAGATCACCAGTGGACCTATTGCTACGAAAGCCGTACTGCCAGTCATTAAGAAGCTTTCGTTCTTCAAGATATTTCTTGAGCTGAAAATTAATCAGCGTTTCCATGGCCTTGGAAAGAAGGGACGTTAATGCAATTGGTCGATAGTTTGAGGGTGAAGAAGATACGCCTTTTTTAGGGACAGGCTGGACAAATGCTGTTTTCCATCCACTCGGAAAGAGACCAGTAGAATAGGACAGATGGAAAAGCTTACGCAGTGGTTTTGCCAGCGTTGAAGAACACCTCTTCAGAACAATGGGAGGGATACTATCCGGGCCAGCGGATTTGTGTATGTCGAAGTCTTTAAGAACTCTAGCAACTGCACGAGTGCGAAAGAAGATTTGACCCATAGAATCGTTTACGCTCTCAAGTACAGGCGGAGTTCTATCACTTGCTGGCAGCGTCGAATTAACAGCAAACTGTGCTGCAAGCAAATTGGCTTTATCTTGCGAGCTGACAGCAGGTGTGTCGTTGAAGACGAGTGATGGAACCAAAGACGAAGTAGTGTTTCGAATATTTTTTACAAATGACCAAAAATTTGTACTACTTTTGGGACATTGTAGTATTTTTTGCCTTAATTTTTGGTCATGCAAAAATTTGGTTCGTCGAATATGAGCGTTACAGGTCTTCCTGGCTTCTTGAAACTTCTTCCGGTTTTCCTAAGTAGGGTTGGCTTTGTAACTACGGAAACTTACTTCTCTGATCCTAATAACCTCTTTACAGCTCGAATCAAACCATGAGTTTTCTTTGGGTTTGATAGATCTTACCCTATTCGGGATAAAATTTTTCATTCCACAAAGAATTAAGTTTGTTATCATATCTGCACTGGCATCTACGTCACTATCGAGGAAGCACAGTGACCAGTTAAAGTTACTGAAGAAACCGTTGAGACCGTCCCAGTTGGCTTTCTCGTATTGCCAAACGGTTCTCGATGGTACTTTCTCTTTAACTGAGCTACAAGATAGATTATATCGTTCAAATAAAAATTGAATTTGGAATGAAATTTTTTCGATGTTGGCCAATACGTGGAGATCTTCGGTAGAATAATGCCACGGCAGATTAAGCATCATCTTAAGTACTTTGTTCTGAGTTCTTTGTAATTTAAGTATATGGCTTTTAGCACATTTACCCCAAACAGGCGAGCCATACAACATTATGCTCTGGTAGATGACTTTAAAAATTATGAGCTTATTTTCGGTACTAAGTTTAGATTTTCAGTTGATGAAAGGGCATAGCATTTTTATAGCTAAGTTTACCTTATTTATTGTCTCCTGTATATGAATACCAAATGTTATTGTTTTGTCCAAATGAACTCCTAAATATTTAGTCCTGGAATTTCCATTCTGTTGAAAAACCATTGATTTGAAGAATGTTACTAGGTAAAAGACAAGCTTTTCTTTTCCTTGTGAAAAAGATAGCTTATGTTTTACCAGCATTAATTTTGATTTTCCAGTCGTTGAAATACGACTGCAATATATTCAATGCAGATTGCAAGTTGGTTTCAATGTTAAAGCTAACCGAATCTAATGAATACAAACATGTATCATCTGCGAAAATCGCTGAATTACCGTCTGTTAATTGCGGAAAATCATAGGTGTATATATTATATAAAAATGGACCAAGAACAGATCCTTGGGGTACACCCGCAACAATTTCATACAGATCTGAAAATGAATTATTTACTGAAACTCTAAATGTCCTTTCAGATAAAAGCTAATAAATTGTATTTATTACGAAGAGTGGAAAATCAAGGACCAGAAGTTTATGTAGTAGCCCTTCGTGCCATACCATGTCAAATGCTTTCTCGACATCTAGTAAAACCATACCAGTACTTTTTCCTACTGTAAGATTACTCTTAATATCATTGGTTATGCGGTGTATCTGGTGCACTGTGCTATGATTACTTCGAAAGCCAAATTGTTCGGTTGGAAGGATATTATGCGTATTTAAAGCATCAGAATTTTATTTTTGATAAGCTTCTCCAGACATTTGCTCAGAGAACTGAGTAAACTTATGGGTCCATAACTGTTTTCCATTGTTTTGGGAAGTAACCTCTTTTAAAACAAGCAGTACAAAGTTTAGAAATAAGCTATCAAGTGCAAACAAATTAGTTTAGGAAATGAGTTTGACAAGTAGTTTTGACTGTATGTATAATATACAATTTTTTTTAAATTCTTGTACCTAATCTATTTTCAGGAGGTTAATATATAAATTTCATTTAACATTTCAGCTAGCTTTAATTAGGTTCTCTATGAAGAATGAACTTTTTTCGTTTAATTAAGAGGTTATATAGTAGGAACATTATATTGAGTTAACCCTTTCGGTACGGATGTGGTACAAGACAAAGAACTTTTATATGGACTTGTACCACATCCGTACCGAAAGGGTTAAAGACACTTCTTTTGGAATAATTTTCGAAGATCCGGATAGAAAGAAAACTTAATTTCCCTTGCTGTCCCACTTACTAGAATTTGATTTAAAGAAATTACTTATTTTGCCTTAATTATTCGAAAATTCTTCTAGGACTGGAGTATACAACTTAAGCTCGTTACCAATTGAAAAAAATTGTGATAAACATTAGTTGAACTTTCATTTGAACTACCGTGACTTCGCCTTATTTAATGTATTTATCAGAAAGGCTTTATTCTTATTAGGGATATCCGCGAAACTAAAAAAGTGTCGGCCTCGTCTTGGAAACCAAGACAATTATACTTTTAAAGCTTCCAAGACGACAATTAAATGAGACCGTAACTACTGGACTGACATTTACCATGAGCCGATGCACCAATTCTTAATTTTTTTTAAACAGTTTCTTACAAAACTATAATTAGTTGGGAATCAATTTTATACTAGTTTAAATAATGAATGCAAATTGAACACCCTGATGTGATGTTGTCCTAATTAGTTTGCGGCAGAGAGTGACTTAAGGTATTAAATATGCAAAGTTTTGAGTTATGATAAAATGAGAGAGTTGTACTTTTGACCAGTTCATAAAATTTCCTAGCAAATTGGTAAAATACTTTAATTCGAACAGTATCAATTATGATTATGACTAAAGTGGAGCTATTTTTGCATGTAGAAATATGTATCTCCATTTTTTAAAAGATTATAAATATGTATGTTAATTCATCTATAGGCTCTTCCTTTTAGGCCTAGACATAGTGATAGTATGCCATAAACTTTCTCTTTTTTCTTTTGCAATTCAAGACTCACCACTTAAAACTGTTAGATACCAAAAGAAACATCAAATGCTGGCAGCATTATGCTATCATAATCGTCATCATCTAACAACGTCATCAACATTAACGTAATAAACATAAATATAACCGACGACGACGTAATGCGGAGACGACGACGACGAAGAAGACAACGACGACGACGACGACGACGACGACTTTGGTTCAAGTCGCGCCATTCGTCCATCCATCCCAAGCTTCTTGATCGACCGCCATTATCAGTTTTTGACTAGTTATACAACTTTAGCAACTGACGCGCCGTGCGTCGTTTTCAGGGTATGCAACTCCTGGTCACATCTCAATTAGATAAGACATTCCGGTGGACAAAAAAAAACTCCAACAACAACAAACTTACACAGAAAACATGCGAAAAACGTCAAGTAAAATCTGCATGCCAGAGTAGTCATTCAAACGTCAAAGCTTTTGCGCCATTCATTGCCGTCAACAATCATGTCAGGCGGTCCTACTCTGTCAAATCAATCACTCCTTACTAATTTGTATTTCAGTGGAGTATGTTTTTGTTTTCGCATCAAAAAAATACTCAAATGCGTTCGTGCAGATTTTCACGAACGGACATAGGTATAAAATGCTGCGCTGCGCAGCGCACTGGTTCTTTATGTCCATCCGATCTATGTCAAGTCTGTGTACATGTTCTGTCACATTTATGTCACAACACATTCATCTGACACATGACAGGCTCAGCAGTGCGCGGCCGTGGCTGGTGGAACGCAATCGCCATCATCTCCACATCATAGTGGTTCAAAAATGAAACACGCGCATCTATCTTCAAAGAAAAATGGAGAATTAATTGACATCGAACACGCCTCAGGCGCTTTTTGACAAAGTGCCCCGTCAAATTACTAACAAATTCGCACTTAATTCGGACGCTTTAGAGCCTGCTTCTGCTGCTGTCGTTGTTACTGCTGCTGGCTGCTGGCACATCAAGTTTCACAAATACTCGAGTCACCAGTGTGACAGACAGTGGCACACACTTTGGAGGAGTCGCTGAAAGCGGTAGAAACATTCTTAAAAGTGTTTCTTCTTCTTCGATAGGTACTGTAGCCAGCGTACGGGTACGGGACTGGAAGTATTGGTTACTTTGTTTTCTGTTTTTTGTTTTGTTAACATTGAGTCTTTGCCCGTTTAGGAATCCGAAGCACGTTCGTGCAGAGAATTGAGACGTAGGCGCGTTTGCGCATGCGCAGCTCATTCAACATGACTACCACTTGGCTTTTTGCGTGGTCATTCAATATTGTATCGCTGACTGACTCGTATAGAATGCTGTATTCTTTGGTTTGGTGGACTTGAAAACATATAGTTGAACAACAAAGTGACGTCCATCGTCGTGGTCGTCGTCTCAGACCCCTAGAACCGAAATTGGTAAATGTCGATTCGTATAGCAATAAACCCGAAGCAAGAGGTTCATGGGCAGATGGGCGCCTGGCCGGGGCAAGCAACAAATATCGTTGGTATCGTTGTTGGGACCTGAGGAAAACAAAAATCTATTGTGACTTTGATTCGTAATTTCACTATTCACTGTGTCAGCTAGGTTAGACGTGCGGACACCACTGTGACGCCTTGAAAACAGAGTCGTCGGTGGCAAAGTGCTCGTGCCTAAGGATAGCATACCTTACGTACCTATTCGATGGATAGCAATATATAATTGTACGTTGAGGAAAATAGTTGTTGATAAACTGAACGTGCTGCGTGCTGCACTATATGGTGTGTTGCTGTTGATTGAATAACTGGAGGTGTTACATTGTCCCAACACCTTTAAGTGTGATCGTAGAACGTGAGTGACAATATAGACGGTATAGTTTAGTTTGTTTATTGCTCGTTGGATGTATGTATGTAGGCACGGGCAAATAATTGTATGTGGCCCTAATTGTTTCTTAGCCAAAGAATTTATGTGTTTTTAATTGAACATTTTGTAGTTTATTTATTCCATCAATGTAGATACACAAGTCTGGGTCTGGTGGGTGATGAATTGTTTTAAGAGAACAAAATAAATCAAAGTTATTTAAGTAAGTTGCAGGTAGTAAATTCAATCAAAGAGCATCTATATTTTTAAGGCTGGAGTTTCGGAATTCCTTACAGTTAATCCGTATAATAGTACATTGAATATAGATTTTTTTTGTCACAGGAATCAAAATATACTTTACTTTGAGTTTATTTTCATGCCCTGCATTCTACAATGACCATGAAATCGCTCCGTCAGTTCCAGATCCCGACAAATACCATTTTTGGCTGTTTTAAAAATAGCGGTTTATGTCTAAAAGCACTTACATAAAACATAACCCTTCAAAAACTACTGCACATTAGATCAATATGGTTACATATTTTACTATGATATGAGGAAAAGTCTTTATAGTTCAAACCTATGAATTTTGCATAATTTTAGAATTCTGTAATTGTTAAGAGTTAAGGCAAATATACCGACTTACAACTAAGAAACAATTTCTCGCAAAAAAAAATATATATATTCGATTAACAAGAAAAATTCTTTCGTTAACCTCATATACAAATAAAAAAAACCCTTGTTTCCACATTTAGGAATAAAATATCTCGAAGACCTGAGTTCGAATTAGAGTTGTGTACTTTAAATAATTTTAAAATGATTTCGAAATATTTATGTAATGTAAATACATAAATATTTCGAAATGATTTTGTTATACATTTACAATATCAGTAATTTAAACTTTCGACATAAAGTTAGAAATCTTTGAAAATTCTTTAAAATTTTACTTAAATCAAAAATAACAAAAAAGAAATATCAACAACAAAACAGGAAAACTCGTAGTTTTTCCCTATAGTATGTGAGTTATATACATCGGGTTTTTCAATAAGAACGCTACAAAAGTTTTTTTTTAAATAAAACAAAAATGGGTTTGGATATCAATGAAATTCTTTATTTCTGCGAAAGAACGTTTGATGCCATTATGTATGGAACTCGATTTCTTTTGCATGGCCACCACGGGCATGCTTGCAGAAGTCAACCCAATTTTCGACAGTTTTCAAGCATTAATCGGCCGATACTGCTGCAATTTCACGTTCGATATTCGTACGAAGTTCATCAATCGTCGCTGGCATAGACTATAGACTTGACGTAGCCCCACAGGAAATAGTCAAACGGCGTCAAATCGCACGACCGAGGCGGCCAAGCGACTGGACCATTTCGTGTAATAACACGTTCTCCAAACCTGGTTTCCAATAAATTGATTGTGACATTCGCTGTGTGGCTTGTGGCGCCGTGCTGTTGGAACCACATGTCCTCCAAGTCCATATCATCCAATTGGAGCCAAAAATATTCGGTTATCATTGAACGGTAGCGACCCCCATTCACAGTAACGTGCCGGTCTTGATCATCACGGAAGAAGTACGGCCCAATGACGCCGCCGGCCCATAAACCACACCAAACCGTAATTTTTTCAGGATGCAATGATGACTTATGGAGTACGTGTGGATTGCTGCCTGGTCAATACCGCATATTGATGTATAAACATCTTAGCGCTAGGTATTAAGAAAAAAACAAACTCTCGGTATGGGTAAACTTGAAAGAGGAAAGACAAAATTACGGATACGCCACCATCTTGTTTATTTAGATTTTTAACTAATGGATGCGAATGGTTCGTGCATTGAATAGAGTAAATTGAGATAATGTGGTAAATGTCGGTAATGTGGTTGAGTATAGTCATACACCAACGACACCAACCAAGCCAACGGTTTGTGCATTAAATAGTGTCGGGAAAATTATCATTATCATATAATTGTGGAAAATGCAGGCATGGTGCAACTGTTATGATTTTAAGGCTTAAATTGGGTATGATTTTAAGAGTTGCCACATTCTCTAAAAGTACCTTTTTTGAAAGTGGAGGGTGAGGTTAGAAACAAAATTAAATACATATTTACGCTCAGCCCTGAATCACATGAAATAACATAACATGTTCGACGGGCGCCTTTGGCAACCTCATCAGTTTACTATATACTGTAAGCTATAGTATTAACTATATACTACACTGATGTTTACACATCATCCCCTTGAGCCCCGGTACTCACATTTTTTTTTTGTTTATTGACGAAGCCATTCAGCCAGAAATGAGCCTCATTGCTGAAGATGATTTTTCGATGAAAATCCGAATTTATTTCAAGTTGTTGCTCAGCTCAATTCACGAACATACAACGCTTCTGGTGGTCAAGCGGCTTCAGTTAATTTAATCTTGTAACGATGTAGGCCAAGATCTTTCGCAAAATTCGCCACAACGACGTCACAGAGATGCCCAACGCTTGAGAACGACGTGTGAAAGACACTTTTGGGCTTTCTGTAACTGAAGCCTCAGCGGCAGCAATATTCTCGACACTACGGGCACTTCTTTGTCTCACTGGCACGGGAACATTTTGTACTTTGCCTGTGGATTCAAATTTTTCCACTAGACGCTCAATTGTTGATATGCTAGGACGATTATGACGACCATAAATTGGACGAATGCTCTTAACGTTGAGGCCACTGACTCCGAATTTCGGTAGTAAATTTTAATAGTTTCGACTCGTTGTTGGCTCGTATTTCTTTCCATCATGAAATGGCAAACTTTATTGAAGAAAAATGCGGCAAGAAATATGGCGTCGTTTGCTGTCCCTGTTGCTCTTCTTTTGTAGCGTCCCTGTTGAAAAACCCTTTACATGGGTGAATTTGGTCGAATTTTGTGTTTTGACCAACCCTAAGTTCCAGACAAACATATTAAAAAATAAAATCCTGTGAACGTTACTAAGTGGTTTATTCACTAGCCTTTTATAAAGTAACACAGTTTTGCACAGAGAGAGAGAGAGAACAAAAAGATTAAAAAACTAGATACAAAATTATTTTTTTTAATTATTGACTCTTCTTACGCTTTCCCATTACACGAGAATTGGATTTATAATGCGAAATACGCCTTTATCACCACAAATGGTTCAAATATTTAATTTGATTTCAGAAAATAATTTACAAACTTTGACAGATAAATTATTTCACAAAATTAATTCTCTGAGAGTATTTCGAAACTGGTTCGGAGTAATTTCCGGGGGACATTCAATTCTGGGGAGATTGGCGATAGGAGTATTTGACTTCCGGGAAAAGATGAATTCAGAGGGAGAACAATCTCCCCCATAAGGCTAAATAAGTCCGAAGTCTTAAAATCTGAGACAAGAATTTTATGTAGGAAAGTAGGTATCATCCAAGAAGGACATACAGAATTTTGAAGTGGAGCAGCTATTAGCAAAGAAAACCTATTTTACGTAAAATTTTTTGAATTAAAATGAAGAAAACAATATGCTCTGTTTTACTAGCTACCTCACAACTAATACAATATTATCGTATAAAATCCAGCAAATCTTTACAAATTAATAAAACGTACCTCCTTTTTAAAACAAAAAATAACTAAAGCAATAAGAAAAGTTCTTTTAATTAATCACGCGACATTTTTATGAAAAATAGCAAAGATCAGACACATAGGAAGCTATGTATAATAATAATGGCCTTTATTGCCACCGTGTATATGCTACAGCCTGATGGGTTAAAAATTGCAATAAAGAAAAAACAAGCACAAAGCAAAAATAAAAGGATGACATTGTTTTGTCGAAGAACTTTTCCAAGCGAACTACCGACGCAGACAGACTAATACCAAAAATACCAGTCATATATGTGCGGTCGTCGGTCGGGTGGGGTATTATTCCAGCCAGTCTAGCACTATCCACCATCACTACCCCGACTTCTATTTCATTTAACCTCTCCGCGACCTTTTTGCACTCACTCTTTCAACAATGAGGCCGCCCGCCGCGCGCGGAACACAACAGAACAAAATCGACTACGATATTTTTCATTATTCTTCACCCAACTCAACTGATGACGTAATTTAATTCCTTTACTCCCGTTGTTGTTCTGCTCTTTTATATTATAAAAGTTCACATACCTACATACATAAACCTACAAAAGATAACAGGTGTACCTATAACGTAGGGCTCTATTAAAATGTGGATTTAAGTTGTACTTTTTCTTGTTTTTTTTTTTTTTCATGTTGCTTTTTCATGTCCTTTATATCCCTGGCATATACCACAAGAGCTCTTAACTTCCTGTAATTTTATGCAAATATTGCAGAAAAAACAATCCTGCTTTCGTTGCATAAATTCTTCCGCTTGGCAAATTAGAATGCATCATCACGGTTCTATACTATATAAGGGCTCATATAAAAGGGCGAAGGGATAGATTGAATATGAAATGGCATGATGGGGATGTGAGAAGCAATAAATGTTGACTATGTCCTCGGAATGAACTTTCGCACGTATAAAGATGGTGTTAATTTTATTATACCTTGTAGATGGGTGCCGCATATATCTATACAAAGTAAAAGGAACTCCATTCTCAATCATGTCATGGTATTTAATTTAGCGTTTCATCCCTTGAATTGCTCGAAGGTAACACAAAATGAACCCCTTAGTGGGTGGATTGGATGCTTGGCGACTCGGCTGTGGCAAGCGAGTGTGGTTTCAATAATTAAGTACCTCTCTACCCTCACATCCAAGTCAGCTACAAAAAACACATCCTGTCATCGTTAATAAAATCATGATACAACCTTTTGCAGTGAAACTTGTACCTATTTTAATATATTTTATATATAAGGTAGAAATGTTTGTTCTTTGGCGATGTCCCATATTTCAATAAAGGGCTTAATTGGGGTTTCATGATACCGCATTCACTAATTAAACTTGTAGGTAGTTAAATTTATATGCCATTAGGTATGTGGAGACATCACTGGGATTGTGACCCAAATGATAATATAATAGAGGTGTTTCACATTAGGTAGGTAGTTGCTTGAGCAAACTGTCAAACCAGACTTCTATAAGAAAATTAATCATGGAATTTTTGGTTTTCCTACAAAATGTTTGCTTTTATTTTTTTTTGTCTTTGAAAGACAAGTCATTCTTCTTTTTTTAAACAAATTTGTGTGGATCTATTTTAAAACCATCATACAGTAAATGAATAACCATTTTTATCGTTAAAAAATATGTAATAGAAAAAAAAAAAATGTCCAACCCCTTACAACTGTATATAGAGATGGTTATGGTTTGTTTTGTCAAATAATTTAAAAACTTCAAAACAATATTAATTTTTATTTGTGTGTACATATGTATAGAAAATGCACATATTTTTCCATTTTATATAAATAAATAAATAAATAAATAAATAAATAAATAAATAAATCGGGTGGCACAACGGCTCATGAAGAACCAGGGCCTAGTGACTAACAACTCGCAACCATTCCTGTGTGCGCCTTTCGACAGGAATGGAAGGGACCTACAATTTTATGCCGAATCCGAACGGCTTGACGGGAAGCACTTATTCGTGACAAGTGATACTCTTGGAGGATTTCTCAATTCCTCGCAAGAGGCAGTAGCCCTGAAAAAACACTTTTTTAGTTTTTAGGTGGACGAGGCTGGGAAGCGATCCCAGACCTCCAGCGTGACAGTCGAACGCACTAACCATTACGCTACGGGCTACTACTTCCATTTTATATGATATGGCACAAAAAAAAAAAACCTTATAGAAAAACCTAGCTATATTTATATTTTATTTTTGCTACATGAAATTTGGCCCAAATGAAATATGGCCCAAACATAAAAAAATTTAAAATGGCCCCGAAAATTTGTATGGGAAACAACAACAACAAAAAGAAAGTTACAAATTTGTAAATTGGGGTAATTTTTCATGGTTCTGGGGCCTTTTTTCGTTTTTAATTTTGGGGTGAAAATTCATTATGAAAAACGGCCATTTTTCATAAGATTGGAGCCATTTTTCATTATGAAAAAAAGCCCCAAATTTGGGGTCATTTTTCATATTTTGTTTGGGGCCAAATTTCATGTAGCCATTTTGTTTTAATTTAAAAACACCAAAAATGTTTACTTTTCTGCATATAATCTCTACCTCGTAAAATTATTTAAAAAATCAGGAAAAATGTTGGGATTGCTTTTTAGACAAAAAGAAACTTGAATCCAATATAATGGCATTAAGCAAAAACAAAAATGTTTTCTACATTTTTGTTTTTTTTTTTTGATATACCAATTTGATATCATCACCCTCCGAAAAGGGGTAATTACCGTTTGCTTCATAATTTACTGTTTATAAATTTTGCCAATTTTTAATTCGTCATGCAAATGTTTTTACTCATAATGTACATAATGTAGATATTGTAGGTGTAGGTGCTATGGAAGTTTTGATCAAACTGGCTAATACGATAATATTGATGACGATAAAAACAGTGTCTCGCTTTTCTGGGATTGGCGGTTAATGAGGACAAGACGAAGTATGTGCTGTCATCGAAAGAGGAATCTCAACATCAGAAGAACATAAACAATAACAATAGAAAAATTGTTTTTGTTTTTTGTTAAGTGCACTTTTTAATATGAAATATTAATTTGGAAGGTTTTTGCGACCTATAGTGCAGATGTGTTTCGCTCTGACAACAACAATTGAGCTCTTCAATAAGAAGAATCTCAACATCGCCGACTTGGGCAAAATACCACGATGGACAGATATAACTTCGAAGTTGTCAAGGACTTTGTCTACCTGGGCTCCACTATTACATCGCAGAATGACATCAGTGCAGAAATCAAGCGAAGAATTACTCTTGCCAACCGCTATTTCTTCGGTCTTAGAAGGCATTTAAGTAGTAAGGCCCTCTCTCAGAGAACCATGGAGACTTTATACAAGACCCTAATTAGCCCGGTCCTGCTCTATGGGTCAGAAGCATGGACACTGAAAGATTCGGATAGAAATCTGCTAGGGTGCTTTGAAATTCTTCGTGTGATTTTCGGTCCGGTGTTGTATCGAAGGAGTATCGAGAAGAAGATTTAACGACGAGCTATACGGGCTATACCGACGTTGACCTGGTCAAAAAGCTAAAAAATACAGCGTCTGAGATGGCTGGAGCACGTGGAGCGTATGGACAGCAACGCACTTGCCCAACGAGCCTTCGAATCCAACCCCGATGGGGAACGAAGCAGAGGAAGAAAACGTAACAGGTGGCGCAAACAAGTGGATGACGACATCAAAGTACTCGGTGTACGCCACTGGAAGCGGCTAGCTAGGGACAGAGCTGACTGGAGGGGCTTGTTAGTTAAGGCCGAAGCCCATCCTGGGCTGTGAGCGCCAACAAAAAGTAAAAAGTAAACATACAGTCATGCATTTTATTTGCTATTTGGAACAACAGGTTATTGAAATATTTTTTCAAAATAAAATTGTATTTGCAAATTTAATTTTCTTACTTTGACTCTTGAGTTGACCTTGTCAAGACGCAATTTTTATTAAGTTCAGTCCAGCTTATATAAATTTTACAGCGAAAATCAATTGTGAACTATATCCAACCCAATTAGAATTTCTAATCAAGAATTGTTGGAATTTTGGCTACCCGTGGCCTGGCATTGTTTACATATGAGTGTTTTTTATAATACAAATTCTATATACTACTGAAATACATCAGCCAAGTAGAAGACTTAGCATTATTTAATGGGACTTGTTGGATTTTTGATTTAAAATAGCTAAATAAAAACTTAATAGAAATTGCGTCTAGACAAGGCCCTCAATGTCAACTGAAGAGTCCAAGTGAGAACGCCGGGACGAAACGCCAATTTTTAAGGACTAAAGGCTGTTAAAAGCTATTTTGAATCAATAATTCAACAAGTCCAATTAAATAATGCTAAGTCCTCTACTTGGCTGATGTATTTCAGTAGTATATAGAATTTGTATTACAAAAAACACTCATATGTATTAATTTTCTTTTACATACAAAACATTTTTTTAATGATTTTTAAAAAAATTGTTGCATAAATTCATATTAGTTCAAGAAATCAAATGCCATATTTTTTTATCAGCTCAAAATACTTAGGAATTTAATAAATTACAAAAAATTCCATGCTCTTTAATTTTTTTTAATAGCCATGTTTTTAAGAAACACTCAAATATATAATTTTTGAAATTATACATAAGTCACTTTAACATAAATTGTAAACTGAATCAATGCAAACATGCGGAGTACAAGCCTTAATGATTCAGAATGAGAACAACACCATGCACCGTTTTAAAAAAGCAATTTGCAGCCAGTAAAAAATATGGCTTTTAATCGGAATTCGAAAGATCATGCGTCCAACATGTTTAGTAAAAATCTCTTCTTGGAATAATATTATTAAATCTTAAATATCTTTTTATTTTCTAACAGAAAGGCAAGTCAAAAATTTGATGGGAATATAAAACTCTTTAATTGCATACCTACAAAAAGTCTCCACTTTACATGAAACTCATGAAATATTAATTATCTCGGTGAAGGACACAAAAAACATGTCCTCTTTGTTTATAGTACTTCTACATAGACAACACACGCAAGCAAAATTACCTACTAAACTCTTTGAAACTGTTTGTTTAATGAATGCATTCTTGATTATATTTACAACTCTGATGTAACTTCTATATGTATAGTTAGCCTATAACCAAAACTAGAAGACCAAAATAACCCTAACCACCCAGAAAATGTGTATTTGTGTTGAATGTAGATGTTAAAATAATTAAATTGTCAATGAAATCTATAAATATCAATACATGGAATAGTTTTTGTTGTAGTTCCAGGAGGAAACAGATATATTAAATGTTTGTATACTCGTGCGTAAGTATGTTGTTTTTTCCACAAGAGTCGACTGATTAAGTTCCGATTGTTCGTTTTAAAATGCATGTAAAGGATTCAGCGAATGTGGTGTTGCAGAGGATCCTGTGTTCAGTTCAGTGTGTTCCTGTTCATGGATGTTGAACTGATATACGAGATTCAGAGTAGTGTTGTTTATGTTAAAATAATGCTACATGCACAGAGTACACTGATGCACATCAGGCAATGAACAAAACAACCTTGTTTTTTGTGTCATTTCATGTTGCAACTAATTAAGTGCATTCATAAAATATCCACGACCGTGTCCTTGTTTCGTGTAGTATAATAAACCTATGGATATGCATAAAACGGATTGGCTATAAATTTTGCTTTTCGCGAATTGACAATGAGCAGAGCGAAAATATTAAGGTCATCTCACAGATAAACCGAGTGCGAGCTCTTAATTACACATGCAGATACACATCCAGCTACTGAAACTGAATCTGAAATCACAGATTTGTGCAGAGTGCCGCCCGTGCGCCATGCTACGATCCTACGATGCCGATGCGAAATAAAAGAGAATTCAATTCGAAATTATTAATGTCAGTGATATGTAAGGATAATAGGATTATAAGTGTAATTACGAATTTTAATGAAAACAACAAAAGCAAAAAAAAAAAATATATAAATGAAGAATCGCAAGTAAATAAAAAATAATGTTGCATTGCTTTGCAACTCGCTCTGCGTGACTCTGTGTATGGAGCTCATCTCACAGGACAGTGGGGAATAAAATTATATGCATTTTTGTTGGTTCGGTTTGGCGCGGCTCTGCAGACATACATTTATAACTTCGTCAGGTCTAATCCTGGCGATAAGCCGTTTGTCATGATGATTACGGTTGTAAATTGACAATTTTATATGCGCCACCGTTGACATTGTTATTATTGCCCCTCGTGGGATGGGATTAAAGTTGGGATTTTGTTTTTTTCTTGTTTCACTGTTTTAGTCTGTATCTATATGTTGACGTCGTCGTTTCGTTGATTCACTTTAAATATACTTTGTATTTCTGTAAGAAAAAAAAAAAAACTAATAACAATAAAGAAGCTACACACTTGATGTGTATGTTAACACAATATTATTTGTCGTGGGTGGCATTTAATAGCTGCCTATGGATTTTTATTAAATTTATTTTATTTGCATGAAGTTTTATGGGGCAAGTTTTACGAGTTTTGGGTATATTTGTCTGTAAGGTAATACAATTTATTTAAAATGTATACCATAGCCATATGGTTCGATTGACAGTGAATATCAATTCCAAGCAAATTTAATTATAGGTATGTAGTGTAGGTACTATGAATTATAAATATAGCCTTGAGAATTGCATGAAACTTGCCGGGGTGTACATAAAACTGCGGAGAGTTTTACCCTGAAATTCGTTAGAAGTTCTTAAAAAAAAAACAGAGTTAATTTCCGAGAACATAACGAATGGCCTCAAGAAACATCGACTAGCTGCCTGTTTTTTGATAGTGTATAAACCTACTTGTATGTTGACAGCCAAAATTGTTGTTTTCTTTTGTCGAATCTATTTCTTACTTGCTATGTACAAGTACTATACCTATTGGTTTCATGCCAAACAATGTTTTGAGATTTAAATCAAAGCTTCTATTACGATGATTTTAGTTTTGACTTTTTTTCCAAATGGTTTTGTTTTTTTTTTTTTATTAAAACGAATATTTTTGAAATTGTAAATTTAACTTGTTTTGAATTTTTCCTCGTTAGCTTTATGTATGTACAAAAAATAATATCGAACCATTAATGTCAAGCTGCATTCTAGTTGCTATCCTAAAAAAGTTCGTGCCATCCATTAGTGTATTATGTGTTGTTGCTGATAAAAAAACATACCTACGAATAATATTATAGGCTTATAAAAAAAATATTTTGAAAATATGACAACAATTTGCGACAAAGCTGGAAAAGAAACTTTAATATTAAGTTCTAGTCTTGATTTGTTGTCTTCTATTCCATAAATAGGGGAGAGTGGGGCAATAAGCACCACTTAAGCTTTAGACGCTCCTAATTTTGTTTCTATTCATTAGAGAGAAGCAAATATTTTTTTAAATAATACTTTAACCTTTCAACTCCATCATAGTTAACAATCAGAATGGTTTAACAAGTATATAATGAGATATACATAAATATACAACCTTAAACCCCACTAGCGGGGCAAAAGGGACCTTTGAAAGGGGCGAAATGAATCAATGATTTCACTTAACAATTATATTACAAACAATCGGTATTAAAAACACTTATATATTTTATTCAACGTATTAAAAACTTAAATTCCTTCTTGGAAGTATACAAAGAATAAATAAACAAAGGAAGCGTAGAAAAATAAATAAACAAAAAGGAATTTTAAAGCGAAACAATATAGACCAAGAGCCTACAGCAATTTTGGGGCCTTTGCTGCATTTAAAATGCATTTCTTTCATAAAGCCCAGGTAGCTAGGGTAGGAACTTCAAAATTGTATTTCATTAAAGAACTGAGCGCCCTAGATATGAATATGGGGTTCAAGACCTTTTCTGTGGGTCCAAATGTCTGCAGTCATTTGGCTCTTCAGAAAATATTTTGGACCCCATAGCCGTGCCTAGGGCACTCAGCTCTTTTATTAAATATGATTTTGAAGTTCCTACACAGCATTTTTAATACAGTATTGCATACAAAGGAACCAATCCAAAACAGATAAAGTAGTTGTAGTTGTTGTTTTGCTTTGAAATTGGAACCAGTACGTCGTGGGGCAAAACGGACTACCACTTGTTCCATTAACCCCATAAGGAGTTTTTAAAAAGAAATACTTTTATTTTTTTTTAATATTATTTATTTACCTTTATTCCCAGTATTTTTAAGGAACACAAATAATCACAAACAATAAAAAATAGTGTTAAGTTTTGGAAAAGTTTAACCTGTCGTCTTGGATGGGTTTTGCAAAGTGGTGGTTTTTTTTTAGCAGATGTACCGTTTTCAAAGTTTCTTCATTTAAACCACAACTAACTTCAGTTTTTCAATGAAACTAAGGGATGTGTTGGCAAAAAAGGTTTTTTATAAGTTCTTATCACTGAATATAAGATGGAGCTAAGAACCACGTCAAAAATCGGTTTGGTTATTTTTGCCCCTAGGTCCTTCTTGCCCCACTCTCCCCTATAGCTAGTCTTTAAAAAAATTAAAATTAACAATATTAAAGGTAATCCTAACCCTCTTTGAAACTGATTTTTGTTTCTGAAAATATTCTCAAAAATATGCATTTATTCCAGAAATATGCACAAATATGCAAAATCTGCATTTCTCAAAACATTGGTCCTCCCTTCTAACCAAAGAAAATAAACTCCTCACCTATTTATATACACTCCCTGTCACTTCTTTGAGGCCACTATTTTCACAACAGTTTTTTCTCGATAAATACCTGTAGGAAATATGTTTCTTGGAAATGTTTGATACCTGTGAGTAGGAAAATATATTTTGCAATAAAAAAGTATAAATTCAAAGGGGTAACTTGGAAATTCCATAGGAATTTCACAAATTATAAGAATGGACTGCAAAAATGGGTATAAAAAAATGCGTCACTTGATTGAGGCCACTTGAAAAATCTTAAAAATGTTTACTTTTTTTTTTAAACATTAATGTGTTATGTTTTTGTCAATTAATAATGAGTATGTGCGCCAGTTTTTGAAATTAGCTCTATTAGCTGGTTTGGAACTAAATCACACTGTTTTTTGGAATAATCCAGTGAAATCTGGCTCCAGGCATCGCAGTTACCTTCGACCAAGACGCCCTTATCTCGAAACTGTCTACCAGCATCAGAAACTTTTCGAGATAGCCAGGCCCGAACGTTTTTGATGATGTTTGAGTCCGGTGAATAGGGTGGCCATGGTAAAAGTTCAACGTTTTCCAATTGAATCCAGCTACTACCTACCGAGGAAGTATTGATAGGGGCGTTGTCTTCTTGGAATATCCAAGGTTGAGGTTCCAGAATATTCTTTAGCTTTGGAAATACCCGTTACAGCAGGCATTTGTAACTATTTCCGTTCATTGTTGTAGTTATAAATTCCAAGTCAAATGTTCCATAAAAGGTGATAGCTCCCCACACCATAACACCTGATGTATGACTGTGATTTCTTGACAAAATAAGTTCTTCTTTTCTTTAATCGTGAAAATAAAAGTTGTAACCATCGGATCCGTCAAGATTATACTTTTTTCACCTGAAAAGACAACCTTTTTCCATGCGTTTCTACAGGCAACATGGTCCCTGGCGAAATTCATCCGTAGTTCCTTATGTAGCTGCCGTAGAATCGGTTTCTTTTTGATTTTCATACTCTTGATGTACCACAGGTTTTAATTAGCCTTAAAACCGTCGAAATACTGGCTGATACCCCACTTTTTGACCTTATTTTAGGCTCTGATAGTGTGGAATTTGAAGCTAGCCGCTGAATGAGTCGCTTTTATCGGATTGTTGTTGCTTTAGCTGTGCGTCCTTTTTGTTTTTTTCCATAGTTTTCAGTGTCTGCTAGATAGTTGTTGACAATGGTTTTACTTCTGTTCGGTCTCCTAGCTATTTCTCGGCCTGAGAATCCCAGTTCCTTTAAAGCATCTATTGATCCTCATTCTGCTATTGTCGACGTGTTGCCACAGCCAATTTTAACTTAAAATTTAATATAAAATATAGGTTTCTATCCTTTCTTAAATATTTTAACTTTTGTTTGAAAAAAAATTGGCGATGTTAACTTTTGCCAAGCAATTTTTGGAATGGCCTCAATCAAGTGACACAACTTATAATATCCAATTTTTGCAGTCCATTCAGATAATTTGGGAAATTTCTATGAATATTCCGAGTTAACTCTTTAACTTTATCCTTTTTTAATGCAAAATATATATATCTACTCACACGTATAAAAAATGTCCAGGAAAAATATTGCTTACAGGTATTTATCGAGAAAAAACTTTTATGAAAACAGTGGCCTCAACCTTCACACCTTCGCCGCATTTTTTGTGAATCATGGAACTAAATACAATAGTTTTGTCATATATATTTTATGCTATTTTTTATAAGATATGCGAAATAAAAAAATATTTATAAACAGGTTTACAAAATACAATATACGCAATAACCTAACAAAAGAGGAAATTATGCATCCTAAGCAATCTAAACTCTTATTTGCTCTCAAAACTAAAAACAAAAACAAAAAATTAGAAAAAAAAATTTCCATCCAAAAAAGGTGTTACCAATTAGCATGCTAATAGTTTCAGGCAGCTCAGCTGGTAAATACATATGTTTTTTAATATATTATAAAATGTGTAATTTTTGCACGACTTGTTTAAAGCAGTTCATGCTGTTACATTTTCCAAATGGAATAATATATGCTAATTAGAAATTGTCTGTGATAATTACACTGAAAAGTGGATTATCTAGTATTTGGACACCATTAATTAAATTTCCAATGAGTAAATACTATAAAGAGCCTAGCTCTAGAGGTGGCGTGGTGTTTTATTGATTAAAATAATAATTGTTTACGACTGGAAGAGTTTTGATTTTATTTACCAAGAGAAGGCATGTACAATAGGGTGGGTCATTTTTTATAATTGTCTTATTTTGAATTCTAATAGTGATAAAACGTTGCCAAACTTTTTGAAATCCAATTTTATTAAGAGCCTGCGCATCGATGCCGAAAATCACCATGTAATATATAAAATTTTCGCTCTAATTTTTAAAATAGGTTCTTTTTATAGGTAAAATAATCAAAGTAGGCTGGAGACGTTAATTCGTTTTGACTGGTTAAATAAGTGTCAAATGATTGTAAAGAGTATAACAACTGATAGTGACAAAAGTGTGTGGTAAAAGTTTGTATAAAATTCTCAAAAGTACTATTGACTATTTTAATTCAATATAATTTAAAATGCAGACCACCAGACGAACCTATAATACGGCGGGAAAGAAAAAAAGTTCGTAATGAATTAATGACTAAAGCTGTGTGTCCAAATGTCCCTGCATTGTATTTTGTTGGTAGAAAAGATAGAACTCTTAATGTTGTAACTAAGGGTACTAAAAGAAACAAACAAGTAGAAATAGAGGAACACATTTCCACATCAGGGAGCCAGAGTCAATGTTTTTAGGATATACGACACCGAAGCAAGGTACCGCAAAAGGCATAGAAGCATCCATTTTCTCACTACTTGCAGATAAAAACATTGAAATTGGTGACTTAGTAGCTGTTGGATGCGATGGCACCGCTACAAATACAGGCAAGTTTAATGGTGTAATAAGACTTCTAGAAAAACGGATAGGCCGTTCCTTGCAATGGATAATCTGTTTGTTTCATTTAAACGAATTGCCACTCAGACATCTATTCATAAGGCTCGATGGTGCAACCACAGGTCCTTCTTCATACACGGGTGAAATTGGAAAGCAGTTAGAGGTTTGCGAAAAGCTAATTATTGTCAAATATAGTCTTTTATCAAGTACGCTGTCAGAATTCACGCCAAAGGATTTGAGTCAGGATCAGAAGTATTTATATGAAATTACAACTGCAGTTATCACTGGAGACTTTCCGTCGGATTTAGCAAATAAGGCACCAGGAACGATGTCTCATGCCCGATGGCTGACGAAAGCAAACTGAATACTTCGTCTTTACGTCTCTACAGCAAAACCATCCCAACATTGAATCCATCTAGCAGAGTTCGTTGTAAAAGTGTATGCACCAGTTTGATTTCAAATAAAGATGCATTCAACTTGCAAGGACGGTTGAAGACAATTTTGCAAACTCATTCAGGCTTCTCGTTATTTTTCCCCTGAACTTAAAGCAGTTATAGATCCGGTTATTCAGCGAAATGCATATTTTGCACATCCTGAAAATCTTTTGCTGTCAATGTTAATGGATTATAAGTTATACGTTCGGGAACTTGCTGCTCGAAGAATCCTTAAAGCTCGAAATTTAACCCCAAGAAGAAACATACCACGAGTTTTTGAAGTACCGCAAATCAATTTGAATGCTTAACCATATGTCGAGATGATAGTTTGGCAACAAACCATTTATGAGCCTCCAGTTTTAAGAGATGTTTCCAACGAAGAAATATCTAAAATAATTAAGTCACGCGGCGAAGACAACTTGACCTTTTTAAGGCTGCCCTGTCACACACAAGCAGTTCAACGTTCTGTCGAAATTGTAACAGAAGCTGCGATGTCTGCGTGTGATGATAAGTCTAGAGAAGGTTTAATTAAAGCAAAAAAAGCTTCCAGAAAAATCATGCCAAAATTTGAAAGCAAACGCGATTTTAATGTCAATTTTAAGAAAATTTTGTATATAATAAAAATGTGCGTAAATTAATTAATCCTTATAAGTATGTTATTTTATAAAAAAGAGTTTGTTTTCTATGCTTATTTCGTAAAAACTTTTTTAAAATAAATATTTTAAAAAGTTTTAAGAACGATTGTTTTTATTTTAATTTTTCAATTTTCAAACCCAATGCGCAGGCTGAAGATCGTCATAAACTAATTTTTTTTTCTTGAATAATAAATAAATATTCTTTTAGCAATGTTTTATCACTATTAGAATTTACAAAAAAAAAAAAAATTCCCTACAAGAGTGACCCACCCTTATGTACAATATGTACATATAGATTTAAAATATTATTCAATTTGTATCATGTTAGTTTTAAATATACATATAGGTATGTATGTAGATAAGTTACAACATATTTTAATTTTTTTGCTCAAATTTATGTTTTTTATTAGTAAAGATATATACAAATAGTTTTATTTACACTTACATAATTATGTAGGTAATACTTGAAAGCGGATTAAAATTAAAATCATGTCACTAACATCAGCAGTCAATTAAAAAAAAAAAAACAAATAAAATAAGAGAATTCAGGAAGTTTATGTACCTATCTACAGACAGTCAAATTCAATTATTTTTAATAATAATTCATTCAATCACCAACGACCATACATTTTAAACTCTAAATATTATTCAGTATCAAGTAGTGATAAGAAACACGTTCAGAGATTTCATAAATCTTCTTTTGTCGCCAACAAAAAAAAAAAAAAAAAACATCTTTAGCAGAACATGGTTTCGATCCACGGACCTCTGGGTTATGGGCCCAGCACGCTTCCACTGCGCCACTCTGCTTAGGAGAAGTCAGTGACAGATTATCTACATATACCTAGAATACTTGTTTTACTCCAATGTACATATGTATGATGTTTTCGATGTAGTGAGTACACAAAACAATGACACATCCAGCTAGAGACTCGATAAGGGATGAATAGATTTGCTTTGAATTTGATACAGACTATTTTTATATTTTTGTTGTATGTATACAAATTATAGTTTTTTTTTCTTAGGTCATCTAGAACTGGTATGCATACCTGTCAGTAATATACAACTTTTCTTCTAGTTTTTTCTTGCGAATTGCGATTCATTATATATGTTCATAAGACAGGTATAGAAAGGTACATTTATTGTATAAATGGTAAATTATTCAATCGTTAAAAACAATTCATCTCGAAAATTTAGGGCTAGTACTTTCTTCAATGCAAATGCTTCAATGTTATGTTTACCTTTACGAATCATGAAATTTCCTTTAAAATGGCATTCAATCGTTAGTGTATATTTTTGCATATTTTGCATATTTGTGCATATTTCTGGAATAATTTCATATTTTTGATCATATTAAAAAAAAAAAAAAAAAAAATACGCAAATAATATCTTCAAAGAAAATTGTTTCTTCGCTTTATTTATCGGGATCGAGAGAATTGGGATATTCTATTAAAAATGTTTTAATAGCGAAGAGTCATTGTATCAAGCGCGGATCCAAGGGGCGATCATGGGGGTCATGACCCCTCCCCTGGGAGATTCAACTTTTGTTTTTCTATATGATTTTGTTTAAATTAGGAGCAAAAGCTAGATCTGTTGTGCTCATGACCCCCCCCCCCCCCTTTGAGTCACATGTTCTTTGCATAACTGCTCTCAGTATTGGTAGAACATAAATATTTGGCTGTGTAATAACCCAACGCCCGACGTAATATTTGGTCCAACATCATGGACCAATATTGGCTAGTTAAGCTGCATGATCTTATCACTAACCATGCAGAGTCATGAAGAGTTATAAAAACTCATCCAAAGACGATGCTAAGTGGTTATACATTTTGTAATGGTACTCTTTTTTTGTGTTATTCATCTTTATATTTATATGTATCTTTGCTCATATTTACAAAGCCTTAAAACACTTTAAAAACTAGTCCTCGATTTCATAAAGCCCCTTTAAAAATTGTACAGGCTTTTAAGTCATAATATGACGTTTATTCCATACGAAATACGTCATTTAAAAATTTAAAAGCCTGTTAAATGTTTATGAAATTGGCCATAGATATTTAAAATTCAAAATTAAGTTTCTCGAAGTAACTTGCAAATGTTTCCATATGAATTACTGCACCCAACAGGAAGAAACAACGTCCAAGTAAATAACAATTTTATTTTTTTTATACTAAGCGCCCGCTGAAGGGGTTTCGACTACCGATTCGACTAGCGATTAGGTAGGTTGGAGAGGATTTAAAAGGAGATACCGATGCACATTGGTTTTGAATGTCTGAAAATCACAATGGGAGGGGAAAATTTGGCTGGGTAAAGCATTCCACATTCGTGTAGTGCGACTAGAGAAAGAATCTCTGTATTTAACAGTACGTCCGAAGTTGGGCTCAAGGATAAACTGATGGGCATTCCTAGAAGCGCGAGTATTACGGTTGAATTGTTTAAGGGGAGGAATGCAACTGGCTATTTCACTAGAGCACTGTTTGTTAAAATAACGGTAAAATAACGAAAGGCATGAAACATTTCGACGGTGCTCCAGAGATGTAAACGTATCCCTTATAGTTCTTTCACTAATCATTTTAAGAGCTCTCTTTTGAATTCTATCCAATAGACTCAAGTGGGTTATTGGAGCACCTGCCCAAATATGGGAGTTGTACTCAAGTTTTGAACGAATAAAGGCTTTGTAGATCACAGCCAGGTCAGAAGGGGAGAAAAATTTATTCCATCGACGGAGAAAACCTAAACACCTAGCAGCATTTTTGGCGATGTCAAATATGTGGTCGTTCCACAAAAGGTGGTCTGTGACACACATACCGAGGACTGAAAGCGATTCGGTTTCCTCAATGCAAGTGCCGCTCATAGATAGCAGCATAGGATGTGGGTTCCGCTTTAACGACAGGAGACAGCATTGAGTTTTAGAAGCATTAAATTCTACACGGTTTTTGTTTCCCCATTGGACAATGCTGTCAAGGTCAGAATTGAAGTTCCACATCTGAAGGACATGGATGTGAATCTAGAAACGAATATGAAAAGCTGAGGGTACTGTCGTCAGCAAAACAGTTTAATGGATTAGAAGTTTCAGATAAAAGATCGTTGATGAATATAAGAAAGAGGGTCGGAGATAAAACGAAGCCCTGGGGCACACCAGCATTTATTTTGTGGATATCAGACTTGTAACCATCCAATACAACTTGTATTGAGCGGTCCGAAAGGTAATTTCTAATCCAACGAAGAAGAGATTCATCGATACCAAATGCACGCATTTTCGATAAGAGAGCTTGGTGCCAAACTCTATCAAATGCTTTTGAAATATCTTACTTTCTCCAAAACGATATAAAGATTTGAGCCACTGTTCGGTGAGATATACCATCAGATCAGCAGTGGACCTATTGCTACGAAAACCGTACTGCCGGTCATTAAGAAGCTTTCGTCTTTCGAGATATTTCTTAAGCTGAAAATTGATTAGCGTTTCCATGACCTTGGAAAGAAGGGACGTAAGTGCAATTGGTCGATAGTTGGAGGGTGAAGAAGATACGCCTTTTTTAGGGACAGGCTGGACAAAAGCTGTTTTTTTTCGGAAAGAGACCAGTAGAGTAGGACAGATGAAAAAGCTTACGCAGTGGTTTTGCCAGCGTTGAAGAACACCTCTTCAGAACAATTGGATCGGGAAATTGATATTTTTCATCATCTACGAGTATTTCTTAAATTTCTCTTTTGTTTCGGGTATAATTGACCAAACAGATTTAAATTCACAATCAAAATCATTTGGATATCTCTGACCGCAATGTAATAGCCACTTTCTAAGTGCGATAAAACAACAAACTTACCAAGTGCTATGAAGACACGTTTTGACGTTGATAGAATCAAAAAACCCTCTGAAAACTATGAAAATCTTGAGCTTTTATTTGTACATATGAACAAATTGTTTCAGGGAATTAGGGTGATATTTGAAATTCAATATTTAAGGAAAATTACAACATATGTAGGTACTTCATGTTTCCAAACCTCAAACAAAAATTTAAGTATACTGGCTAGGTAAATTATTAGTGTGTAGCTTTAGCAGAAGGTCTTTCTAATAATATAAAAATAAAAGAAATTTGTTCAGTGTAAGGCTTTATTGGGCTTGTATGTACGTACACAGGCGTCTGGATCCGCCCTTGGATTGTATAAATATTAGTATATTTTGATATTTTCTATATTGTATGTCCTTAAAAACTGAATAATCAAAGAACGGTTTTGAAACTCCAATTTTATTTTTTAATACAATTTTTTTTTTTAATGTTTAAATATGTATGTATATATTATACGCACAATTATTTGAGCTTTTGAGAAGGTTCTGTACGAAACTTAATATTAGAGCTAAATGTTAGAAATAAGGAAATTCATTCTTTAAAATGCAGGCACTTTCTTAAGCCAAACAAAATTAATCTGATTACTTGAAAAAATATGTGTTTAAATTCATGCAAATAACTGTCAAACGTTGGAGTGTGTTCTTTTGTGCAATAATTGTAATGAGTAGGTATACAAAAATCAGAATCAAAACTGGTAGATGACAAAAAAAAAAAAAAAAATGCTAACCGTTTGCAAGATATCCAATTTTCAATTAAAATATTTTTATTTTTTTTTGAACATTAGTAGGTATACACAATACTTTATTTCAAATTTGAAGGACCTCTTGTGTTTAAAAATGTTCATTGAAATCGGTGAAACCGCTAACAAAAAATTAAAAAACGGTATTATTATAACTACCGCTTGTAACAGTTTTTTTTTCTCTAGGGAGAATCCTCTTTAAACCAGTTTTAAGAAAATTTCTTCAGTGACTTATTAGCCTGCAGGTACAGGACAGGAATAATGCTCGAGTTCGATTTTCTTTCGGGGCCAAAACTTCGTATTAATCAACTACACCATTTGAAGACCCAATTTTATTTTTTTCATGAACACCAATAAATTAACTTGTCTAATTTCATGAAAAATAGTTCCAGTACCAAAAAAAAAAAAAAACCAATCAAAAAGTTCACCAGGGCGTATTCGTACTTTTTTATTTTATTGTTTTTTTTTTTTTTTCTTTTTTTACACTTTTTCTTTCATATTTCTATGAAATGTTTCAGAAGTTTTTTTTTCGAAAATCGTTTGAATTACCTATATATAATAGCCGTGTTTTTTTCATACTCATTAATTACTCACTGTTAAATTTTACTAGCAAAACAAAAACAAAATAAACACTGAGTAGTCTGATTTGTTTTTGCTTGGCGTTTAAAATAATAAAGTGAGTAATTAATGAGTATGGAAAAAACACGGCTAATGATAATAAATATTATATTCACTTTATGATATATGTATAAAACATTACATTTACTTTATAAGTACTTACATCGTATTTATTTGGCCTCATTGTACCCATTTATTTTGCATATGTATTCGCATTCGGTTACGGTTTTTCGTAAGCGTCCATTTATACACAACGTTCAAATTGTATTTAAATATGATTAATTTGTGTTTAAATTAATAGAAGAAGATTATTTTGTATTATTTCACTTGGTTAAGTTTTTTTTTTTTAATATTAATTGATATATTTTATTTATATAAATTATATATGAACACTATAATTGTAAATGCGTTTGTTTCTGTTAGGTTTGAGATTCGATTATTTGTTTTGTTTTTATTAAATTAAAAAAACAGGTTGTATTTTTTGTTGTTTTGCGTTTTATAATTCGATTAGCATAGCACATATCCTGATTTGTTTTACACGCAGGATGTCGATATAATTTCGATTGAATAGATAAAATTAATGAGCTTTAAAACACGCACACAAATTCACACACACACATAATTGATTGTGTTGTTTTTTGTTATTGTTATTATAATCCATGTAGGTAGTATAAATTAATTGAATTTCATTTTGTATAATTAAAATTTTTTTTGTCATCAATTCTTTGAGTAAAATATGTTTATGTATGTATTTTATATTTATTTAGTTAATTTATTAAATCCTTAGCGATACAATTTAAATTATTTGTTAGAAGAATATCCTATGAAAATATTATTTCAAAAAATATAAATATAAACAAATAAAACGTAGGACTAGAAGCTAATAAAATTCTCTCAGGATTGTTTTAAGATGACCTTAAAAATCCAATTAATTTTAAAATCAACGAACAAAATCAAATATTTATATTGAAACGATTCTAGGGGCTTATCCACTTCCAATTTAATTGCAACAAATTTAATTAAGAATGTATGTAGGTGTTATAAAAGCCTTCGATAACTAATCCACAGACTAAGTTTTGAACACACAAGTTTGTCAAATTTCATGGAATTCCATCCGAGTTTATTGTAACCTGTGTTCATAATTTGTGTGATAGTGTTTATGTGGAGATAATTCAAGAATTGACTTCAGTGATAAAGTTGTGCAAAATTATTGCATTAAATTCATTGAATTCAAAATAATTGGAAATTTACGTTTACACAAACACGTTAATTCAAATTTAATTCTTTTTTATTTATAGGTGAAACTATAGGTAGTGGTTTTTTATATGAAAGAGAACCAAATAACTGTGCTTTCCCAATTAGAATTCTATGAATACTTTACTCGTCGTATTGTCATGAAGGAAGATTTTGTAGTTCTGAGTTGAGACATTTGGTGCAGTCGAAGAATAATTTCATAAATGTTTTTTTGGGTTAGGGTGTCCCGGAGCCCGCATCCGGCCCCACCTGCTTTCGGCCTCGAGATAATACTATTATATTGATATACAATGCAATTAGGTACCTTATCTATATATAAATGTTGTGGTACCATTTGCTCAGAAAGTATCCAACCGATTGCAATAAATTTTATATGGTTGAAAAGCCATAAGACCAGAGATGTGCAAAATATACCGGAGACACGCATTTACACACTGTGGGTCATTTTGGTTTCGCACTGCCGATCACTGTGTAAATTAAAAAAAAAAAAATTGAAACTACAAAATGTTTTGTGATTTAATTTTTAAACAACTGTAAATGTGAGTTGTTGGTGGTCGAATTTCGGCCAGAGAGCGATACTAGTCAAGATTGATAGCCTAAGAGCAGTCAAAAGTCAACACATTGTTTCCTTTAAAGAATCTTAAAGTAAGAAAACAGTGTTATTATCTTCTATTCAGTGCTGGTATAACTTGTCCGAGTCAGAATGAAATATACTTTTCCAAGCACTTTGAAACGTCATGTCATTACAAATAATTTTTTTTTTTTACCTTGGAACCTACTTAAGAAACATTTATATGTATAACATTGATTCAGTCACAAATAATTCCTATATTTATCTACACAACAAATGTATTTGATTTTAAAACAAAATTAATTGAATGAGAAAAAAAAAGATATATGCCAAATCACCTTTTCCCAGTTTTTTTTGTTAGATGATAAATGACAGGATTTATTTTAGAAGGTAAGCATTTTGATAGATGTTTAAAACCAGAACCGCCTAAGGTTATATGCATTTGTGAAGTGTTAAAATGAAAAATTATTGGATGAAAACTCAAATGATATTTTTTGTAACACCTCACAACTCACACCTTCATAGCAGGGACTGTTTTAAGTGGTAGTTGTTATTTTTTTTTTTTTTTATATTTAGCGCGCGCTAAAGAGGTTATGAATACCCTTAAAGTGATAAGCACAGCACGAGCGATTAGGTATGTTGGAGGGGATTTGAAAGGAGAAACCGATGTACATTGGTTTTGAATGTCTGTAGATCATAATGGGAGGGGAAGATAGAGCTGGGTAGAGCATTCCACATTCGTGTAGTGCGACTAAAGAAAGAATCTCTGTATTTAACAGTACGTCCGAAGTTGGGCTCAAGGATAAACTGATGGGCATTCCTAGAAGCGCGAGTATTACGGTTGAATTGTTTAAGGGGAGGAATGCAACTGGCTATTTCGCTGGAGCAATGTTTGTTAAAATAACGGTAAAATAACGAAAGGCAATAAACATTTCGACGGTGGTCCAGAGATGTAAACGTTTCCGTTATAGTTCTTTCACCTATCATTTTAAGAGCTCTCTTTTGAATTCTATCCAATAGACTCAAGTGGGTTATTGGAGCACCTGCCCAAATATGGGAGTTGTACTCAAGTTTTGGACGAATAAAGGCTTCGTAGATCACAGCCAGATCGTATTCTGGTAGTTGATATTTGAAATTGGAAGCTCTAAATCACGTTTCTGGTAGTTGTTATTTAACACTTTGCTCTTTCTTCGACCTTGACTAGTTGAATACAAAGTACTTCTACGAATGTCAATTTCCAATCACTGTGTAGGCTCGAATATTTGCTGCTTATTTTAGTTTTGAATGATTTATTACTATCAACATTTGTTACCATTATCTAAGTACAGAAAAGATGATACACCTATGTACCTCTTAAACCTATTACCCGCTCAGAATGTTCGCACTTGGTTTTGTTTGCCTCAACGACTTCACATATGCATATTGAATCACTTTTCCAAAAATAAAAAAACTATAATTCATATACTGCGCGTTTCATTGGAAAGTTTTGTCAACTAGCGCGGTAAAATTAACTTCGGTAAAAACAACAAAATTAAGAAAGTGTCGATGAAAACGCCAACCGATAAACGGGCTACGTCTACGAAAAAATAATTAAAATCGGAACGAAAATGTGCTGTTTGATTTAGTTAAACAATGAAATGTTGGTAGTTCTGATTTTTTTTCCTAAAACAGTCACTGCTTCATAGATCGAGCATTGACCCCTCTAGTCTCAAAAGTGGTGGAGTTACTCGTACATAGATATCAATTTTCTAAAATATGCTATAATATATATATATATATGCTATGAACATTTTTGAAAAGGAATTATTTAAATAATCACATATTCACCTCTATTTAAAATTAATTATTTTTTATTTTTTCAACGCTCTGTGATATTTAACTGAAAACTGATTATTCCAAATGAAAAGAATTTAAAAGGTATAAGTACCAAAGTAGAAAAGGCATAGGAAATTAAAATAGGTTGAAAGCCTCATAGCCTTCTATTTTAAGGTACCCACTTATATACAAAAGTAGTGACATCATGTTTTTGAATTTTTCAGAGCATGCAACTTTCTGTTTTTTGTAGGTATCTGCTTCCATAAGAAAATGTATTCGCACAGCAGAAAAGGTACATATCACATGTCCATGAAAAGCAATTGAGCTTAATCGATCCTTATTTCAACACTCTCTTTAAGGTGCTTTTATTATTAGAAATTTTCTTCTGCATGAGGTATGAAATATACCAGATACAATAAAGAATGATAGAGAGGATGACAAATGGATATGTTAATATGTACTCATCAGTATGTTTCGACAGCGTTGCAAAGAACTTTGTAGGCTTTAAGGTAATTTTTTAATTTCAAATTTCTATGAAGAGAAAAAGGATGATTCATTTTTTTCTTTTTCTCGGCGTTATTGTTATCTCGCTTTTGAGGGTATAACAGCTGTCTCACTTGCCTGCTTCTCAGCAGTCCCTGAGCTACACCCAGGAAGGGGGATTAAGAGTCGCACTTTTTTAGCTTGTCGTGAATATTATTTGCAAAACTAATCGAATTAGCAGAAACATCTATTTCACAAAGTGAAAGAAAATTAAATTTTCTACAAAAAAAGTTATGCACATATTTTTGCTAGGGTTAATAAGGGAGAAACGAGGGGTAGAAGTGTCAACAAATCTGGAAATCATGGTATTGTCTTGCATAATGAATGTTTATTGACAAATTTACCTGAAAATAACAAAAATGGTAAATAAACCATCATTGTTATTTCATTGCTGGTATGCTCAGAATGATAATGTTCTATCGATACATCCGAAAATATACAAAAAACTAATATTGTAAACTTCTTAAATGATGGACAGTTTAGTTAGCAAGAGTTTGATTCGTACGGAAGCACCGCAAAACAAACGTTCTTTTTTACAAAACTATAAAAATTGTTTCCCAAAGAAGGGAAAGGAAGAACTTACCCTTCTAAGGGAAGAGGGGGGACTTTCTTAAACAAAACAAGTATTAGAAAAACAATGGAACACTTAAATCAAAAACATATTTTTTTTTTAAACCAGAATTTTGATCTTTATTTAATTTTTAAATCAAGCCACTCTACTACAACATACTTTGTACCTATAGTCTAGGTTATAACAACAATAATCATATTTATACAAAAAAAAAAAATAAAAAATGCCTTCGTAACGTTTAATTTTCTCCAAAACTTCAGGCAATATAAATCATTTCGTTTTCAGTTTTAAATTAAAAAATAATAGGGAGAGTGAATAATAAAAGCCAATTCAGAATCAGGATCAATTTTCGATTAAGATCGGTTAGCATTACATTTTCACACGTATATAGGTACTTTTATTTGGTAGATTTATCGTCCAAAGTAATAAATATCATAATTTTAGTGAGGAAACATTTATTTATATTTTTAATTGATTTTTAAAGTTTTCGGAACGATGTAGCTGCAAAATGGGAGTTAAGATAATTGTAACCCGCAGGCCAAGCAAGGTTTATTCCTTAGACTTAATGAAAAAAAAAAATATAATAATTCGCAAAAAATGTCACTACATACCAAAAAAGTAATAAAATATTTTGAATCACATTTAATAGTGATGCCTCACTGTAATATTGTACGCTAAGTCGGTAGTAACTTAATTGCATTTGGTTTCTCAAACAAAAAAAATATAAATAATTATCGGTACCTATATTTTATGTATGTACTTAGGTTTATGTAAAGGTAGTTAAATTTGTTTATTATAAATCTTACTTTTATTCTTATTCAAAGTTAAACTATCCAACAAATATTTTCTGATTTTCTATTTTTCGATTCGAATCATTTCATTCCAAATTATAATTATGACGACGAGATTAGGTAATATTTACATATGATTTCACAAGCACACACGTGTAAGAACACTACCTGAAGATTAAAAAAAAAAAAAATTAAAATTAAAACAAATGTTAAAAAAAACTCTCCTATAAAAAAAAAAACTAAAAACACTTCCGGCCCGAATATTTTAAATCGACACGGAACAATATTCAAATCATGTAATGTTATGATTAACGGTATTCGACCGACAAATTTCAACCCAAATAAAAGAATTTGCAAAAAGCACAAGTTGCGGTAAATTGCACATAGACATCGACGACAAAATATGGTCTATGTCTACATATTGTTAAACACACAATATCCGCACACAAGCACACCAGAAGAACACTGATATTAGGGGGTGGTTGGGTCAAGAAGGGGGAGGCTATGTCATCGGTCAATATGGATAATATACACGAATTGTGTCACTTCATTCATTCTGCCGCAGTAAATTCGAAATCCGAAATAAAATTATCAACCCCGTCGTCGTCGATACGATGGCGATGGGTGACACACGACAAACAAAAATTGAATGGAATCACTCGTTCACTAGTTATAATTTAACCGGAGGTTTTGCCTGACCTGCAACTACACAGAAACAGAACTCAGCAGAACAGAACCAAAAAGCCCGACAATCTTACCGAGAATTGAGAAACAAGAGCCAAGGGAACACACAAATCAATTCGATTCACGTAATTGACCCACAAAACTAACGAGCACAAACACCGAGAGTATCCTTTTTTGTGCCATTGCTTGATGTGCTGTGCTGGCCTGGTACTAACATTGGCTCTGGCTTAAGTTCTTGATTCCCATCATCAAATCCAAGACGACCGGCCAAAAACGGAAATTATGCAGCAGTTCCCTGGACTTCTGTGGCCGGTTCCGCATAGTTTCTGTATTATGTGTCATAATCACTTTACAACGCCCCGAGCCAAACTACCCCCTTCGCGTATCAAAAAGGTATCCACTGCTCTTTGAGAAAAATCCATCAGAATCAGAACATAACTATCAAAAAAATCAACCCTTATAGCTGAATGGCCAAGGGGGGTTTCCATTAATTCCGATTTGAACCGAGTTCACACTACTTTTTGTGCCGTCATTGATTTTTCTCGTTTTCTTCTTCTCGAGGAAAACAAAAAAAAAAAAAAAAACTCTGAAAACGTTATGAAAAACTGTTCTAAGAAGAAGAAATCACCAACAACAAAAAACTAGAAAAAGAAAATTATTATCGTCGTCCGGTACACAACCCCCTGCCCGACCGCGAAATCCAATTTTTTTTTTTCTCATTTACTCTACTCTTGATTGATCCCTTTCCGTTAGTGTCAGAATATGGGGATACAAATAATTTACACGATGTGAACCCAACTAAATGCGATACGAAACTGAAGGAAAACGTGAAACTACACTTCTCCGTATCGTGCAACCGCACTGAGCAACACAGAAGAAGAACGAACCACTCGACAAAAATACAACAACAAAAAAACGTTATTAGTAGCTGCTGGCCTGAGCCAAACCGTATCAGCCGTACTAAAAAGAAAATTTAAGCAACCAACAACAGCAGAAAAAAAAAAAGAAATAATCCTAAAACTACACCAACTCCAGCTCCACCATCCAATCTACCAGCACCATAGAGGCAAGACGCAGGAACACCACCGTCCGTCGTTGTCCGTCACACGAAAACGGGGGCTCGTTCGTTGTTGTCGGACAGCGGGATATGCACCACTCGCAGGCAATGGGGCTGTCGGTCGCTGCCGTTGTTGCGCGGTGGTAGTGCCGCTTAGTATCGGATCGGCCTTCAGCGGTGTGCCTGTGCCTAGAAGTCGGATTCGGGTTCTTTTCCTTGGCACGACTTCTGTCTGTCCTGTTTTTATTTCTTCTCAGAAGCTCTTCTGCTGAGTGGTAAGTGGATGTGTGGAACAGTGGAACCCGTACGAATCTAATAAGGCTTTCCCCATTGCATCCAACATTACCCTTCATACTGAGTGAATATTATGTACATGAGTGAGTGGGTGGGTGGACGACTGTCGACGATGGTTCTTATCATGTGGGAGGGGGGACTTATATGAGCAAGGAAAGTGGTTGCTGTTTTTGCTGAGAAACATTCTTCTCCTTTGGGTGGCAATTATTGTGAATTAGTCAAAGGGATATTTCGGAGTGAATTATTAGTTTTTCTCAAGAATTAATGTGCACTTGATAAATAGTTGCAATGTTGAATGTATTATACACAAGGAAGTATCTTTAATAGAAATGCACTATTTCTCTCGATTAATTGTTCTTGAAGGAAGAGGATAGTTGGAAAGAATAGCCATTTTAATACTATACAAAAGTAGAAAACTTCTCTTTCTTTAGGACCTAGTCAAGACCATCTGCTGCAAGTACAAGCAGATAAAAGGGTTTTGAGCTAACAGTTTGTTTTAATAAATTCAAGATCACATTTTCCATCATCGTTCTGCCGTAGGAACCTACGTACTTTATCTAACTCTAAATCAATAGCAAATATAAGTATTCAGATATCAAAAACCATATTTGAAACGAAGGATAAACTTAAAAAAATTCGTAGGTGTAATGTTTTTATATTTTGCGTATTTAAAGGTTTTTTTTTCATCCCAGCTGGAAAAATGACAAGTTTTCGTCTAGTTTTGGCAAGGCCCTAGTAAGTTTTCAGTAGGGAAAATCTAGACGAGAAAAACTCGTTAAATACTTGATAAACCCTTGCTGGATTTCAGTACAAAAATTTGTGAAAAACGTCAGACAATTTAGAACATAAAACCTGTTCTAGGTTGTTCTACCTAAAAAGCAAGTACATACAATCCTGTTCTATTCTGTATGTATTTGTTATGAAATATGGTATGAAACATTAGAGTATGAAACTTATTCACTTCCGACATTGAATTTTTGTACAGCGAGTTCAGTAGAAGATCATAAAGTTCATAATCGCCAGGGCCCTTGTTCTAGCCTTTGTTAACCCTTTCTAGCCCCTTGTCAGAATCTATGTAAGACTCTCCAGTGCCTTGTCGAAAACTACATTGTTTCATTCTTGGGATTTCTTTCAGTAGTGCCATTTATCCATAATACCAAAAATTGATCACAACAAGTTTCAATCCTATTTTAATTGAATTAGTATCTGATTGGTTATCAATTCCTTAATATATTCTTAAAATATAAACAAGTCACGAAGCAATCACGCCTCATATGATTTGTTTGTGCTCACTTTTTCACTTCATGAATCCAAATTTCACTGCACATTAAATCAAAACAAATAATTTTCATAATTTCTTAAGACTATATATTTTGTCAACAATTTGACTTTAAATTAGGAATTCTAGCGAGAAAAAAGTCCGACTTTTCTCCCCAATGTCGTATTAAATTTCCATAGTGTTAAGTTAAAATTTTTAAAAAATTATACAAACAAAAAAAAAAACAAATAAAGTTTAGCATACGAAGAACATTATGTACCTATACTTTTATGTGTAAGGATAGAAAGCTAGGGGTGTACCACGAAATAAAAATAGATCTTAGAAATGAATTCAAAAATATTTCATCTTAGTGCCATTGGGTATAATCTCCATACAGTAATAAAAGATAAAAGGTTAGAATTTATATGCCAAACAAAAATATCTGTGCACTGTTTACATATCACAAATTGTTTCAAGAGGATTTCAAATTGAATATTAATTTAATACACTATTCGCAGGAGACCAAAGTCTAAAAAAATTAAAAAAAGTTGTTCTTAACATTTTTACGTACAATGTCTATTCAATCTTATATTTAAATTTAAAAAAAAATGTCTCTCATGAGATAATTTCTCAACTCATTCAGTGAATCGAACAAGTTGCATTGAACAAAATTGAAATCCAAATGTTTCGAGTGATTTTTCCTCTCGATTGTCGAATGCATTACATTTTCTTTTGTGGAATCTAAGAGAAGAGTGTTGTTGCAACTTGCAAGTTACATTATTTTTTCCACTCAATTTGCTGATGCAACATTAGGAAATTGTTATTGGAAAAGAAAATTCACTCAAAACAAAATTGAGAAGCTCTGGTGGTTATAACTCAAAGAGTACAGTTCACAATAAAAAATATTCTTCTTAAACAAAAATAACTAAGGAAAGGAAAATAAAATAAATACGAAATTTCATGCTTTTTAATACTTGCAATCAAAGTGAAATGTTCGTTCTTGTTGATTCTCATATTTTGTTGGGATTAGAACAAATGTTATTCAAATTAATAATTTCAAATTTAATTTTAAGTATCGGGTTTGAGGCAACGGATTTATATTTTATTCCTTCTACCCTACTTACATTATAATTTTGTTAAGAAATTGTAAGATTCACAAATTAGCTTAGACATACAATTATGAAATAATATACACATACACATTGAGTATGAATGTAGGTAACTTATTAAAATAAAATAAAATAAAATAAAATAAAATAAAATAAAATTAAATTAAATTAAATTAAATTAAATTAAATTAAATTAAATTAAATTAAGTTAAATTAAATTAAATTAAATTAAATTAAATTAAATTAAATTAAATTAAATTAAATTAAATTAAATTAAATTAAATTAAATAAAATAAAATAAAATTCAATAAAATTAAAAATAAAATAAAATAAAATAAAATAAAATAAAATAAAATAAAATAAAATAAAATTAAATTAAATAAAATTAAATAAAATTAAATTAAATACAATTAAATTCAATTAAATAAAATAAAACGATATCAAATAAAATAAATCTTTGTCTGATATTTGACGTAAATTGAGAAAATTGCATATTTACAATACTTACTCTTCAATTATTAGTCCAAATATGACGGCCACGCACTATCAACAACTTAGTTATAAAGAAAACAATAGTGCTTCGTTTTCTTCATGGATGATTTATTTCGGTAACAGGTAAATAGAATTTGTATTCTGAAACCAGGGCCGTAGCGTCCATTGGGGTAGCAGGGGCAATGCCCCGGGGCTCCCGGCCAGGGGGCCCCCAACGGAGATCTCCTTTTGTTTCGCTCGAATCGGTATTAACTTTGTTAAGTTAGCTTCGTTCAGCTCAATCCCACTTTTTGAGTCATTGCAACTAAAATTGAATTGCCGAATAAAATCTAACCCTAATCAACTCAAACTGTAGATCTTACGTATAAGCTCACTATGTAGTTAATTCATTTAACCGAGGCATTACATCAATTCTAGGTTTATCCATTTATATTCAAGTATGTGTTGCTTCTTTTTGTGTATATGCGATCCTTGAAATATTCAGATGTAAAATTTAAATAAAAGAATTGGGAGAAAACTCTTAAATTATGTGTTAATGTTCATGGTAAGCGAAAGCTCATTGCCATTTTATTTTCAACGTTTAATTCTTTTTCACCCGTAACTCACGCAGTTTTAATCCAAGTTATTTGGCATACGCATATCTGTAGCAAATTAAATTTTCTACAAATTATGTTTTATAACTTTTTTCGCTTGTTGCTATGGCCTAAAAGTTAGTTCATTTTGTTTAAAAAAAAGTTAGGGTTGATTTTATATATGCGTCATATTCTCATATTTCTTCTGTTTGTGTCATCTGATTTTTCTGCTCAGTTACTTTCTATCAGGTCAACATAAATTGACAACTTTTTTGATCATTAAAAATTCTTCACTATATTCGAGCTATCCAGATATTTGAACCGCTCTGATAATGTTTTAAACTGTTCCTGTTACCATAGCAAAAGTGGAAGGAATATTCTCAAAGCTGAAATTAATAAAAATTCCTTGCAAAGCACCTTGGAACAAAAAAGGCTTAGCAATTTATCATTGATATCGATCCAATCTAAGAGCGTGAGAAAAGTATAATAGCTTCTGCAAAATCCAGAATAAAAATTATTTTAGTATCTAACTACCTAACATTTTATTTCTGTAAAACACGTTTAGAACTTTTTGTTGAAATTTATTTAACCAATATTTAGGCATTCATTCAGAAATAGGGCCCCACACGCTGTAGCTACGGCCCTGTCATAAACACCTTTATAATAAAGAAAACAATTTTAATTTATATAAAATTAGATGAAATAAAATTAAAAAAAAAATCACTGCCATCATGCGCGTATTTTACTTGGCTTAGGTAGGTTTCGAAAGCTGTGGTACATCGGTATTCTCTTAAAACATGGATATTAGAGATAAATGTTAAAAATCATGAGATCATTTTTGTTTTAAAGTTGGTTCAATTACTTAACTGTGTCGTAATAGCTTGAGCTGAGCAAAAAGATGCAATTTCTTGAACAAATACGATTTTTTTTTATTATTTTTTAAATTTAAAATTTTAAAAACAATTAAGGAGACAAAATTTGATATTAAAAATTTTTAAAAAATTAATACAAAATTTTCTTAAAAATAAAAAAAATTAAATATTTGGAATTTTGATATAGATAATTTTTTAAACTTTTAAGAAACTTCTGTTTAAAACAAAATCAATTGGTTTATACAATAATAAGAACGCTTAAAATATAAAAAAGTTTCTATGGCAAGTACGTACTTTAAACGACAAGGCAAACCTTAACCCCCAGTTTCACAGTGGGTGTTTAAACTTAAAATCAGCTGAACCTTAAACTGAGTTTAAATTTTTGGTTTAATTAGTCCGGTTTCACAGTGAAATCTGAAACATTTGGCAGCATTGTACGTTCTTGCTTCACCAAAAGACGTATTGCAAACAGTACGTAGCTTTCTTTATCTATTCTTTCTCTTTCTGGAGCAAAGACAAATCCACAATTATTTTGGGTTACCGATAGCCGAAATTTTTTTGATAAACAAAATTTAAAAAAAATTGGAAAATAAACCAATATTTGTAAAAAAAGGAGAAATAACAACTTTAAGAGCAGATATAATGGAATTTGTTATGAAAAATAAATAAATAAATTCCATAATGTATTATGTATAGTCGTCCCAAACGTTGAGCTTAGGTTTAAACGGCAGAATGATCTCGGTTGACTTAAACTAAAAATTGAATTCAGTTCAAGGTTTAAACGAAATTGTGAAACCGAATAAATTGTTGATCAGAAGTTTAAACCAAAAGTGGAGTTTAAACTTGCACGTGAAACTGGGCGTACATGTTTGCTACTTAAAAGTAAATTGCAATAAATTAAGAACCGACCAACTTTTTTAATCAAATTCTTTGAAGCATTTTTCGAAAATGCTACGGTTGTTTTCGTTGTTTGAGATCTACCGTAATTTTTGGTTATCAAAATATACCCAGTTTCAAAAAAAAATTGTGGAGTCGAAATTTTAAGTTTTCATGAAAAATTTTGATTTTTATTTTAATATTAAAAAAAAATGTAATATCTACTATTAAAACTTTTAAGAAGGTATTAAAAAGAAAAAAAATCAACCGAACAGTTTTCGAGAAAATCAAAAGGCATTAAGAACTATTTGTACCATATATATATTAGACTTTCTCACCAAAGATCTACTGATATGCTCTTGTTATCTTAAGCTGAATTCATCGGTTGTATTTTCTCACTTAAGAAAACCCAAGTAGAAACATTAAGATGATAATATTAACATGCACGAAGCTAACGGGGAGATCTCCATGTGAGAAAATTGTCTCTTTCCAGCATCCGTTTTCATAAGAAATTAATGGTGTATAAGAATGGCAAACAAGAAAAACTTAAAAAAAAAAGTCCTTTGTTTTAATGTTCAACCTTGGCTTTTAATATCGCTGTTGGCAAATAATCTTGAATTCATAAAGAGTTCTCGTAATTAAAAATTCAAAACTTATATTCTCAAGCTTCGCATTGGAAATATGTATCAACAATGAAATTTGTTCAAAAAAATCACTCATTCAATATTGATCCGGTGTTATTAACCATGGGATCTAATATTAATTAACTGATTTTATTTTATCAAAATCCTAGGAGCCATTTTTTAGAAAAAAAAAAAATAATAATAATATATTCCTCTTAGCGGCTACAAAATATAATTGTATGGCAGCTATTTTCGATCCTAAAGAAATAAAAACAAAAACGATGAGAAAAACATTTATTTTGTCTAAGAAAATCCATATCATGTTACATGGCACCTGCATACAAATACATATATGTGTATCGGAAGTAAAAAATCCAAAAGTGAAGAGAAAAAAAAATGTTCCACATACGCCACAGTACACATTTAGTTAGATTTATAAGACATATCAATATTATAATTATTTTTGGGGAAACTAAAAGAGCGGATTTAAAATTTTGTAGTTAAAAAATGTTTATGGAGCATGGAAGCAATTTTAGAGGCAATCAAAAAGGATTTTCAAAAAAAAAAAACTTACAACGCGGTACAAAAATAACCTGAAACCCGTATTTATAGATAGTTTTTTCGGTAAAATCGAACAGAACTATTTTGACCAATCACCAGCAAACTATAGAACTTAGCTGTATGCCATTAGAACCTAAAAACAAAATTTGATTCGATGTCACTTATTATGCTAACTTCCACTTACAACATATTTCTTTCATATAATGGTCGTATTTATGAGTTCTTTCTTTTTAATGCTTGCACAGGGGCTTTTTCTAGTGTGTACTCAATAAAATAATAGAATTTTCGAATTGAGTAGGTATGGTAAGACCCGATTAATATCAACAGATTAATGGAACTTAATTCGAATAATATAAAAGTATAGTGCATGTTGTGTTGTGTTGTCGATATATTATATGATTACTAACGGGTTTTTTCAACAGCGACGCTACAAAAGTAGAGCAACAGGGACAGCAAACGACGCCATATTTCTTGCCGCTCTTTTGACATTTCTCTTCAATAAAATTTGCCATTTTATGATGGAAAGATATACGAGCCAACAACGAGTCGAAATTATTAAAATTTACTTCCGAAATTCGGAGTCAGTGGCCTTAACGTTAAGAGCGCTACGTCCAATTTATGGTCGTCATAATCGTCCTAGCAGATCAACAATTGAGCGTCTAGTGGAAAAATTTGAATCCCGTTCCAGTGAGACAAAGAAGTGCCCGTACTGTCGAGAATATTGCTGCCGCTGAGGCTTCAGTTGCAGAAAGCCCAAATGTGTCTCTCACACGTCGTTCTCAAGCATTGGGCATCTCTGTGACGTCGTTGTGGTGAATTTTGCGAAAAGATCTTGGCCTACATCCTTACAAGATTAAATTGACGCAAGAACTGAAGCCGCTTGACCACCAGAAGCGTCGTATGTTCGTGAATTGGGCTGAGCAACAACTTAAAAATTTGAATCCCGTTCCAGTGAGACAAAGAAGTGCCCGTACTGTCGAGAATATTGCTGCCGCTGAGGCTTCAGTTGCAGAAAGCCCAAATGTGTCTCTCACACGTCGTTCTCAAGCACTGGGCATCTCTGTGACGTCGTTGTGGTGAATTTTGCGAAAAGATCTTGGCCTACATCCTTACAAGATTAAATTGACGCAAGAACTGAAGCCGCTTGACCACCAGAAGCGTCGTATGTTCGTGAATTGGGCTGAGCAACAACTTAAAAATAATTCGGATTTTCATCGAAAAATCATCTTCAGCGATGAGGCTCATTTCGGGCTGAATGGCTACGTCAATAAACAAAATATGCGGTATTGGTCAGGCAGCAATCCACAGTTCTCCATGAGTCATCATTGCATCCCGAAAAAATTACGACGGTTTGGTGTGGTTTATGGGCCGGCGGCGTCATTGGGCCGTACTTCTTCCGTGATGATCAAGACCGGCACGTTACTGTGAATGGGGATCGCTACCGTTCAATGATAACCGAATATTTTTGTCCCCAATTGGGTGATATGGACTTGGAGGACATGTGGTTCTAACAGGACGGCGCCACAAGCCACACAGCGAATGTCACAATCAATTTATTGGAAACCAAGTTTGGAGAGCGTGTTATCTCATGAAATGGTCCAGTCGCTTGGCCGCCTCGGTCGTGCGATTTGACGCCGTTAGACTATTTCCTATGGGGTTACGTCAAGTCTATGGTCTATGCCAACAAGCCAGCGATGATTGATGAACTTCGTACGAATATCGATATTGCAATTGCAGCAGTATCGGCCGATTTATGCTTGAAAACCGTCGAAAATTGGGTTCAGCGTCTGGACTTCTGCAAGTGTGCCCGTGGTGGCCATGCAAAAGAAATCGAGTTCCATACATAATGGCATCAAACTTACTTTTACAAGAATAAAGAATTTCATTGAAATCCAAAACCGCTTTTGTTTTATTTAAAAAAAAACTTTTGTAGTAGTCTTATTGAAAAACCCGATATAAGCATTGGCTTATAATCAAACACCTACAAGTTTTTTTTTTTACATTTATATGAGGAAGTAAGGCTTATCTACCAATAACTTCAAATTGTATATCAAAAGAAAACAAATATTTCCTTACATTAATATCATTATTAATCAAGATTTTAATAGTTTATTTCCTAATTGAAATCAACACCACCCATTTAAAAAATTAAATTACAAATAATTGTGTGTTATGGTTTGAATTGATAAAGCGCTTTAATCAAACTACCTTAGTCTGAAAAACAAAAGTTTATTTATACAATGCAAAATTAATATATATAAATAATTCTATTTAATCAAATTTCAGATCGAAACTGATACGCTTTTAAAAAGCCATAATACCTGATTTATTATTGAATTTATTATTATTGCCGTTTCCATCAATAATTTAACGCCAACGAATGATGACGGCACAAAATGACCCTACAAAGCAAAATAAAAATGTTTTTCAAAAGGAACAGAACCTTACACACAACACCGCATTGAGATAGAAAAGTATCTAAAGGTACATTCTGAAGACTTAAAGATCATACCGCAGTGCTGGTGCTCATCATAAATATGACGAAGTGTTCAATTACAATGAGAAGAACGACACGAACTGGACGACTCTGTGATGGCGAGCAAAAAAAAAAACAAGATACGAAGACACAGAACTTGCAGGGATAGTGTAATAAATTTTATATTTATTCATACCGCACTACACGAACGCGTACATAGAGGTTAGGTACGCTAACTAACTAAGCATACACATTTATGTATTATTAATTACCATTTACCACCAGAGGGCAGGAGAGAGAACTGTTTCTTTTAGTGAAGGGTTCTTTTTTTTAACGCCCATTTAGAGCCGTTCGCGTTTAATGACATCGAAACAGGCTGTCATATTCTCGCCATGTTAAAGAAATACTGCACAAGTTATATTGACGTTAAATTCATCCCGTCTGTATCTTTCTGTAAGTTGTTTGTGTCAAAAATGCATGGAATTTCGCTGGCAATATAATAAAACCAACATTCCAAGAGCGTAGGAGACAGGAGATTGTACATAGTCAAATTGCTTTATGCCTTCGGTATGAGAGGGAAGAAGAACATAACAAAACAAGAGAAAAAGAAAAGACTATAAATTTGAAATTTTTATTTGCCCAACAAAGTGACATTTGGAATGAATAGTCGACGCCGCCGCCGGTACGGCATCATCGGCACTACTATTATCTCCTTCTCCATCAATGGGGGGTCTCCTAAAAACTCAAAATACAATGTGAAGTGATACGATGATGATGATGCTCAGTGCTGACGAGGATATACAGACACATGCATAAATGACACAACCAAATGTCAAACGAAGCTTCTCAGTCATTCAGACGCGCGACTCCTCTATTTTTAGGGAGGCCTTAATGACTTTTGTTTTTATTTCGTTTTATTTTTTTGTTTGGTTGTTGTTCTATGAAACTTGAAAGAAGAACCCTTACCTATACCCAGTTGTTGTTTGGGCATTACATTTTGTGTACATGTTAAATCTTTAAATTCTCATTCGAATTAGATGGAATAGTGTCGAAAAAAATGACTTTTCGATCAATATCACAACATGAGCTTCAATTTTCATCATTTCATTCATAAGTTCTAGAGTTGAATGGGACTTTGGTCTAAGTGGGTAAACAAAAGTTCACTTAAACAAGATACCTACCTACCTAAGCTGATTATCTAAAATGAAATTTTAAAACGTTATGTACAGCGGATATGAGATAGGGTTTATTATCGGTTACAAATATTTTTTTTTTTTTTTTTAAATCGCAAAAGAACTATCTGGCAAGAGAGGGTGTACGAGGGTATAGGGTATGTATGTATGAACCCTGATTGAAGTTTGCTTATGAAATCGAATATACGATGATTTTGTCTATTTGAATGTTACCTCATAGATATTCTGTGAAATTAATGTTATGCACAGGTAGTATTTATGGGCTGAAGCTATTTTCTGAGAGTCGTTATAATACTGGAAGAAGGTTTGCGTCAAATTGGAGAACAATGAAATTTTACTTATAGGTAGAGGGTATCACCAGACCAATTCTACTTTTTCACCCCTCATTTTCCATAAGGGATAGCCGCCATCTTGAATTCGGTGCATTTTATGGGTGTTATCAATTATCTCGGTAAATATTTGTCCTAGAGAAAAAAATGTTTCCACAAAAATTGTTAAACATAAGATTCCCAACAACTTATGTTACTTACTTTTTGTCGAAATTTAAAAAGATATAAGCTTTCAAAAAATTTAATTTTGAATTTTATACGATTTTTTGGATTTTGCTGAAAAACTACAAATCTGACACAAACAATCTCTAGACCAAAAATGTAAACCGTACAATTTTCTATAAAATGCATATACTGATCATTTGTCAAAAGTTGTTGGAATCCTTTTGCTAAACAATCTCTGTCTAAATTTTGTTCCCCAAAACCGATATTTTCCCAGATAATTGAATTGATTGTTGAATGAATTAATTGGGGGTATGATGCACTGCGACCTTGCGATCAAATTGATCCTTAAAATGCACACAAATCAAGAGGCCGGCCACTCTTTATGGAAAATCAAAGGGAAACAACTAGGTAGGATGTGGTACCCCAAACCTACAGTTAAAATTTAATTGGATTACAATTTTACTCAAACCTAAACTACCATTTGACTGACAGAATAATAAAAATGTATAGTTAAAAGAAGAAGCTATTTTTAGATATCTTGACAAAGTTGGTCTCTAAGTTGCGACTACCGAATGACAAGTGACGTAGCTGAAATCATGGAAAAAAGCACATTGACGTTTAAGTTGAATTTAAATACAGATATTCAAGTTTCGTATCGGCAAACTGGGTCTTAAAGATGTTCAAAGGTTCTTTTTAAAAGTTTTTCAAAAGGTATCTTACATTTCTTAATAATTTTTACTATTATCATATCTTTTTAAAGTTTTTTTGTGTTGTTAACATCAATATCATCATTTTTATCTCAAACCGCAAGATACATTCCACAGGTAAATATTTGCGCCACCTCCACGATTATTCTCACAGCATTTACATATATTTATTTAATATATACATATGCATATGCAACCGACTATCATTATACCTTCGAGTTCGGCGGCATAGTTCGAGGACATAAGAGTTCTTCATCTTCATTCTTGGCCTTAAGTTAAAGTCTCTGTTTAGTTATCTCTCACAACGGGCGGCATCCATCCATGGATCACTGACTGGGGCTATATCAATGTCCTCTGATCGAACGAGGGATATCATGTTGCATCACCTTCGCATTGCCACGCCATTGCCATTACCATCACCACATTTTCACATTATACTATTCTCAGCTCAATGGGCTTAAATGTACATTTTCTCTCGCAGTCTTTGTGTCATAAAATGTGTTTCGTTCGTCTGACGAATTTGACTCCATTTGCATTGTCTAAAATAAGAAAACAAAAAAAACAAGTAGGGGTTATGTGATTTTGGTTAAAGTCAAATGAACGTGTGATAAGCTTAGACCACAAATAAGCTTACTAGCTTATTGATCCTAAGGATCAATAGTTATATTGGACTTTGAGCTTTCTAGTAATCTCAAGATAGAGTCATATATCTGTAGGTATAAATACATGCATCCTATATATTTTTAAATTGTTTATATCACAAATACCATGCACAATTTTGCTTCATATAAATACTAAATTATTCTTTTAAACAACACCTTTTCAACAAATAAAATTGTTCATAGCTCATGATGATCATCCAGGGATATCTAAAAAAGAACACAAAGCAAAAACAATTTATAGTGGATATATTTGAAAAAAAAAAAAATAATAGCCATCGTGAAACACCTCAATAAACAATCACGATTTTATCATGTGTCACATTGAGGTAGGCTAGTTTTAAGGGAAAGAGTAACGGCTAACCACATTACCTATTTTCCATTCTCAATGAATGAATTGAAATCTACTCAGTTCTCAGTATAGGAATTTCAAGAAAAAAAAGAAAAGTTTGTAATAAAAAATAGGTAGACCTATTAGGTAAATTTTTCTTATTTATATGCCTTCTCTGAACCTCTTTACCTAATTTAAGGATCTTTGTGTATAGGACTGTATACACAATAGGGATGGGCCATTTTAAATAAAGCTTAAATGGAAGTTTAGTCTAATGCAATGTTTTTATGTCAGCAATCAAAACATTCGGGTCGAAATTCTTTAAAATTCTGCTCTGTCCATAATGTCGTAGAGCCCTAGCTAATTTTGTGATTATTTCGAAATAATTATGAAAACATTAAATAAGACTTTTTAGCCTTTGTCAAAAAAAAAAAAAATAAATAAAAGGTCTCTATGTACAAAAATGTACGAAATACTTAATTAAAAATCCATTTTATTACTAGAACCAAGAAATTTTAAATTATAATTAATTAATTTCAAAAAATTTTCTTATAACATTTACGCATAAACCTGGTATTAAAAATTATACATATAAAGGAATATTTTTAAAAGGCCTAACTGCCACATAAAGCTTTTTAAAACAAACATGGATATCCTTTATCTTATGCCGTGTGTTAAAAGGCCCTATATGGTAGTTAGGGCTTCTTTTAAATTTTGATTTATTTATGTGATTTATACTAGGGGCTTCTAGGAATTGGGATTTTCTGACTTATAAGAAGGTCTTAGGGCTCAGTCACTCACTGATCGACAAACTGACAATTTCAAGCAAAACAATAACAATAAATTAGCGCTTCCAAATAACGTTTTAATGTCCTCAAACTTTGTTTACGTTTAAGAAAATTGAGTACATTTTCTCGTCACTCAGGATAAAAATTCAATAAATAAATAAATAAATAAATAGAACAGAATTGAAAGCAGAGCTAGGTTGCTAGATGGTTTCTGAGCGACAGAGCGACATACTGGTGACATAGCTCCTCCTTGTTTTGCTGGAACTCGTCACTCTATCGCTCGTCGCTTAGTGAGTTAGCGAGTCCTTAAGTTAAAAAATTAAAAGTACTAAATCTAACTCCCAATATGACAAAAAAAACTCAAAATCAGAAATTTTGTAGTAATGGCCTTTTCAAAATGATGGGCAGTGGTGACCTTAGATTTTTTTTTATAGTACCAAAAATAACGGCAGCTTCTAGTACATTTTTGAAATATCACATTCTAAATAACTTATTTTGAATTTTCCAAAAAAAAAAAATGTTTTAGTTTTAATTGTAGCTACCTACATAATAAAATGCTATTAATATTTCGTATAAGCTTTTGCATATTAAAAAAAAAATAATATAATAAAGAGAAAGGCACAGATTTTTTTTTGTTTTACTTGAAAAAATAAACATGTGTAGATAAAAAATATTTTTTTTTTCTAACGGTTTCTTCTGTTATAGTGAATTAATTTAAACGGAACAAGTGTTAAGAGACCGTATAAACTAAAAAGCGTTTTGGAAATATGCATATATCTACATATAATTTTTCAATTTTTTAAGATAATTTCTAAAAAATATTTGTTTTTGAAAATGTTGCTAGGTAGATATGTATTCTTCTTTATAAAAAACTTGACAAAAATCAATTTGATAAAAGTTAAAAAAAAAAATGGTTTTACTACCAAAGTTACTTTTAATTATAATTTTTCATTGTCAGTAACAATTTTATCTATATATTAATACGCTTAGCCTAACGGTACACTTTTCTCTGTAAACGGAACTACATAAATTATGTAACGTTAGAAAGGTTTTGACCCACAGATGTGTAGAAACCAAAAATCATGTGTGTATGTAGTTGTTAAAGCATTTAATGGACATTTAAATTTTTTCAGATAACTGATTTTTATCATTTTAAGGGTTCGGATTAGATCTCTGAAATTTTGGGAGATGGTAACCATTATTTATTTGGATTTTTTGGTGGAAAATTATAATTCATAACTTGCCGTACAACAGAGAAAGTTACATTTTTATATATTTTTGCTCAAAAACAACTTCCATAGGAAATATATAAATGTTGAACTATAGCAGACTAAGCTTTAATATCAACAAATAATTTGTTTGTGTGTATGTATGTCAGTATTTAGAAAAGTAAGTATTATTTGCAGTTAATTAACAGAAATTTGTTTGTTGGTCTATTTTAGAAAGTGTGACGTGAAAGAAAGACAAAAATGCAGGAAAGACAAAATGTAGATTCAAGGTTTCAGCCAGCATAAATGTTACTTGAGTTAGTGGAAGTGTTTTACGGACTCGGGATAAGTTAATTTTTTTCTTTGTTTTAAGGTGCCTGGTGCTGATGTGCATTATGTAAGCCTGCAGGCTATATACAATTTGGCCCCATTGAAAAATGGCCCCAAACGAAAAATGTCCCCAAATGTGGGGTCATAATGAAAAATGGCCCCATTTTCGAAATGGAAAAATGGCCCCAAACTTATGAAGAATGACTCCAAACAAAAAATGAAAAATTGCCTCAAAAAAAGTATGTTTGTATAATGTATATAAGAAGCAACAAAAACAGAAAAATTACAACCGTACAAAAAATGTTCTTCGTCGGTTTGGGATAGCCTTAAAAGTACCTTGCCTGGCCCACTTCGCGGGTTCAATGATTTAGATTTCAACTCCCTTTTTGGGTCCTCTGTCCCGCTTACGGTAGGGTATGCTCACATGCTTAGTCGCCTGGCAGGCGCCCAAGTTGTCAGTTGGTCTGTGATCAAAGTTTTTGTATTTTGGTTTAAGAATAAAAGTTGGGGCCATTTTTCATAATGAATTTCAACCCAAAATTAAAAATGAAATAATGCACCAAAACCATGAAAAGTTGCTCCAATTCACAAATTTTAAACATTTATTTGTTATTGCTGTTTCCCATATACATTTTTGGGCCTATTTTTCATTTTATGTTTGGGGCCAAATTTCACATAGCCAAGTCCACACTGTACGGGTTTTTCTGATTGTTATTGTGATTGCTAAATAGTTGCCCAAAGAGCATATAAAAATTAGTTTAGTTTTGACACTACAACGTCAATGATACGATTAGCTTAATAGTTTTAAGGTGTCTGGCTGTCATTAGAGGTAAGGCCTTACATAAAATAACGTAATCGTGCAACAATTGTATGGAACTTTAACATTCCTAATTGTCCCAAAATTCAAGATTCGTTGTATCTATTTGGTTTTGCCTACCATAGTGTGTTAATGTTATAGTCTAAGTGCAGAGTGGATGGAAAGTCAAAATATGAGTATGAGGGTTTGTAGGTGCTTCTTATCGTGGTATTGAAAACCAAAGTCTGGCATATCTTTTCAGCCTCTTGCTAAGGTCGGGTTTTAAAAATAGCGATATTCGAATTTTTTTCTCAAAGGTATTACCTCTTCAATAAATTTAAAAAAATATATGTTATGATATGATGCTCTGCCATTTTTCTTAAGTCCAATCATCTAAGTTTTTGGCAACCCCACCAATAGAACTCAAGAAATAAGCTTTTTAAGAGGACCTCATCGGCTTTTTCTTGGAGATTTATAAAACGTAAGAAATCAGCAAAACAGAGTTTAAAACAAAATTAAGGTTCGCATAAAAAGCTAATATATTGAACTATATTGGCATAGTGAAACAACGCAAAAATCAATCGAATTGGCGGTTTTAGGTTTAGAAAAGAAACTGTTGTATCCATAAAGTAATTCATAATTTTAGTAGGGCAAAGTTTGTTTTAACTGAGGAAGGGTAATTTTTGGTTGATTTATTGTATGTTGTTGAAAAGTGAATATTTTTTTTTTATTAAATTATGTATGGTGGTTAAATTTATCTGTCAAAACAATTTTGAAGTAGTTTTCTCTAGAATACATGTTTATCGTGTCTTTTTACATGTTTTGCTCACTTTTGTACTTTTTGCAAAAAGTAGATCTACTGTAGTTAAGCCCTAACAATAAAAAAATCCAACTTATTGGTTATTTTTAATTTCTCTTACTTCTGCAAAAAGTGTGTTAATTACTTTTTGTTGGCCGAATTTTCGGCCACTGGCCGATACTAGTTTCTATTAATCTTTAAAGCGGTTAAGCTTAACGGCTCAAACATTTGTGTAGCTGGTATTTTTGGTTAAACAATTGAAAACATTTTCAAAAGCTTTAAATTAATGTTTATTTTCTTAAATTCCTATGCTATAGGAGTTTTAGGTTAACTTTCTTGAACAACTACAAATTTATGCAAGAACATTTTTAAAACCCTTTGCAACAGTTTAAAAAAAAAAAATAAAATTTTAAAAACATTTTCAGGAAAAAAATTGGAATCCGAAATTTAAAAAAAAATATTAATACGTGAATAAAACTTTTATTTCAAAAATTTTCAAAATAAAAATCAAATTTCCAAACAAAAAATCTAATTATTTTTAAAAACAGAAACACTTATTTTTGACATTTTTTATACAATAACATTTAAACTTCCTAAAAGCTACTGTGTAAAAAAAATTATTTGAAAATATGAAACATCGTACATAGGGGAAGTACCGTTAATGGAAATGCAAAGTTGAAGTTATTATTTGTATAATCAGAAACAGTGGACCTCAAAAAAATAAAGAACAAACAATGTTTCTATTAATATCGTTGGACCCGTTATCGAGTAAAATGAGATTTTTCTGAATGGTTTTTTTAATTTTTGTACGGTAGGTAGCGTTATTTTTAGTTGTAGGAACACGATTTCCTCAAGAGTTCAAGAAATTGTAGAAAAAATAACTCAATAACAAGTTTAAACAAAAATTGAATCAGTCGTTTTCAAAATTTCAATTTTAAAATAAAATTTGAAAATTCCCCAAAAAATGGTTTTGAAAAAATGTTGGTAAAATGCTATTTATACTTTTTCGAAGACTCTCCGTAGAAAAATGTAAAAAAATCAAATGAACCGTTTTCGAAAAGATTTAAAAGCCAACAAAAATGGTGCTACGAGAGGTTCAAACGTGCTACAAACGAGCGAGTAGCAGCATTTTCCCGGCATTTATTCGTTTCGTATTAACAAAATGCGAGGTTGCAATAATAATCAAAATAACATCACATTGATGGAGAAGTCTATTCAGTCTATTTCAATTGATTTCAATAAAAAAATTTCCATACCAATTTCAAAACAACCATCATTTGTTAAATTAAATAATAACGTTTTTCTAATAAAAATAATATTAGTTTATTAAGCGAATTTGTTCATTAAAATTTTTAGCTATATGATGATACCAAAATTAACCAAATAGCTTCATTAGCACTTCTAGCTAAAACGAATTTATTTTGGACCCACTTTCCACATAAGACTCAATTGTTTAATATGTTTTGATTAAAAAAATATATAACATCTAACACCCACTAATGGCAACCCTGAAAATTAAAGGGCCATCACACAATGTTGATCATAATTTATGTTATTTATCATACCATTTTCTTCTAAACTTTCAGCCTCCTACTAGTAGAAGATTCTTTTAAAACATTGTTGCATAATATCTCATCTGACTCCTCATAAAATTTAAATTAACACAAACGTTAAAGTACATAAATGCATAAAGCATTATTTTAACACATATCTAAAAAAAACACACAGTTGACGAAAGTATTCATATATCTTCAATATCTTCTTCACAAGTCCTTTCAAACTTGATGTTGTTTTATTTTTTGTTAACTTAAATAATTGATTGCATACCGCATGCCATAATATTTACCCATCTAATCACGCAGCATTTATGCTTTCCTATGGACCAGGACGACTATCTATCGCGTGTTTTTTTGTAAAAAAATCTGTGATGGCCAGCACCCAGAGAACACAGAAGAAGCTGGCTTCGGCTTGTTTGCACTGCAAAAGTATCTTAAAAGCAAATATTGTGTATTTGCGTCTGACTGCGAGGTAAGCTATTCCTAAATTTCAACCTGTTTGTTGTGTAGAGAGATATTCTATACTTTAACTTTTTTTTTTTAAGTATAAAACAAAAAGATACAAAAAAATTACATATAAACTTATGACTATACGGTCATTCCAAGACTATATGTGGTGGGGAATTTTCTAATGAGAAAGTATTCACAAGGCATCATATGGAAATATGGGGAAAATAGTCTGCAAAAATAAAGAACAAAATATGAAGAACATAACAAAGTGATGCTGTTAAATGGTGCGGTGGTGATGGGGCAACGGAGGTGTGGTGCAATACTATTCTTCTTATCCCGCTTATTGACACTTGTTTTCCTTAAGCTAATGATGAGGATTTTCGATTCTTCGTCTTCTTATGGGGTTCTTTTTCAGCTTTTGTTGGATCTTCTTCATCTGCATATACTCGTATATAAAAAATAAACCATCATATATCTATCTAGTCTCAATGTGAAGGAGGAGACACTCCGTTCAGTCACTCACACGTTTTTTTTACTTTTTGTGGAATTCTTTCACAGAACGACTTAACGACTCATCATCAAGTGGCCGGTGCATACAATCGGCTTGTGACTGTTTTCTGTGCATCCTTTATGTGGGTTCGTTCCAATGCATTCACATTACAAATCTACATTTCCACCCGTTTGATTTATTTACAATTGAGATAAAAGAGCAAAATGAAAGGTATCTACAGTTTTTTTTTAAATACGTTCCAGGGATGGACAAGAGTGGAATATGAATTGAAAGCGCCTGGTAGCAGTGACAAAAAAGGAAAACAAAGAAGTAGTAGAAGAAAAGAAAGAAATAAAATAAGAAGCAGAAGAAGAAGAAGAAGAAGAAGAAGAAGAAGAAGAAGAAGAAGAAGAAGAAGAAGAAGAAGAAGAAGAAGAAGAAGAAGAAGAAGAAGAAGAAGAAGAAGAAGAAGAAGAAGAAAAAGAAGAAGAAGACGACGAAGAAGAAGAAGAAGAAGAAGAAGAAGAAGAAGAAGAAGAAGAAGAAGAAGAAGAAGAAGAAGAAGAAGAAGAAGAAGAAGAAGAAGAAGAAGAAGAAGAAGAAGAAGAAGAAGAAGAAGAAGAAGAAGAGAAGAAGAAGAAGAAGAAGAAGAAGAAGAAGAAGAAGAAGAAGAAGAAGAAGAAGAAGAAGAAGAAGAAGAAGAAGAAGAAGAAGAAGAAGAGGAAGAAGAAGAAGAAGAAGAGGAAGAAGAAGAGGAAGAAGAAAAGGAAGAAGAAGATACAAAAGAGGATACACAAAAAGTAGGAAAAGAAGAAAAAGACACAGAAAAAGGAGGAAGAGAAGAATAAGAGGAAAGGGAAAGGGAAGAAAGAGAAGAAGACGGTATTTAAAATGAGCCAAGGAGCTGAAGAAGAAAACATTTTAAATAGAAGAAGAAAAAGGAGCAAAATAAACGAAATAATAGAAAACAAAAAGAACAAAAGGAATCAAGGATACAAAATTTAAAATTAGAAATATGTACATATGTTTATGTATGTAAGCGGTTTGTATTCGAAATTAGAACGATATTTTGTTGCGAATGGTGTGGCGCATCAGCACCGTTTTTTTTTTTTTTAATACTTTGGGATACCAGCTATTGATTTCAATCGTAAAAATTGCAAGGATATAATGAATGCATTACAACAAATTATAATTTTTTTCCTTAGCCCACCCTGAGCTAACAATTTATATTTTGAACATTCAAAAACCGCTCCTGTTGATGCTCAAGAAGGAGAGCAAAAATAGAATAAAAACCCGGGTTTCCTTTTGCCCTGCTTCTCTCATTCCATGTTTTGGTGCACATTACACACATACCTATGATACACAGAAAATCCTATATCTACGAGTATATGTGATATAAATTTGACCCTCAGTGATGGAATCCAAACAAAGCACTTGACTCTAGAAAAATGCTTTTGTACTAAGCGCACTTTATACGCTCCATACGAGGAGGTAGGTTAGGTATAGTATTCTGGGATGATGAGGCACTGAGGAGGGGCCAGGGCACCAAGTTTTGATGGGAAAATATTGTATTCTATCTGCCATTATATTGCTGTACAGTATAGTGGCGCTTAGCCAGCCAGCCAGCGTAAACGGAATACGGAAACCTGTATTTTCGTCCGAGTATCTCACGGAAACACCATCATCATTTATATGCATATACATATCTATAGGTACTGCACCAGCTCCACATGGTGTTTGCTTGATGTGTACAACTTAATGACTTCAGGTGAACACTGAACAAGTCATATACTTAAGGAGAACGTCAACAAACTTTCGCTGACATTTAGAAAAATATAATTATGACCCGAGACCTGTCATCAAAAATAAAAACGGAGCAGTAGGTATTAATAGTGGTTCCAATTCGATCACCCATCATATTTATATACCTACATACACAGATAGACCTGATGGAATTGGAAGCTGGCGAGTATAGGTATTTGGAACTCAAATCGATTTTATATACATATCTCTGGTGCCCGATGCTCGCAATCATCTCTTATTTAACCACAAAAAAGGCTGACCACATTTAGACGTCATAAATCCATTTAAGAGGTTTCTCACAATTTGTGTTGGCTGCAACAGCACTTCAGAGTTCGGACTATGGTCATAATGTATGTGTTGTTGGCAACATTTCCTGGGAGTATACAATAAATTATGAATTTGTGGGTAAATTTTATAGTGACTGGCGGAACATGTTTTATAACATTGCGGCATGCCGTAAATTAATTGTCAGTTAGAGGTGATGATAATTAAATTTGATTGTGGTTTATGATCTATGTATATTATTCACAGTGTGTAGGTACGACCTTTCAATTTATCTACATTATATGTAGGGCATCATTTTATTAACCTTGATCAGATGAGTAAGTATATTGATGTTTGATGATAAGTTAAGTTTATTTCGGAATTGTGGTGTTCAAGGATAATTAAAAGATTAGTGACTCAAACTGAGTACAAAGTTTCTTGATAAGAAATATCGTTGACATTATATCAGAAAAGCATTTTCACAACTAATATTTTAATTTAAAAAAAACACGGTTTTTAAAAAATTTTGTATGCAATGTTATTTAGAAATTTTAGAAATTTCTTAACAAAAATAATAATTGGATACGATTTATCCAATAATGGGAAAGTCAAAAATATGAAAAAAAAAGGTTCCATAGGAAGTACCTGTTAATAATAATGTAAAGTTTAACTGTTTCTTACTTAAAATTAGATTGCAATAGTAAAAGAACACACAAAATTTTGCAGCCATTTGCGAGAAAAGTAACACAATAACACAACATTTGTGTGGTATGCAATAGCGGATCAAGGATTTGGCTGTGGGAGGGCTTGGAGATCCAGTTTGAGAAAAAAAATGCTAATGACATTTGAGAGGTCTTGCTGACAAAAGCTCACATGTGTTTGGATAGTATTTACCCTCTGGGGATCTCATTTTGGTGCACTAGCCAAATCAACTATAAGAGTAGTTTTCTGTTTTGTTCGAACTGTCACTGAAAAGCACATAAAACAACATTTTGCCGATTGAAAAATACATTGCTAAAACTTCAAGACGGACAGCTCTAAAAAATTGCATACGGCCTAACTCTGCAAGCCTGAATGAATTTTCGTTTATACGCTGCATAAACATTATATTCTTGCTCAAAAAATATGTCGATCAATTTTCACGTCACTCTAGAGCAGTATTTCCCAACCTTTTGTGTGCTATGCCCCACAGATCCTTTCCAAAATCCTCGTGTCCTCCTAACATTATATGAAGATACCCAAATAATTTTGAACATCAAAAATCTCAAAGAACAGTAAAAAATTCGAATAGCTGACATAGGGAAGAACTCCATAGAAATTAAGTTAACCGTAAGTTTATTTTCAATACATACGAGTATAATAGGCGAGTTCAGGAAAGGGAGATTTCGGAGGGCCTCAACAATCTCCGTTCCCTGAACAGGATTCCTCAGCAAAAAATCTCAGTTTGGCTGCCAAAATACTGAAGAAAAAAATTTTGGATTCGCTTACCCAGCTTTTGATGGAGCAAAATCTCCGATATCTCTCTTTCCTGAACGTGATTAATGTAGAAGCAGATCCTGGGTACGTTTCTAAGTATATCGTTGAGGATGGAACACAAAAAGCATAGATTTTTCGGAGAAAAGTGTTATGCAGCATAACTTTAAATTGCTTCCTTTTGCTATCAAATTGCCCCCTGTGGGGTGTGGGCCCCACGTTGGGAAACACTTGCAACTATTCATTTGCTTCTGCATGATTTTATGAGTGCACAGGTAAAACTCACGCTTGTGGAATCTGGCTCCTTGACTATAGATCTTTCGTTCCAATTTTCTGGGCTTTGTTTTTATGGAATAATTGTCCTGGCATTATCCATGTCCATTATTCGTAGCCCCGAATTTGCTTTGGCTACAATACCATTGAGACTTTAGCCCCAACCAAACTCTTTAAGAGCTTTGAAAAAAAATAACATAACATGTAAATTGTTTAGCCCCAATCTCGTTATTTTGTCTGATTCCCATCAAATTTAACAGATTATCAATATTTGAGACGAATATAAAACTCTGCACGTTTTAAATTATTGCTTTCTATATTTCAATCAATTTTAAGAATCGGTTGTGGGGGAGGGTTTGAAAAAAATATCCAGTTTTCGAAAAAAATATTACAAAAAAGTAGCCCTTCCATATTATAGTAATCAACTCATTTTCTTATCAAGATCGTAAGAACCGCCGTTATTGAAAAAGAATAATATTTACTTAGTTTGGCTAAGAAAATTGTGGGAAAAAGACGATTTGTTTTTACTTATAAGAAAATATGTACGTTAAATTGTAAGAAAAACTTTTGAAAATTGATCATAATTGCTCACTTTTTGGAAAGTCCTGTTAAGGGATCTCAATTAACATGATGCAATCTATACAGGGTTATTCACTTAGGCCCCTGTTTTTCAGTGAAGAGTTTAAGCCCGAGTTAGTTAACTCTGAAAATATATTTGTCGACAGTTACGTCAAGAAGCAGTCTTTAAGATGCGGGTAAATGCAGAAAGTCTTAAAAAACAAGGAAGATAAAATATATTAAGAGCATTTGTTAAGTTAATCCAGAGTTAAGTCGACAAATTTTGTGAGTTAACTCGGGTTTACCCCGCACTGAAAAACTGACCCTTAAGGTTAAGCCAGCGCGTGTAGGTTGGGTTGAGGCAGTAAGAATATCGTATGTGAGGGGCAGCTATATTCCACCCGTCTAGTAAGGAGGGTCGATTTTTTTTCTGAAAAATTGACTGAAACCAGAAACAAAATTATTAAGGAACAACGGTTACACTAACTATTCTCTGTTATATCTTCTTGTAAAGCCAGAAATTTGTTCCCTAATTTTTTTTATGAAAGCTCTTTTATAGAGCCAAAAATGAATAACGGTTTTTTTATAGAAGGGTCAAAAACAAACAAGGTCTATCTCGCCCCCCTTAGGGCCAATTTTTCAATAGCCAGTTAAACCTCAGATAGTACTTATTCTTCGAATAAAACAAAAATTTGTTCCTGTTGTTATAGTATTTATTCCCGTGATAGCTTAACTGATGATTGAAAAATCAGCTCTTAGGAGGTAGGAGCATTTTAGAAAAAAATTACTTAAAATGGAAAAAACAATATTAAAAAACAAGGGCAACACTTAAAATAAAATACTATACCGGTTTTAAAAGCTGAAAATCTGTTCTTTTATCCTAAAGTTAAATTGAATTAATCATGCCAACATTTTTCGAAAAATTTGCAAAAAGTTTAGACCTATTTTTTTTTTAATTGTGAAATAAAGTGCTAAATTGGCTTCTAGTGCTCAATACTTTAATTCTGAATCGAACACAAAAAATCGAATGGTTTTATGTCTTCAAGGTTTTGAGACAATTGAAAATTACTAAAAGTACTTTTTTATGAGATTTTTATTTTTTTGCTTGCTTACATAAATAGAGTATCCAAGTACCCAGCATTCCGGCGCAGCGTATAAACAGTGAGGTATGTCGCCCAAGTATTTTGAATGTCAATTGTGTTTGTAAAATAAATGGCTTCCAAAGCGAATATTAAAAATGCTTGTTTTTGACCATTCTACAAAAAAAACGTTATCAATTTTTGGCGCCAAAGTTATCGTACTTTCCCCAAGAGGAGTTTTTAAAA